>JABAJU010000001.1:1677490-2015222 GCA_018220975.1 Tephrocybe sp. 9980TJB
TTCCCACCATTCCCACCATTGCCTCCGTTCCCGCCATTGCCACCCCAACTGTTCCCGTACCAGTTGTTTCCCCAGCCACCGTAGTACATGTTATGGCCTCCACCGTTTCCGCCATTTCCACCGTTGCCTCCGTTACCGCCATTTCCACCTCTGCCACCACCGTATTGGGGGTACCATCTCTGCAGATAGGGATGCGATTAGAATAGGATTGGGCAAGTTAGACGTAGACGTACTGGGATGAGGTCACGCTCAGTATGCGCTGCGGGAACCGGTACTGGTGTAGCTGCTATGCTTATGGGCCCGGTGAGGGCGAAGATAGCGCTGAGGACAAAGAGGGAGGAGACGGTGCACTTCATTATTGATTGAGAGTAAAGAGGTGTTGAGTGATAAGGTGAGCTGAGGTGAAGATGAAGCTGGAATGCTGAACTCCCAATCGATTCTCAGTACCCTTTTATATCTCTCGAGGTCATAGCACAGGGGGTGGGTTACCTTCCATCTCGAGAGAGGGCTCCTAAAGCTCGCAGAAGCATATGAATATTCAATGCTGTGCGCATCGTGTACAAGTGGGTCGCATGTGGCGTAATCATTGCCAGCCTTGCGGAAAAGAGGGGGCGGGAGCCCGTGTTATTGTGGCGCAAGATCCGTTTTCGATTGCGATTGCGGCTGCTTTGATTGTCAGCAGCGTGAGTGCAAGTCGGCATTTCCCTATGAATCGTGATCTTGATTATGGTTAGTTTGAAGTCGGGGGTGTAATACGCGAATCGTGGTTCTCCTAAATCTTGTAGAGAAGAGGCATATGAATATGTGAAGCTGTGCGTTATGGTATGTGGGTCGGAGGGCTTTGAATAGGAGGTGAGGTGGTGGCGCAAGCTTGAGGTCTGCTTTAGGTCGTTATTAATGTGTGTGTGGGCGGCGTTATCCGTGTTGCTCATGGGCTGTAGTTTGAAGCAATCGGGAAACTTTACGTTATGTTTCCCGATGGCATGCCTCATTTCATTTTACGAGGTACTGAAGGGCGATTACGTAAAACCAAACATTCTATTCAACACAACCATGATACGTAGACTCTCATGACTACACGTTCCTTCCATTGCCGCCATTCCCACCCCTTCCTCCACCGCGCCCTCCATTGCCTCCATTGCTGCCGTTACCACCATTTCCAACACCTGAGGCCCACCCACCCTAGTAATGATCATAATCATCATCGCTGTACCAGTCATCGTAGTCGTAGTTATCTCCCCCGCGGGTTTCGAGTTCCGATCTCTGTAGCAAGGCCAAGAATGACAATGGGAAACGGGACAACGGAAGAATGTGCATCCCATTGCGAGACCAGAACTACCAGTGGAAAGGGCGATGGAGATGCCAAAGAGGGCAGCAAGGACGAAGAGGACGGAGACGGTGTACTTCATTTTTTGGGTCAAGTAGAGTGCGCCTGTGTTTTTTACCATGGCCCCAATTATATGAATGTGGAGAGGAGGGGTGGCGCAAGTTCCGGTTGTGTCATGATGGTGCGCGCTTGTATTGACAAGTTTGGCAAGGGCATTAGATGACGGGTAGGACCCACCCGCAAAGCCGATCGCTCTCGATCTACATACAATGTTCACTGGACTGGTACGAGCGCCTATACCCACCCGGAGACAACGCTGACTCTGTACAGATTGAGCACCTCGGAACGGTACTGTCGATAGTGACAGATGAGGGTGGGTGCACGCTGACGATCGGGGACTCTGGACCGATTCTGGTGGATTGCCACATTGGCGACTCAATCGCGGTGAATGGGGCGTGTTTGACGGTGACAGCGTTTGATGGGGCTGAGCGGGGCGGGTGGTTTACGGTGTGGTTGGCGAATGAGACGCTGCAGCGGACTGACCTGGGGGAGCGGAAGGAGGGGGACCAGTTGAATTTGGAAAGAGCGATGGGTGCGCATGTGAGGTTTGGGGGACACTTTGTGCAGGTGAGAGGTTAATGTGTTGAGGATAGAAATGGACTGATGAGGACAGGCACATGTGGATACGACTGCGACGGTGGTGTCCAAGACGCCAGACGGGGATTCGCTGCGGATGTCGTTCGAACTGGAAGAGGGGACAGAAGAACGGCCTTCGCTACTGCCGTACTTGATTCCCAAGGGATATGTAACGATTGACGGAGCGTCATTGACGCTGACTGGGGTGAACGACAAGGAGAGAACATTTGATGTGATGTTGATTCAACACACACAAACGAAGATTACCTTACCGAGGAAGGAAATTGGAGCCAAGGTGAATATTGAGGCAGATATGGTTGGAAAGTATGTTGCCAAGAGTGTAAGTGCAGCATTGGGAGGGATTGAAGGGATTATAGATAAGGCAGTGGAGGCGGCATTGGGAAGGCGTGGGTTGTGAGCGGGAACTGCCGGGAATGATCTAATCTTGTACTTAGTTTCGTTAAGAGGACACTATTATGCCTGTTACTGTCAAACTGACTTATACTGAGGCCTCTCCTACAAAGTCAAAGGATCCTCCAAAATGTACTCCTACTCTCTTACAGCCAAAGGCAAGGCTTACTGTCAAGAAACCAGCTCTCCCATCCACTCAGAACCCTGGTCATGGTCTTCGTTCAAGACAAAGCAGTGTTTCTCTCAACAGCGATGGTCGTAATTCACCTTCTCCTACTGTCCGTGTAAAGTCCAAAGTAACTACCCTCGCAAAGTCAGACGCTCTCCCAACTCGTGTTCGTGCGACTGTGTCCCCTCCACCTCCTGCCTACCCCATCACCACCGCTTCACCTGCTGCCAATCCTTACCGTTACACTCCCCGCAGTCCTCCCCAGTCCACGTATACATACCAGCCATTTCGCGGAACTGTCGATCCTACCACAGTCCCTCTACCTACAACGCACTCTCCCCCTGCTTCCACCGTCTCCTTTTCTTCCCGCTCCTCTGTTTCCATTTCTAGATCAAACGTATCCCCAGAGAGCCCCACTATAACTGACCCACCTCTCGACAATCTTCTCCGCGTACCCTCTCCCGACCCCTCAACAACAGACGACGAGAGTGAACAGAGTGTCAAGGCAGAGGCAAAGTCAAATCGCAAGGTTACTTGGCCCCCTTTTTTTTCTTTCTCTCAAACTCAAAACTCACACCTTCCACACACAGATTGCAGACCTCGAAATAACCAACCGCTCCCTCCTCGCCATCAACGCCTCCCTCGAGAGCGCAAAGAACAAACAAGCAAAGGAAATCCGTGACCTTCGCCGCAAGCTCCGCGAGTCCCGTCTCAGTCTTCCCCCACAAGCTTACCGCGCAGTACAAGAGTCAGACCCCACTGACCCTGAACCTGACGACGAAGATGATTCAGATGATGACGACGATAACGCCCCTCACGACGAGGCATACCTCCGCGTCAGAGCCATGCTCGACGGCCTCCTCGAGTCCGCCCGCCACGCCCTAGAAACCAAGCCCGCCGATTTTGTATCCGCTGCACCCACAAAGGTCCTCAACCCCGACGAAGTCCGTTCGTGGCGCGATTCCGGCGCCGGCTTGGTAGATCTGCCCCAGCCCTCACAACATGTCGACGACTCGTTCGAGTTTGATTCAGAAGACGAGGTAGAGATGACCCTCACTGCCTCCTCTGTCCGCGCGAGCATGACACCCAGCCCACCACCCGCACGGATAATAGATTGATACCACATATATATACCCTCCTTTCACGTTCATGACCACTGATACATAACCCATTCATTGTAATTTGCCATCTAATAGAATTCCCGTCCGTGATGTACATGCTACTACATTCTACGCGTCCAGCGCAAAGCCAACCTCAATCCTCTTCCGCCATCCTCTGTGCCCTCTTCGCCAACGCAGCCGACAAATCCAACTGCCCAATCCCACTACCTCCCCCACCACCGAACGGTTTCACCGGCTTCGATGCAGCCGCTCCAGCATTAGCATTCGGCGGCCGCGGCGCACTCGGTATCGGCGGTTTCACACCAGGCTTGGCACCCACCGGCGGCGGCTTCGGTTTCGCAGCGACAGGCGGCGGGCCCGCTTTAGGCACCGTGCTTCCCGGCCGAGACGACGCTGCGCTAGACGGCTCGCTCGTGGCGGGCTTTTTCCATGGCGCAGCTGTGCCGTTGGAGGCCCCCATCCCAGGAAACACCGCTACAGGTTTAGCAGTCGCGTCTGCAGCTACCGACGCAGCCTTGATCGCCGCCGCCGCTGGCGTGGGGGCCGCACGCCCAGCAGCAGCAGCAGCAGCAGGACGTGGAGGCGGTGGTGGTGCAGACGGTGCAGCTGCCGTGGGGGGCACCAATTCCAGGTAATTGTGCGGTGCCCATCCCTCCACGCCGTTCTTCTTCACCAGCCACCACCCATTGTCGTCCTTCTCCACGAGCTCGACCACGTCGTCCTTTGCGAGCGTCATTTCGCCTTCTTGGCCCTCGAACGCGAATTTCGCGCGGTAGGTTGGTACGGCGGGTTTGGCGGGTGCCGGGGGTGGAGGGGGGGGAGGGGGAGGTGGGGGCGCGGCGTTGGCTCGCGGAGGCGCGGGTGGGGGTGGGGCACGACTCGCGCTCGCTGCTGGTATTTTGGGAGCTGCTGGAGCTGTAGGCGCCTTGGGAGCGGGCGGCGCTGCAGGGGTGGATCGGACTGCTGCAGGGGGGGCTGCCGCCGGAGTAGAACTACCAGGAAGAGGTCGAGGCGTAGGCCGGGGTTTGGAAACAGGTTTCGGTTTCTGAAAAACATACGTCAATTGTAATTCAAAGGAACTTGTCATTGTCAGCACTTACATCGGAAGGTCCACCAGCTCGTAGCAGCTTGCCTTGAGTAATAGGTCGCACGACCCCAGCCTTTCTCTTTGCTGGAGGCCGCGAAAGGCTGCTGGGAGCTTCGCCAGATCCTACAGTTACTGTATGGCTCTTGTAAGCACCGTCTTTGAGAATACGCTCGTCCTTGACAAATTTAATCTGTGCCTTCTTGTCTCTTTTCTTCGCATAGTCGACCCTGTACAATAAGTTAGAAACTGTGAGACATTTTTGAATAAAAGCATGTTCGTACGTTGGGCTGACAAGCACGGTAATGCTTGCTTGTGTCAATTGCAATAGATGTGTGGCCAACTCGGTCTTGAAGTGGCAGCTGAAGACTGGGTCACCTTCCTCTGCTATGGGTCCATTCAAGGTCTGTGACAAGTTAGTATGCTCAACCTGTCAAAAATCCTACAAGGCCCACCATGAAATCATCTCGGAGATTGGACAGTCCGATGCTCCTGATCGATACCAGCGGGATCTTTCGTTCCACAACAGTCTGGGTGACCCCATTGTTATTCGTCGTAATGAGTATATGGACTGCTTTGTTAGTCTGACAAACAATAAGAGGTCACAACACGAAATTTGACATTACACCCTTTGCACTCACAACAACAATGAACCGGGGACTCAGTTTACTCGACCGACCAAGCTTGGATACCAAAAGCTGTATCCTACCGCTATACGACACATGGTCCGCTACATAATCAATCAGTACACGATCTCGAAAATGGGAAATGAAACAAAACTCACAGCCAATACCGCAAGCACTCGCCAACTCGCTACCTAGCGAACTCTTGCCATTGACATCCAAATAATCGCCCATGAATCGACGATAACTCAAAAGACTGAACCGGCGCCTCTCCTTCCGGCCAGCAAGTATTTGATGCCCATAGTCACGGATCTGGGCATACGCTATACCCTCTTTGTTGTTCTTCCAGAACCGCTGTATACGCCGAGCGCATTCATGTTTGTACCGCATGTAGTTTCGGAACGCGCGTTGAATGCGACGCGCCATGTTGTGCCAGTACTGATCACGCATGGTTTCCAAGGCAAAGAGCTGAAGGCGGATGAAAAAATATAAGGAAAAATCGAATAGTAGGTATGTTGTATTGTACGCACAGTCTCGGGATTTTTGATAAACGCCTTTGTCACTCCCATCTGCCATTCGTCCTTTGGAATACCACAATCTTTCAGAATCTGTTCGCATCCAGACTTGGAATCGCCTGTCCACGTGTAATCTCCTGCATACGATGTCTTGGGCGACAGAAGGTAGAAACGCTCCACCATTTTTTCAAACGTATTGCGGTAAGCGAAACCTGCTCGCCGGACTCGAATGTTCTCCTGAAGACCAAGATACTTGATCTGATGAAGGATAGCTTTGGAATCGTACTCAGTCGAACTGCGATTCTGGTTTGGCTTGATAGTCCGGATATACGACGGTTGGGCCTTCATTAGATTGTCGACGAGAGCACCCGCAGAAGCCTTGATCCTGTCTCCGGCGGTCGGTGGACGCTTTTTATTGTTAGGGTCAGGACGATCTGGAAAGAGACCTTGCAAGAACAGGTTGTCGCTGCCAGCGATGAGGTCAAAGAGGTCTTTGATGAGCGAGTCCTTGTTCTTGTCCGTCATCCCGGCCACGTTGTACATAACGTCTCCAGCGTAATGTTTTACTAAGAATTGCGAGCCACGGGCTTCAAAGTGAGCATTAGAAGAGAGCATCGACGTTCGCTGGATGAAACTGTTGTCAGCAGCGGTGGGGTCAGCGTGCGCAGTCGCACAGGCATCGTTAAGTGCCGCGAAAATTCCAGGTGGGCGACGCTCCTCGATAAGGTCGCAGACAATCTTGTTGTTAAAGTACTTGATAGGTGTCCATTTGATCTGTTCCCGAACATATTCCTCCTGTTCCGTTTTGAGAGTGAGTTCAATGAAGATCTGTTGCAACTTTTCGTTGACATAGTTGATGCAAAGTTGCTCGAATGAGTTGTCCTGTGAAACTTGTCAGACATACAGGAGAGAAGGCGAGGGGCAACTGACCTCAAAGATCTCAAATCCAAAGATATCCTTTACAAACAGGTCAGCTAGTATTTACTTTCTAACCAAAAACAACGAACCAGGATGCCGATGACTTGCGCATGAGCAGAGCGTGGTTTCATAGAGACATTGATTCTTGACACAATCCACTCAAACAGGTTGTTATAGATGGCTTTAGCCAGTGCATCTCGTCCAGAGGTTGCTTGAGCCGGGTTGAGCGGAACTTCATAAACCGAGCCCCGCCGCCCACCACGTTGAGTCTCCATGACCCTAGATGTTAGGACTTTCTGAACCTGGGCTGGGTCAACGCCCATTAGATAGGCTACAAAGTCGGTAACGTCCGTGTCCGCAATACTTGAATTCCCATCATCCTGCTCCGCAAACTGTACGTTTCCAAGCCAGAGGATAATTGCCAGCATGCGAAATATTTCTGTTTGCTCCTCTTGACTGAGTCCAATGACACCCATGGCTTTCTGCAGGATATGTCAAAGCTGTTCATTGGGCGCAAAAAGAAAGAGCGTACTATCGTGTCTGCATAATCCTTGGAATCGTCAATGTCGGAAACGTCCAGACAGTTACTTGCACTCGTATAAGCGTAAGCTTCTGGTCCTTGGAGGCCAAACATTTCTAAGGACAGCAAACTAAGTTGCGAGAAATATAAGAATTGTGAAACTTTATCACCTCGTTGTTCATCTGTGGCAGCCTTTGTGAACTGATAGAATATGTGGAAGTCGCGTTCGTTCTCGATCTGACCAACCACCCTCCCCTTTTCTAACAGATAGTTGGTGATCTGTGCACCGACTGGTTCTCCTTGTGCGTTGAACATAATTTCCAGATATTTTCCCTGCGTATAGTTTGAGCACCGAGAGGTTGATATAGGGAAATAACTCCTGAACACACATGTCGACTCGAATTGTTATTGCGAAGTGTTTTAGCGCATCCGAAGCTCTCCAACAGAGGATTGGTGGCCAGAACCATGTCCTTTATTTCCTGAATGCTGCTATCTTGTCCGCCAGATACCGCCGCAATATACTGCATGATACGCTTTGCAGCCTCAGTCTTACCAGCCCCAGATTCTCCTGAGATGATAACACATTGGTTTTCATGGTAGGCATTCATGTTATAGTAAGCACTTTCGGCAATGCTATACACATGTGGAGGGACTTCAAGTCGGTTCTTGCCCCGATATCTTTGAAGAGTTTCGTCGGTGTAAATGCCAAGGTCTGCGATGACAAGTTATGATCAAGATCAAACACGAGAAGTGTTATGGCGCACCTCGGAAAGGATTGACAGATATCAGCACGGCGCCAATATATGTGTATATTTCGGCGTTCGTCCATCGCTTTTGGAGATTCTCGTTGACACTGTCATTGCTGATTGTGGTGAGCAAGGTCATATCGGAGACCCCAACTTGCTTCTTCTTAAACCCTTCCTTCCAATCAGCCTACCAGAAGAGATTTTAGTCATAGGAAAGCCATAATGAGGATAGATTCACCTTTGCTACCTTCCCCTGGGCACCTTTCTTTGGCGCATGAGTCACCTTCTTGCCTGCCTTCTTTGATGGCGCCTACACTCAATGTCAATTAATATATCATGCTACGCGATAGCGATCGTAGAAACAGACCATGTTATGCGTTGGCCAGATTATGTGGAAGGCAAGGCGCGGACTGTGGACAGCTCTAACTTTCGGATCGCAGCTAGGGGCTCGGATTTCTTTCGGCTGCTTCCGAAGGCAGGGGATTGCTGCTGTGTTGGCCTATTTATGGAATTAGAGAAATTCTATCGCAATCGTAGAGTTGTGTATTCTAAACATGCAATATAAGCTTAAGTAGGGCCTTGCAAGTAATTAAGCAGGATATAAGTATCAAGTTTGCACTTAACAGGAGCCAGACAAATTGTTGGCGGAGTCCAAAACCAAACTCACGCTTACCCTCATCTGCCAGAGGGCAAGTAGAATCTTCAATGGCGACCAAGCCCAAACACGAAAAGCTAGTTGGCATACCCAGGAATCCTATTGCAAACAGAACACTAGCACAGTCTTATGCTGGCAAGATTTCTTCACCTTCAAAAACAGCTTCGCTTCTGACCAAGGACTTTTAGCCTTACCACCGCGTACCCGTTTGTACTTCTCCATCGGTGTCTGTACTATTGCGCTGGCTGGCCTATTAATCTCCGACAAGCTTGAGGAGAAAATTCCAGGCAAACAGAGCGACCAACGCCTCTGACGGCTGGGTTCTGGTATATAGGAACGTAGGTAATGTTCACGTATAAATCTGTTATACATTTACTAATGTGCTGTGGTTGTCTTGGGTGAATAGTGATGTATAGTGCGCGTCTCGACTATTTACGACGGGATGATGAAAAAGAGGTGGGATAACATCACGCGTATGGCGATCGCACATTCGTACTTGGTCTTCGTGTAAGGGGGTCAAGCGGATGGTGTCCATATTCTGGCATGTACATTGGCTGCGGAGACACCAGCCTGCTGGCGGACGGATGATCATATGGGTTTGGCATCGTCTCCTGCGTCTGGCCTGGCCCCATAGTCCCCCGTGCCCTCCCTGGCCCAGCTCCAATTCCTGCCGCATTAGCGGCGAGGTTCTCCATGCTCCCCGTTGTCGGATACTCGCTAGGAATGGCAATTTTGTACTCCCAACTTCGTTTCTCCCAGTCTGGCACCATGTCTTCCCTCTCCTGGCCATACCGGCGTTGCTTGCACACCAACCCTCGCAAGAAGCCCCACCATGCATCGAAGAATACAATAGTGAGCGTCGCAACGGCGATGAATGTGATACAGATTATGACGAGCCCAATAATCTTCCACTGCTTGGCGTCATTGTGCGGCACTGCACTAGTGTTGGCGGATTCACCAGGCGGCGAGAAAGCGGTCGCGCTTACTTCGGCGGCGGACGAAGAGGTCGTGTGAGCTTGTTCACTAGTGGGCGTGGGAGTGTGCTGAGGTTGTTTGGTGGAGTGCGCCGAGATTGTGTTCGTCGTCGTCGTACTGGAGGATTGCGATTGCAACCCTGTGCGTGTCAGGAAAGGATCGTAGGAAAGACCGCTGTATGAGGTTGGCTCTGCACCAAAGGCGGTTTCGTAGTAGTTGCTGCTTGGCGTGCTTGTGCTATAAAATAGATCTTCACCATCTGGATCAATAATGTCGACGATGTCAGGAGCAGGAGCAAGATTGAGAGGATGTGATTGGGCATGGACGGCTAGGAATATCTTTAAGAGAAGCAGAGAAAGGGAGTAGCGCGACATGGTAGCGAGGTTAACAAGACCCAAGAGCAGCTGTATTCTTGTCCTTCTCGATCACGTGATGAGTGCGCCACCCCCGCTAAACATCGAAGTTACATCTATTTACTGTCCAGGATTGAAACTAAAACCGGCCAGTCTGCACTTTGGCGACACATATCTCTAAAAGCACCACCTGAGGTTCCGATCAACTCCTTCGGTGGCCCAAACTCGACTATCTCGCCCGCATTGAGCACTAGCACTCTATCGTAGTCTAGGATTGTCTTCAAGCGGTGGGCAATTGTAATAACAATCGCGTTCTTAAACTCTTCTCTGATTGTTTGTTGGATCTGTAATAATGTGTCAATTGAAAATTATGGAGGTCCGTGAATGCTCATACCATATCATCCAGGTTAGAATCGATTTGAGAAGTGGCCTCATCCATAATAATGATATTTGTCCTCCTTAAGATTGCGCGGGCAATAGACAAAAGCTGTTTCTCGCCTGCACTTAACGAGCTCGGCGCGATTGAGATGTCCAATAGAGTGCCTTCTTTCGCAGCGGAAAGGCGGGAAGATAGATGACATCGCTCCAGGACATCGAGACATTCTTTATCTGTATGTTCGTCAAGAGGGTCCAGGTTACTTTTGATCGTTCCAGTGAAAAGAGCTACGTCTTGAGAGATTATAGTCTTCAAAAAGAAATTAGGAACACGTTGTTGAGGCAGGGATTCTATCCACTTACAACACGGGTCCTTAAATCTTCAAGTCCCAACGTTGTGATATCTATGCCATCAATACTAGCGAAATACATCAGGTGTGGAGAAAGTGCAATCCATGCAATGTTGTGCTCACTATATGCTCCCTCCAGCAGGTTCGATCATCCGAAGGAGGGACAAGGCCAGAGTTGATTTTCCTATGTGTGCAAAGGCTCCAGTGAATAATTATCCTCCCATGTAACAAACACAAATTTACCTGACCCAGTCCGACCAACCTGGGTTGATTATAGCTCGTCAACCTAGTTTACGGGTTCGAACGATGGAGAAACTTACAATACCAATTTTCTCCGTTGGTTTTATGGCGAAAGAAAGTTCCTTAAGCACCGGAGGAAGATGGGGTGCATATTGTATGACTAGATTTTCGGCTCGTACATCTCCAGAACTAGACGGCCAATACGCTGGAGGTCGTGATTTTTCTATAATGGCAGGAGCTTCTTGAGGAACATCAAGGTATTCGACGACACGTTCGACGCTGTTAAAGTCCAGTTCCAATTGAGCCATAACTCTGAAGTACACATCATAAATTTAAATACAGGGCGAATAAAAGGGTAATGCAAACACGCACTTGACAAGTTGACGACTGGCGTCGGCGAAAATCCCAGCCTGGACGATGACAATAGCAGTCAAGCCATTCGTCACACCAGACCATAACGCAAACATTGTTGCGCTGAAAACAACAACAGAGCCAAGACCTTGGATGTACTTGAGTATTCCGGGACACAAGGAAGCTCAAGTGGAAACACATACAATCGTATCTCCAGCGAAGCCAGGCATTGACGAGCCACTATTTGTGAAGTAATATTATGAGAGACAATCAACCGAGAAGTTGAAACATAACTGACGTAGACATGATCGAAGGACTGGAATTTATCCACCTGTTGCGCAATGCACAAGTTAGTTTATTATAATAACGGAATAATCCCTGGGGTGCAAACCTTGCCATAGAACTGATTCTGATATCGATGTTCCATACCGAAGGCACGAACATGAGCAATTCCTCGAAGAAGTTCATCGTATGCTGCGAATGTCGGGGAAAGCGAGATTGACTCCAATCTCCTCAAGTCTCGGGATGCCTGAATATAAGGTGGAGCAAGACGAATGTACAGCCATGCAATGAATAAGGCAAACGGCGCGAATGTCGGAACAACAACTAGGATCACAATAAATGAGGCGAAGAAATTCAATATCCCAGAGATGCAAGCTCTAGCGGAGGTCATGAGCTGCCCATCAATTGTGTTAATATCGGTGGTAAAGCGATTGAGTATGCGTCCAATGGGCGTGACATCGAAAAATCGTGCAGGAGCTCGTGTAATTCTTTTGAGGAGAGAGATAAACAGTCCCCGAGAAGCTTGCAAGCTTGCATAATATCCTAAGCCAATGTAGAAGAGAACCGACAATGCACCGGTAAGAGAGATAAGGAAGTAGACCATCAACCAAGGCTTTACATCAATATCGGGGGCAGGAAAGTTGGACCAAGGGTATGAAATTGAGACAGTGGTTCTCTCAGATTCGTAAGCCTCTCCCCACTGAGCAAGGAAAACCTGTGATCAACAAAGTCAGACAAGTCTATGGTTTATTTCCATATCACTTACTTGATTTCCTATATTGACGAACCGAATGAGAAGCATGAGGCCTACGGTGATGAGCCATGGAAAGATCCCAGCTGCACGAATATAAGTCCAGTATGTGCTCAACGGGACACGACCTTCAGCCCTCCCTTCAACTTCAATCAGCTTTCCTTTGGAGGTCTGCTGCAGGACTTCCCCCGAAACACCCCCATTTGCAGTTTGATCATCAGCTTTCACCACTTCCTCTGTGTTTGCAGGCGCATCATCTTGCTCGATAACAGCATTAAGGAGGTTCTGATCCTTCAAATCCTGGATTGTCCCTTGCCTGATTACCTTTCCATGAGATAGCTCCACTAGGTAAGAAGCAGCGGGAAGACATAGGCTGAGATGATGAGTAACAAGTACGATGGTCCGGTCATGAGCCAGAGGCCCAGCCAAGCATTTAAACAACAGATGTTGAGCGGTATGCATGTCCACTGCAGCGAGTCTAGAATCGTGTGAGTGTTGCAGATATTCATAAGGGGTATCTTTGAAACTGACGGGTCGTCTAAGAGGATGCACTGACGAAGAAGGATCAGTGAGGTGAAGATGTCGAGACATATGGGACTACCTCAGCGGCAGAGTACATAGCACGAGCAAGGGCGACCCGCGCTCTCTGTCCTCCTGATAGGGTTATACCCTTCTCTCCAATTTCTGTGTATATATGTCAGTTATACCTTCGAGAAATGCATGAAGGGACTAAGGGCTTGCCTGTTAGGTCACTAGCTTCTAGTACTTCTAGGTCTTTAACGAGAGCACAAGCCTCGACGACTGCTTGGTAACGGGTTGCATCAAAACCAAAGGCAGCGCCAAAGATAATATTGTCACGGATAGTAGCATGTTCAAGCCCTGTAAGCAAGCAAAGTTGAATGACAGTAAATAAGGCAGGGAACTTTTTTCTGACAGGGATTTTGGCCACAGTAGGCTACTTTGTGGTTTAATTTGTTTAGCATGACGCTGCCCGAAGTACAGTGCATTTCTGCGGTTCGTTAAATAGATGAACATGATAATTTCTTAAAAGCTTCCCACCTCCAAGCATTGATGCTAACAGAGCGCTTTTGCCAGACCCCGTAGCACCAGTAACAAGCGTCAATTTTCCTCTCGGGAATGAGATGTCCAAACGCCCAAGCTCGAAGGGTGCTGCGGAAGGTGCAGATCTCAGTGCAGATGGCCACCGAAATGTGGCACCGGAGAAGCCGATTTCAGCAGAACTTGCGAGATCGGGGGTTGCTGTGAATGCTGATGCCCATTCAGGAACCTCGTTTTCCCCTAGGAACGCTTCGATACGTTGCATAGAAACGTAGGCTAACGAAAATAAGACCTCCTGTTGTGCACAACAGGTTTTTAATACCGGCTTACCGTGTAGCAAAGCAAATATTTGTTCAGGAAGGGCAGTCATCGGTTCTTGAAGCTGAGAGAACAGGGCAATTGACGTGAATGCCTTTGAAACGGTTAGGGGCTGTCCTGCAATGAAAGTATAACAAAAGAAAGAAGTAAGAGCTGTGGCGGAGGGCATCCATGTCCTAGGAGACAAATAAAGTCAGCTGTGAGATAAGAGTCCAGAAACATAAAGCACCATATAAATGAAATGGTGGTATCGACTGCGTTTTGTTTGACACGCCAACGCAGCTCATCTTCTCGGGATCGTTCTGCCTTGCCTGACCAGAAATACTCTGCGGAATAGTTAAGTCAAAATTCACACCAGAAATGAATATTCAGTGCTCACCCCATCCGTAAAACTTCAAGAACCGGATGTTTTGAAGCAGCTCATTCACAACACTCATCCGGAAGTCGCGTGCTTTCCATGACGATCGAGTGACCTAGTGCAAGTTTTTATAAACGTTGATAGTCCGCGAAGGCCCCCGTTTTAAAATCTTACCGAAATATTGTAGGTTGCAAGGGGATAGTTAAGCCCATAGGCTAGGATTATGACGGCAACTCCGGAGAGAGCACTCCATCCAAGGACTCTGAACATGCATGACAGCCAATACCAGTGATACTGAGATGCGAAACTTACTGATATAGGAACACCAATGCAATTGTTAGTCGAATCGGTGAAAAAAACACTCCAGAGAACATCCAGAATCTATGCGCGACGGTATATGCATCACCTCTAGATAGATAGAAGTCAGGATAACAAATACAAGCATGGCTTTAAACTGACTGCATAAGATTTACGATTTTTCCAAGATCAGCACTTTTGGTGTCATTTTCATCCCCATCGACATCACCGCTAAGATCTTGCCGTTTCAAAGATTTGTAATGTATAGAACAGAACAGTTGGCCACGTGTACGCTCATAGCATCGACGAGTGTGCCAAGATTGGAAAATGTCAACTTGGGCCTGAGAGAGGTGGACTAAAAAGGTAACGAGAGTCCAGAAGTAAGCGGTGTTTTTTGAGTCGCGGTCATCGTTAGTGAGGGAAGCCAAGATCTCCTTCAACGCATATGAAGGTACAAAGACTAGGAATGTTAGTGGAAAAAAAGTAACGAAGAGCCAAGATTGACCTACAGACGGAGGCTTTGTATAGCTCAATGAGGACATCGATGATCAAATCAAGGGAGTTCGAAACCAAAAGGAAACGAAGCAAAGAGTGAGTGGGATATCTGACGTGTGCAAGCATAAATAAGAAGAAGAAATCTAAATCCGGCTTATACTTACAGCGCCCTATACTCTAAGCATTTGCTGAAGATATTCTTGTGTAAGAAGTATGGAGATAAAGTCCACACGTCCGACTCGTTGAGAGTTCTCATCATTGCAAGATCGAAGATTGGTTCAATGAATGAGAAATTACACCAAGACCAAAGACTGGGGTCATCTTCAGGGCAAGAGAAAGCGGTGGAGGGAGTCTGTTGAAATGGTGTCAGCACGATGTTGATATATCAACACAGGCATTCGCACGTCTTTTGGTCCCGCGACGTTTGGTACGACTCTTGCCGCTTGTAAAGGAAGGGCCCCAGCAACCCAAACAAAAGTTCCTGGAATCAGCATTCCAGCCAAGTTCAAAGCTATTGTACTGCTAAAATGATCGTTTTCGACGAGGTCGAAGCCTATCTCTCCGACGTATAAAAGAAAATGGCTCGTGGCAAAGGCCATGAGAAGGAATGGAGGGGTAGACGGCGGCTTTATGGATACTTCGAGGGCTGCGTATGCCTGGCAAAAATGACATTTCCTGATTCTGCGATTGTCGGTACAGCACTCACCCAAGTCAAAAGCGCCACTAAAGCTTTCGCAGCGTACCCAACATCCTTTACCACAACTCCATACACAAAACATCCCATCCAACCAGCCGACGCGACGACAGCGAGGACGCTTAACGTTCGGCCGTTTTGGATAAACCTTCTGTATACAGGTCGGAATTCTGGATTCATGACGTCCTCGGGAAGGAGGAAATTGCGGAATGGAGCACACAATGCATCGAAAACCCTTTTCACTGGCTTCGGGAGTTGAAGAGTCTTGCAGATTCTAACCAAGATAGCGAATAAGATGAAGCCGCTAGGTAGAGCTGTGCCAAGGACTAGATTGCGGAAATAAGACGACCTCCATGTTTCGACCTGGACATTTTGAAAACGATTGAGTGTGAACTTTAAGAACGAAAGTGCGCCGTACGTTGTGTGTGCTCAACTCGGTCATGGGGGTTGGACCGATAGATGGATGTCCGGATATAAGTCAACCAGCCTTCTGAAGTTTTGTAGGCAAGCTTAGCAGGAGTCCATCGGTATTTTCTCGGCAGCTCGTCACAACTATCTGCAGATTCGGATTGAACTAGGATGACGATCTGGCCATTGGTTAACATTCATTAATACACGTGGTCATACGTTGTCGCGGATACATATTATACAGCACTTTAGTGTCACACTACTAAAAGGTAAACCACTGCAAGGATGGCGCGCCTGAACAATGTAATATTGCCAACGTCCCGATAAGCTGATTCTTATGATAACAAACTGGCGATAAGAATCAGTTGAGAGAGATTCTTATGCGTCAGTTCATGCTGCAATTGAAGAGTAAGATGAGTATATAAACAAGGTAGAATAAGAAGGCGAAGTCAGCAAAACCCGGCATAAGATCTCATGAGAAGAATCGTATAATAGGGAACCAGTTGATCATCACAAAAAGGGAGAAAGGACAAAAGACTCACCGAAATCGACGTGTCATCGTCGTCATCGATGTGGGGAAAGATACAGTACGTATGTGACTGTCACAAGTTGTATTGGTGAGATCACTGATGTCAGTGACTGACATCCTGCTCTATCGAACTCTCACTTCAATCCTTCTCGCCGTCTAAACTAGTCTAAGCTGCTCCCCATGTCTTCTAGAGAACCACTGTGGTTTTGTCACCAGGTGCGTATATGCCATCTCCTGAATGCGTCTACGACTCACAGACTTACCAATCAGTGCAATGCCGAAATGCGTCCACTTATGGTAGGCTTCTTACGTCTCCCCATTGCACATATATACTTCCCGGTCATTGAATTAGATGCCCCATCCAGTTTGTGCATCCTGTCGAAGCGACTTTGTTGAAAAAGTTAGCCTATACCTAATAAAGTGTCAATCTTGCTTTATTAATTAAATCATTCAGATGGAGGATGTGAACGACGATCCGCGAGAGTTTGCCCATGGCCACGGTGACTACGGTGGAGAAGATGTTCCGCCTGGCGTTGATGATTTTCTATGTACACAATTTTCTGCTACCTTACTAATCGTGCGACTGACCTTTGGTCACAGTTAGCTTACAACAGTTGCTGGATCGTGGAATAGCAGAAGGGGGTTCTGGAGCTATGCGTACTGCGTCGAGTGGCGGAATTTCCGTGCGTCATTTTTATATTGCCCCAACGGTGTGGCCAATGACGCGTGGAACTCAGGATAATGGATTTTCCTTCCAAGTCAGCAGCGGGTCTGATTCACGAGAAACGCAAGGCAATTTCACTGGGAGCGGTTATAGACGACCCCCAACCATGTCAGAGTTCGTTTGCTTTTGCTTTTTTGATTTTGTTCTTCATGCAGCAACCAGGTTTCTTCGAGGCTCTTACAATATGAATGGCGGTGGCACTATCACAGGACCTTTAATGGCGCAATATTTTATGGCATTACTCGGCCATCGGCCTGGAGACGATCTTTTTGGTGAAGGCACGGGATTGTTTGGAGATCCAGGCGTGCATGGTAGAATGGGAGACTATGTCTTCAATCAGGAAGGTCAGTTATCGTCCTAATTGTTGTTGACCTGTTTCTTCCTACAATAATTCCTTGTTAGCTTTGGATCAGATCATGACGCAATTGATGAACGAGCCAAATGCTCACAGACCAGTTCCAGCTACAGATGAGATGATTGCGAGTTTGCCACGGGAGACGCTGCAGTCCACCTGTAAGGCATGTGATACCATTCATAGATGAAACACTGATTGCCTTTAGCACCTACACTGGAAAAAGATTGTGCGGTTTGCAAGGAACAATTCAAATTAGAGACAGAGGAACCTGGCGAACAGGTTGTCATAACATTGCCTTGCAAGCATCCTTTCCATGATCCTTGTATCGTTCCTTGGTTGAAATCAAGTGGTACATGCCCAGTTTGCAGGTGATTTACAGCATATCGTGGAATAAAATATCCAACTCATCTAATATGGTGGAATAGATATGCTCTTGTACCGCAACCCGATCACCATCCTCCAGTAGCATCGGACTCCAGCTCACGCTCTGGCCGACCTGCAGACACATCCGCCCAAAATAGGCCTGCGAGCAATTCTCCTGGTATATTTCAGTCTCTTTTCGGATTTGGAAGTGGACGCAACTCATCGAGTTCATCGACACATAACCGTTCCAATTCTGACGCAACCTCCCGATCTCAAAATCAAGGGAATGGCCATTTCCCTGGTAGCTGGAATGACGAGCTCGACTGATTGTGTAATCCCTTGACTATCATTTCAACGTATATAGACTTTGTTACAGGACTGGAATGTTGTATGTATACACAGGGCTTAACTCTGTTTCATTTAATCATCAATTCGTTGTCGCATCTGTAAAAGCGGTCGTAGCAAAACCAACTTGTTTGTTGGCAGTGTCGAAAACAGCATAGAAACGCTCAAGGAATGCATAACCGTTGATAAAATCGAGGCCTTCGCCAGAGGGTGTACCTAGGTTCCCGACGATGAGATATACATTGCCCGCCACGCCTCCAATAGCAGTATTGAGAGAACGAGGCCACGCTTGAGCGTTGGCAGTGAGCTCCAAGGTCACCTAACAAAAAGACTGAGGTTTTGAGGAAGACTGTGGGCATGGATTTAGGCTTACACCACTGCTAGGTGTGAGAAACAAGCTTTTCAAATTGGCGAATTGCGCAGACGTGAGACGGAGCAATCCAGTTGTTCCGTCCTCTACGGCCCCAGTTGCAGACTGATAAGCAGTAAAGGCATTAGATGCGATCAAAAATAGAGTAGTTCCTTCCTAACAGTCAGACTGATGTTCGAATTGTACGCAAACTAAATCAGGAGTTCACCTGTATCGACAATCCCAGCGGTTTCGGACAAGATGGTAGTTGACGTGCCATACCGAATGCTTTGATTGATGCCCCAGAATTGCGCCGCAGGTTGAGTAGTTGTAAGAGGCCTGTACAGGATTACAAAGTGCCTAGTGTCCTATAGCAATGATGACTTACGAGAAAGATATGGAACCCGTGAATTTAGAAGCATCCGTGCCACCTATATTCCGGCATGTTAGAAACGAGAGCACGGTCGGTGGACGACTGAAACAAGGTACCCCATGTAATTTCTCCATTCAATACCTCTTCCGTAGTAGTCGGTTCAAACGAAATGCCCAGAGAGTGGGCCGAGATGATGCCGTCCGAGAAAGCATTGTCAGTTACCGTCGGAATGAGGGTATTAGTTGCAGGGGAAAGCGTGTCTGTACTGATTGTGAGATAAACAAGGATCATCAAACTATTTACGTACCCAGAGTGAGGTCGACTGGTCCAATACTATGAAGGTCAGATATGAACAATTGGGACTACGAAACCTCTGTACCCAATTATGCCGTCTGTCCCTTCAAAACCTGATGACTGTGTACACATCAGGCATTATCAAGGTAGGGTTAGCACAGATACAAACTCTTGACGCCACACCGATTGATTGGCCTGTGATGACTAGGCCAGATGTAATCGTCACGGTATCGGTAAATTCGGTACCTAATGAGAAAGGTGAGAAGAAAAGACACGATAATATGGTATCGAATACTGACCAGAGAATGAACCTGAGCCATATGTCACAGACTACACTTACATGTAAGATGAAACGTCAAAGATCAAAGTCTGTTGTAAGTACCACACGGTTGGAGGTCTGGACACTTGTACTCGTCCTGACATAGGC
Source organism: Tephrocybe sp. 9980TJB (assembly GCA_018220975.1). NCBI lineage: Eukaryota > Fungi > Basidiomycota > Agaricomycetes > Agaricales > Lyophyllaceae > Tephrocybe > Tephrocybe sp. 9980TJB. The sequence continues at coordinate 1,697,281 of JABAJU010000001.1, forward strand.
AGTACCGGCTCCAACCCACGTATTTGAGCTATTCACTTTAGAAATTCGCAATGAGGATTGAAAATACTACGCCATCCCACCTTCCAGTGTCCACGATTAACTGGTCTGTAACATGGCGTCAGGCTTTCTGTGGATGGAAGAATGCTCGTCCTTACATGTCGTCGCCGGACTACCTACGCCAATAGAGGCAATGTACGAGACGGCTTGGTTGTCGACATCCTCACTGATGATAGCTCGGGCATCGAAATTCGATTCTCCGCGAAGCCTGGCTTCCGCTCGTGCCCGTAGAACTTTGGCCCGGTTAACATCGTGTCGTAGTAGATTGTGGACACTTGTCACATTGACACGCCTGGCGATGGGTAACTTAACCAGAGACTCCCGGACAACGACAGGATTGGCAGAGGCCACCAATGCAAGAAATAGTGCAGAAAGGAGGCTACTGCGAGAAAGCATGGTGCGCAAGAATGCCGAAACCCATGCTGTGAGCTCTTCTTATAACAACGCAGCGTTGATACTAGGACATTCGTGAGCAGAATTTAGTCGGATAACTCGGCAATTTTTGGACGATAACAACAAGTTTCACAGGATAGAGCTCCTCTCGTGTTATGCGCGAAGCGTATTCGGAAGGTTCGCATGGATGTTTCCCATGTTTGACACATGGAGACTCCCTTTCGAACCACGGTTACTGTGTCTCCAAATTTACCTGGGAACTAATCCAGGTTTGACCGTGCCTACTGAGCCCTAGTTGTCCAAAAAAGATAGATGTAGAGATGCAGGTGACTCGAGAGTTGTGGCAAGGGAACTGATAAGTTCTCAAGAAATGGGATCCGGCAAGTCCAGATCAGAAGATGTGTGCCCACAGGTTGGCACATAGCCTTTATGCATCTGATCAATGATTCTGATAAGATGTTCATGTAAATTCTCATTGCCCTGATTTTGTAGTTACTCCTTAACTATTGAATGTTCAAAGCAGCATCAGCCTTCTGTAGATGTAACTCGGATGTCATTGTTCTTAGTGTGGCTGAGCCTGAGCGATGACGATGATGTTGATATAATTAGCTTGAGGTTTCCTGTGAGCCGCAGGACAGCGTCCCTTTCCGTAGAGTTTAACCGAGGACGTTCCTTGTTCACATCATATCGGATTGCACGCAACTATCTTCCAAACTCGGCGAGTATGCTGAATGTCCAATATCTAATTGAAAATGAAATGTGGGCATTTATGCTGTACATGTCTACTAATTCTTGATGATGGTAACTTTTATATAACCACCCTTAAATTCACCTAGTTGGTCGTCGCATCGGTATAGGAAGTGGTAGCGAAGCCAACTCGGCTGTTGGCACTGTCAAAGACGGCGTAGAAGCGTTCGAGGAATGCATAGCCGTTAATGAAATCCAAGCCTGAACCAGTGTTAGAACCAATATCGGCGACCACTAGATAGAGGCTGCTCGACGATCCACCGATGGCGGTGTTGAGCGAACGAGGCCACAGCTGAGCATTAGCAGTCAACTCGAAGGAAACCTGAAAGGCCAGGTTAGATTTTCGATTACAGTGTCGTCGGTGCATAACTCACTCCGTTGATGTTGAAGAAGAGAGACTCGAGGGAGGAGTATTGCGATGAGGTGATCTTGAGCAAGCCGGTAGTGCTGTCCAAGGTAGCACCGGTCGCCTTGACGTAGCGGTTGTAGGCATCAGTGGCAATGTACACGAGAGTTGTGCCTTTAAACACATATTAGAACAAGGGGATTATTTTGTTTATCCACCTTACCAGTGTCGACAATACCAGCAGTAGATGTCAAAATGCTGGTCGAAGAAGAGCCATAGGTTATAGATAGGTCGATACCCCAGTATTCGCTTGCAGGAGAGGTAGTTGTAATAGAACTGCCAGCAGGGATGAAACAGCAACAGTGTGAAATGCTCATCATGACTTACGTATAGGTGATGCTGCCAGTGTATTTAGAAGAATCAAGGCCACCTCAGGAGATTTCTCCATTGATATCATCATCAGAGGTGGTGGGCTCGAACGAGATGCCAAGTTCGTGAGCAGAGATGAAACCTTGCGTGTAGGCGTTGTCGGTGACAGTGGGGATATGGGTGGTGGTAGCAGGCGAAAGAGTATCTACAATCGTTTTCAGATCAGTCACAAGTTACAACACAAAGATCGATTCCCTTACCGTCTGTCAGACCAACGGGACCAATACTAGATGAATGTGTTAGCTGATTCTGTTTCTAACAATTGGTTGATGGACAAAATTACCCTAGAATACCATCGACTCCAGAGAAGCCGCTGGACTGAGGAAGGTCAGATTGATTTGACGAAATAGTATTGAGAGAAGCTACCTTAGAAGCGACACCGATGGACTGGTTAGCGATGACGAGACCAGAAGTGATTGTGACTTGGTCAAGGTACTCAGTGCCTAAGAGACGATTCAGTCGAGAAAAAAATGTACAGGCGACATGTACTTTACCAGAGAAAGATCCAGAGCCGTATGTGACGGACTAGAATGTGGAATTCAGACAGGAGACGCGCAACGATCGCCAAATTTATCATACCACTTTGTTGGAGGTCTTAATGCTGGTGCTAGTCTTAGCGTAAGCAGTGTCAGCACCGACCCAGGTGTTTGAACTAGAGGGTCTCATTAGTCTTGCAACGATACCTGCAGAACAAACAAGCTCACCTTCCGGTATCGACAATGAGATTATCTATGTGATGATTCTAGAGTTAGAATTGCTCTCATAGATGACAGAAATGCCGTGCACTTACAAGTTGTGGCGGGGCTGCCAACGCCGACTGATGCGATGTAAGATACGATCTGGTTGGAGACAGTCTCATCGATGACAGAGGCGGCGGCGGCAGCGTCCACCTGGAAACCGTTGGCCTTGGCCTCAGCGCGTGTGCGGAGGGCTTTGACACGAGCCGACTCGTGCTGAACGAGGTTCGAAAGGCCAGCGGTGCTGAGACGCCTGACGAGTGGCAATTTCACAGGGGAATCGCGGATGACGATGGGGTTGGCGGAGACCGTCAACGCGAGGAGCAGAGTAGACAAAAGGGTAGAAGCGTGGAACATCTTGCCTGGGACAGGTTACTATGGCTGGGTGACAAAGATACTGTAAAATAATCTGGTCTTTATAGTGGTGTCGACGCGTCTCCCGCATGGAACATACACAACGGAAGTATACCCATTTTGCATGACCTGGACACGCGACATGTTTTGTGCACATTGCAAGTTGCAGTTTCGCGAGCAGTGCCATACCGTGTGTCAAGTTTAGAACATAACTTGAAGAGCGGAGCTGATGGCGAATACAGCCTCTTGCTATATTTAGTTGACACCTTGGATGTGCAATTGTAACGATCATAAGGTGTTTTGGATTGCGAATTGCGATGTAAGATAGCATGTGCCATTGTAATGCGAAATCCACAAGGTTGGACCCTGTAAAGAGAGTATCTTTCAGGCCAGGGCTATTCTTTATCTCGCCAAATTATTCAACAAGAATAAGCAGAGAGGACTCTACAGAGCCCCTGAGTGCTATCCAGAGTGTCAGAAAACATATTTGGGAACTTGAGATCCTAAGCATGTAAACAAGTGAATAGGAGTTTGCCGTCGTAGAATGGGCGCGACATCGGAGAGTGCAGTGAGAAGTTGAAAGCACGTCTATTTGCCAGGTGGAAGCCACTTGCCAAAGTGATGGCCTCGGAGTTTGAATCGATGTCCTCCTCGACCCTATCAGCAGACCCAACCACTGGACTCGCTAAACACTCATTCAACCGATAATTTGGTACGTATTATTAACCAGCTCCTTTTATTTCTTGCCCAATCTTACTGCAGATAACAGATTATTTAATAGTACTCAGTCGATAAGTATTAAAGTTCCAATCATTGTTATTAGCTCACTGTTCAGATAACGCGTAGAGACAAGAGACATCCCGCAAAAATAACTCTTACGGTCTCCCCATATGTGCTTCCATTCTTTCAAAGTCACTCAGTACGACTACACATGGTCAACCTTCAAAAATAGTCAAAAATAGCACCAGGTTAATCAACACAGGAACCAAAAATTACGCACCGCGCGTACTCTGCCCTCATGCCCCTTGTACTTTTGATAGTGTGTCATTCTCAAAATATCTGTTTCTACTGCGCGGGCGACGACGATGCCTCCTTTGAACACCGCCCCTCGCAGCATGTGCATTTATGACGCCACTCGTCTCCGGCACAAGGTTGCATCGGTATCTAATAGCGGGTTCTTGGTGTATGGTTTACTGGAGCTGCCTTTAGTTCTGTGATTACTTCTCTGGCGGCAACGCCCTTGGAATTGGAGGAAAGAAGCTACTGTTCTTGAAAAAGCCTTGAGACAAAAGCTTAGGATATGTAGAGATTCGACGCCACATTGCGTCAAGTACAGAATACTCTTTAGATTGCGCAACCTTGGCTTCCTATCCCTTGAAATAGAACATGCACACGTACCACAAGGCTCAGGTAACTTGACATGGTGGGTGAGCAAGGAAGTTTATCTGGTGACTAAGGTCCTACTACCTATGGCGAAGCTCTTTTTTAGCGTGATGTCTACATATGGTCAGATCCCATTGCTCATGGATAACTTGTTATCTATCTCGGGCACCGGTTAATGGTTTGCATTTTACTCTTGTTGCATAATAATGTATTGTCAACCGGCGTCATTTGCTAGGAAACGGAGGGCGGCCGTTGCTGTACCCCCATTATATCGACGGTACATGTGAAAGAAATCACGATGGCTTACCCAGGACACATGTGAGGTGATGGATTGCAAATGGAATACATACAGTACACTTAATCTAGGCTACCAGAGGCTCGACAAAGAAATACAACAGTTGTTTTTTCCCCTTTAGTCTTGAGAGTCAAATGAGTCCACAAAATTACAGAAGACCAATTATTGTCAACAAGGCTACTAAGAAGCCAATGTGCTCAGACTAAGCGAAGCGGACTTTTTCTCCAGGACGCCCTTCCGAAAGGAGCACAACAGCCTGCGCGTGATGTCATGAGTATATGGAGCAACCAACTGAATTTCGACGTACATATTTGCCGCTGATTTTCCAACCTGGTTCCGTCTTGTCTAGTTTTTCTGCAATCATGTCACCATCGTCACCCAGCCCAACTACAACATCGCTCTTGATTGTACGTAGACTTGCTATCTTAGGAGCCCCTGCTGAACTCGCCATTGGACCGATAGCAATTTCGAACGGTGTACTAGCCGGAGCAGCGCAGTCATACGTGAGTTTACGATGGTTGAGATCCCCCTTGAAATACACGAGATCGGAACGCGAAAGATGCAAGAAGAGATCAGGTGCCTCGCTATGAAGTTCCCAGAAGGTGTAACCAGTACACCAAAACGGGTGCTGCTCATACACCCATTTACCTTCCTTCTCGTAATTCTGACGTTTGGATGCGTCAGATGATGCCATGTGAAGAACAGATGACTGTATGCATACCTTCCAGCGCTGTCCTAGCCTTCGGAGAGATTCCAACTCAACATCGGATGCTTGAGGAAACAATTGCCCATAGCACATGGTGTTCAGAAGCCACTCCCAGTCCTTTTTTGTCACATCAGATACGAACCAGGGATAGCGCTTCCCGTGGAACCTAATCTGTGTAGCGAGACCACTCTGAAGCAGGAAGTCCGCTAGCGTTGATGTATAAAGTACAAATTATAATAATCCAGCAAAATTTTCTCACCATATACACAATCGCAGTATAATTCAAACCCTGCGTTATCGAGGACGAAGTCAATCCTGCCACCAGTCTTATCACGAAGTTCTTTCACCGTATCCCAGAGGCGATTGAGGTGATTTCCGAGAATATTCTTTTCGGTTGCAGCAAGATGGTCACCGCCAGTGGACTGAAGGGACTTTATCTGCTCTTCAGTCATATTAATCAAGAGAGACAAGTCGGTCGAGTTTCCCCAGAGGCACACTGCCGGGGCGTCAATGCAAGAAATGGCTAATTACGCATGAGATAATCGAACCTTGCGTTAATTCCAAAAACATGAGACGCTCGGCCTCAAGGCGCTCTTCTGCAGAAAGGTTTTCCGAGATTTTAAAGGGCTCAGCGAAACGCATAGAGAGTTCAAAGACGGCGTCGGACGACCGAGAGAAAGTGTCACACTAGGTCGGAACGGGTAAGTTTCACTATTTGAATCATGGACGGGAGGAAATGAAAACCTTTTGCCTGTAAAAGACATCATAGTTGGTCCAGTATCGACTGACGCTGAAAGCTTCGTGTAGACGACGATATTTATAGGCCTCTGCAAACAGCCATGGGGCATTCATAAAGTCCTTCCCTAATATATGACATCATGAGCCTGGATGGTCAGGGACGCAGTGATGCGCCTACCTTGGAAATACTTGGCGATTTCCTTGTTCCAAAGGGCAACATCGGCCTCGTTATCGTCAACAATTGGACGTAGTTTGGCGTTACCACTGAGATCGGTCATTAGCTCGCCCATGCGTTCTATGCATGCGACGAGGTCGACGACGCGTTCCTCAGAGTATTCATCATTGAGGGTACGGGTGGCGTCTTCGATAGCCTTGCCCAAAATAGTGGGAAGCCTGGACTGCATTGTCGCATGGGCAAAGGAATACTCATGGTAACCACGATAAGCGGGCCAGGGAGGGTTATTTGGATCAACGCGGGTGGGAGTACGAGGCCAAGGAGCTTTTATGTCTGTTTTTGAGGGAAGATGGGCGAGAGAGAGACTAACACGGGCAGGAGCGCCAGAGCGCGTGATACCTGTGCGTCCATTTGCTCTTGGCTGGCTGGCTGTGGTAGACATGGTGAGCGAGGGTCTGTCTCAGACCTTTATATAAGCATTTTATAGAGGCTATATTCTACTTCCGCTCAAGAACACACCGACCGCCCCACTCTGACGTCATACCCTCTTTTTCTTCGCAACCACCTTGACTTATTCTGACTTCCTGAGAGCCCTGCAACATTCAAGATTACTTTGTTTCATTAATTAATTATCTCATATCATCCTGATACCATACAATCCTTTGCCGTCATACCGTGCAACGACCCAGCCATCCCCTCCCGAGCACACACCCCATCAAACCAACTCCAACATTCTTTTCCTAACAAGTTCATCACCTTAAATGATCTGCGTCGTTTTCTTATCAAGGAAGGTCGGCCCCATGCCGGGATCAACATGTATACAATTGTATAGCTTCCCACTGTACGACATAAACAACATCACTCCATGAACACACGACAAGTGGAGATTAATGCGCCGTTTAACGCTAGAAGAACTGAACTCGCAATATACGAGTATGACGTTGCAATGGCCAGGTGAGAAGTCGCGCATATAATTACACTACGCGACAACAACACTACAAATGAACGCGATCACGTGGTATCCGCGTTTGTTCTCTTCCCACGCGTTCACAACGTAACGTTCAACCCTCACCTTAGTCTCCTTGCCTACTGCTGACCTATCCTCGACGGCGGCTCTTAGCAGCCATGTCCGTCCTCGATATTGGAATAAACGACATCTCTGATCATGAACGAGCCTTCAAGGACAAACTTGCTAGTAAAGGTACGTTCGCTTCTGCCCATTTTACGGTCTAGTCTTACAGGAATAGATGGACACATAACTGCATTGAACGCAAGGCTAATGAAGCAAAACGAAGAGATGCAAGAGCTCAAGAAAATATTTGACGAAAACCTAAGACAAGTGTGTTGTCCTATAATTTACTATGCGTCAAACTTGCTAATTATAGTCAAGTTGGCTGGTCAATCCAGCAGGGTTGTTAAGCTTGAAGACGAGCTTAAATCTCGAAACTCGTCGCTTTCGAACGAAAAGATATCGCTTTCGAACGCGGAACAATCACTCGCTACCGCCAATGCAACTATAAAACAACGTGAACTCGATGCACGAGACCTCGAGGTCAAGCTTGACCGGTTGAGTCACCTATCGGACGAACACAAATCTAGAGCCGATAAACTAGCAAAGGACAAACTCACCCTCGAAACCCGCATTCGAGAGCTCGAAGTCACTTTCCACCAATCTATGCCACCTACTACAACACCTGGTCGCCCGCGTCCTCCTCGCTCTTCGTCAAGATCACCATCACCATCACGTAACAAGGTGATTGTTCTTGAACAAGAGCTGGTTGAATTACGGTCCATTGTCTCGCAAAAGGAGACTGATGCAACACTCGCCATTCAAAAGGCCACACGAGCTCAAGAAGAGCAGATTCGCATAGGAAACGAAAAAACTGCTTTGGAAAAGAGGTTAACGAGAGAGATTGAAGGGTTGAAAAGTGTTTTAGAAGATAAAGAGGACGAGCTACGGGCACACAACCTCGACATGGACCAAATCCATCAAAGGGAAGATGAACTCGAAAAACGAATCGACGAAGATGAAGCGAAGCACCAGACTCTCGTGAAGCTACTTCGCGAGGATATTGCCAAGGCCGAGGGTCAAGTCGCCAAGTTAAAGTTGCGTGTTTCCGAGACCGAGAGTAGGCAAATTGAGCTTGTCGCCGAAAAAGAGGAGGCTCTAGCAAAGTTAGAGGAAGCTCAAATGCGGTACGTAAATTACGAGCAATTCATTGTCGTTACCGGAGCTCATTCAGTGTAGACCTACTTCAACTTCTGGTCAGGTTGACAATGATACAGCTCAAACTATCGAGCGACTTTTGTTGGCTATCACACGGCTTCGCAATGAGAGGGATGTCCTCTTCACGGAGCGGGATGATCTACGGAACAGGCTTGACTTTATGCAGGCAGAATCGAAATTTGACCTCGAGGCTCTGAATACCAGGCTAGTTGCTCAGTCGGTAGCATATTCTGCGGGTAGCCGTTCTGCGGAAGATACCGCCAAGCTATGCACTGAACTTGATGCACTCAGTGCCCTTCACCGCACGGCGATTTCTGCAAAGGGTGCCGAGATTCGTCGCTTAAACCTTGCACTAACGACCTCCGTCATTGTCGCTCAACATCTTGATCAAGAACGATCCGCCCATGCACTGTGTGCGTCTAATGCTCACTCCTCCCTTCGCGATGCCCAGGAACAACTGGCAGGAAGCCAATTCCAGTTGATCGACCTACACTCCCAAATACAGCAAGCGGAGCTCAACGCCGAATATTTGATACAACAGAATCGTGATAACAACGAGCTTCGTGGCCAACTTGAAGCAGTCGGCAAAGAACTGGAACAGACCTCACAGGCCATCAAGGAAGCAAAGGAAGCCCACGAGTTTTATAGGATGCGGTACGAGGATGCCGAGTCACAGAGGAGCTCTCTAGCGCTTGAGGTCACGAACCTCACCAACGAACTTTCGTCAGCAAAGGAGGAGTTAAAAGCCGCAGAGAGCCGGTATGCGGAACTGCAGTTCCACCAGTTCGATGCCATGTCCAAGACGGATGGGATGCGGATGCTTCAGAACGAGCTAAAGGAGGAGCGTGCACGCGTGGGTAGACGCAATGAGCACCTTAACATGCTCCGGAATGACATTGGGCGGATGGAAACGACTATGACGCTGCAGGAGGAACGACTTGGGGAGTTGACATCAGATATCGAGACTCGCACATCTGAGAGGGACGCGATGGTCGAGGACTGTGCAGAGGCAAGGGATGCACGAGATAAAGCTCTCACATGCATGGAGGCGATGGAGATGATGATGGAGACACGGATGGAGGAAGGAGATCGAACGGTAGAATCGCTTGTAAAGGTAGTGATGGAAACAGCTGGAAAGGCACGGATTGGGTTACGAGAGGAAAAAGGTCGAACAAACGCGGCTTTGCGGGCTTTGGCGAATTTGGGGGCTGAGCACCGTGAGGCGTTGAATATGCTTCAAGAGCTGAACGCCCTGTCCAGCGAGAGTATCGAGGCTCGCGATGCAGCAAGACAATCCACGATCGCGCTGGCGGTTTCGCAGGTTGAACTAAACAGGACTTCTGGTCATCTTCGGAGTACTGTACTTGAGAAACGGAGACTTGAGCAGGAGGTCATGGCGCACCGGGAAGATATAGATCAAGACTTACAGGTGAACCAAGGCCTTGCGCAGGAACTGGAGAAGTTACGGGATGAGGCTGCTACAGCTGCTTTGGAATTTGCAGAGAGGACAAACGAACTCGAACAACACATTCGGGAGCTGGAAGAGGGGATCTCTGAGGGTGAAGCATGTCATAACGCTGCCGTGGAGCAACTTGTTCGTTCCAAGGAGCAGCTTTTAGAAACTTTACAGCAGACGCAGCGCTCTCTTGCCAATAGTAACTCTGAAGAAGACGTCATTCGATTGCAGGAGCAGTACAAAGCAGAACTCGCTGAAGCTCGAGTGCAGATATCCAATTCTGAAAAGACACTGTCGGAACTCCAAGCTTCGCACGCGGCTACGAAGGACGAGCTCGAGAAGGCACTGGATGACGCCAAGCGTGCGCGAGAGGAGCTAGATCACGGAGTGGCTTCAAGCCTGCGGGATGTTGCCAGCCAGGAGGACATTGCTGCCAAACGACGAGAGGAGATTCTGCGTCTACAGATCGAAATGGCTGACATGCAATCGAAGGAGGAGGCAACAGAGGCTGCCCACAAGGAGCTGAAGATTTCTTTCGATCGCGTCGCGGCAGAACTCGACTGCCTGAAAGAACAGCATGCGAACAGCCTCACTCAAATTGTCGACGAACACACTGCTATCCAACGAGAGCTGGAAGGTCAACTTTATAGTCTTCAGACACAGCTGAATGATAGGTCCCGCGAACTTGAGGTCGCTGTTCAGGAAGCCGCTCAAATGGCACGCAAGCTCGAGGACGAATTGAGTGGCCGAAGTGCGGACATCGCATCAAACAAGGAGGAACTCGAAAGTGCTCGTTCTCAGCAAAAGGATGCTGAATCTGCATTGGCACAGCTGCAAAATGAGATCGAGACTTGTCAGGTTAAACTTCAGCAGGTGACGGACGAAGCTGAACGCTTACAGCGGGAGAGATCAACTCTACAAGAAGAGATGACTACGCTTGAAGCTGAGGTCCAAAAGTCTCTCTCCCTCAGACGCTATCTTGAAAGCCAAGTGAACGAGAGGTTCGTCAAAAACGTCTTGCCACACATCTTGATCTGAGTACTGATTTATGGTCTTTATTGTAGCGAAGGCAAAATTGCATCGTTCACAGAGGAACTTGAGCAAGTTCGGGCGGATTTGGCTCGTTCTCAGAAGACTGCAAACACCGCCGAGGTTAATCTTAGCATGCAAAGTGCGCAGCACAAGCGGGAAGTGGCGGACTTCAATCGACAACTGGCTGCTCTGCGGGTTCAACCTGACCTTCAACGAGCTCTTGCCGAGCTCGAAGAGCGCAATGACGAGATGGAGGCTTTGCTTAAGAAGAAATGTGATGAAGCCGAGGCAAACGACGATCGTGCACTTGAGTATGTGTAGCCTTTCCTTCTAGGTCTAATTATTCAACTGACACAAAAATAGGATGTTGAAGGACAATAAGAAACTTACAACTAAGGTTGAGTCATTAACACGAAAAGTTCAAACTTTACAGACGAAGTTGGCGGCCGCCAAAGCTTCAATACCAATCACAATAGAAGAAGCCCCCCCAACAAACCTAGAGCCCTTTCCCTCCATCCAGTCGCCTAGCTCTACATCCAAAACGGTAGTCGACCAACCCCGCTCCATCACTCATGCCGCCTCTACTTCGGATGTGCCTCCTGTTCCCTCCCCACCAGTCTTCACTCCTACATCTCCGCCCCATGCCTCCGCTTCGGCATCAATAGTGCCCCTCAACACAGCTGTTTCAGGTTCATCTAATGTCAAGATCGCAGAGGAAACATTAACCCAACAACCTGCTCCAGTTTTCAAGGCACAAACGCCTGAACGAAGAACAGCGTCGTCTCCTCCATCAGAACCAACGTCGACATCCAGCATCGGGAAAAAGAGGCGCGCACCTGACGACTTTAATGAAGGAGGCGAGAACATGTTGCCACAAGCTTTCACGGCCGACTCTCTGCCAAGTCAAGAGCTGAATGCTCTTCCTACGCCAAGGAGGCGGATACTGAATGGTTTGCAATCTGGCTTCACACCAGTGAGGAACCAGTCGCGCCCCATAATCAGTATGCCTTCTCCAAAGCGGTTGATGACGATGAGAAGCAGCGAGCGTCCGCCCCCCGTCATAGCGGATGTAACGAATAGCCCACGCGGTCAATCTTCCAAGACGAAAAGAAGCTGGTTAGGCAAGATTCGCGGTGCGTCATCGCAGGCTACGAGTCGACCCGGGGACAACAGACCAAGGCCATAGTCGAGGCTTGTGTCATTTATAACGAATGGTAACGAGTCTACCAAGGCCAGTGGAGCGAGAGGCTTGACGAGTTTTCGATTGCATCGGACTATTGTAGCTTTTAATGCAAGATCTGTATTCATAGGCATTGCTTTTTTTCATATTAATTATTGCTCTCCCTTCAAAATATTACAGTGACGGGTAGTAATACCGCATTCTAGCTCAAGCAGGTTTAAAGATGATATTATCCTGATTCCTTTTACCACTGCAGGGATCAGGAGGATCAATGGTGGTATGTCATTGCAGGTCACGGTCACGCCTGCAATGCCCCAAGTTCTTGCGCGCTTCACAAGCGAGTTGAAGGGCGTTCATCTACATATAAACTCATCAAATCTCTAAGCCCTCCATGTTCCGCCGGCATAGCGATGCTGTCTTCATGGATCTTTCCTTTGACCTGCGGGATCCCGATGACTGGAAAGTTGGAGTGCTGAGGTCGATGGACTATCCTCAGGATATTGCCGCTTTTGCCATTGAACCGATATCTGGGCTTCTCGCAATTGGTCAGGTTCCCTTTGATTCTCGTTGAATACTTAAATATCTCATCTCACTGTAGGTACCGTAAGCGGAGCAATCTATATGTTCGGCAGGCCTGCAGTGGAGACCAAACTGTCTATACCTGATTCTGCGGGTGTCAAATTTCTTCAGTTTGCGCCTTTGTCGTTCCAGTTGGCCTGTTTGGGTAAGAATCACTTTGTTGGTTTATGAAATTCCCTCTCAACGCGATAGATGACACAAATACATTGCATGTTTGGGACCTCACTGCATACGGCCAACCCAATCTTATGAAATCAGCCAGGTTTGACGCTACAAAGTAAGGTGTCAATCTAGACTTCGGATCTTGAGAGACCTTATACGCATATCTCCTCCCAGTGCATTGGCTCTATCACCCTGCCATTCACATGTTCGTGTCCCAACTCGTACCTTCGGTGCGCTTGGGTTTATACCTGTGTTTGTTAGGCTTTCCTTGCCCTCAACTCTGGGGAAATTAAGACGTATGACTTAGTTTGCCTGCGCAAGTCCTCATACACCATGCCGAATATGTGGAAACTCTATCAAGACAAAGCGCTAGCAGGTCGAATGAGCAGCACACTAAATGCTGAACTGTAAACTCTTAATTGTTCTTCTGTAAAACTTAATTCAACCAAATGTTTAGTAGACGACCTGTTGACGTGCTGCCACATCCAAGGGATTTAAATCGGCTATTTGTTGCTTATGGAGGTCTGTTTCTGAAATAACCTTGTTTTCGGTGTACCCGGCTGATAGTCTCCTGTTTTACAGGTGGCGTGGTTCTTATAGATCTTGTATGAGTCTTCTACGTTTGACTGGTGGCACCGCTCAAGGATAGATTTGACAGGCAGAGCGTGCATCACTTCGAGTTTATGAACTTGTTCTGCCGTCTGGTGCGCCCGGTGGTAGTGGCTATGCCAGCAGCGTGAGTTGTAGATACTCACCAGCCAAAAACTACAAGCCGATGTTTTCCCCTTGTTTTAGGATCTTTTTAATCAGCGTAGACCTGAAGTGACAGCAGTGACGATACATCCTGCTGGCCATTTCTTTGCTGTTGGCTATGCAGATGGATCGTTCGCATTTTGGGCTGTCGATGACGATGAAAAACCGCTTCTCGTTCGGACGCTCGATGAATTGGACGTGGAGCTCGTCGATCAAATAAGACTTGATGAGTACAGGTCTCAGTCACGCAAGGGAAAGGGCATATCTCCAGCTGTGCGAGAGCCAATTTTCAAGCTTTCTTGGAGTAGTTTCTCAAATTCATTGGATCCTAGAGGTGGCAGGACCACCCTAGCCATACTGGGTGGCTTGAACCCGGGTGAATCCCCTGGTCTTACAGTCGTCCAATTCCCTGCATTTAACCCACCAGAACCACCTCCGTTACCTAATTCTGAGCAAGTGATTCTTCACCCTGTCATGCGACAGGCGATGCGAGAGTCGCTTGATGTCCTGGATTCTTTTTTCTATTACACCCAAGAAGTGATCCAGGACTATCTCATTATACCACGCAAAAGCCCTCACTTTTCTGGAACCTTCGATCCCATTTCGATACTCATGTTGACGGAGGGGAAGGGAAATAGTCGAACCGTTGACGCCTTTCAGTACCCTCCGCCAACATTCTCTGCCGATGCCTCCTTGTCCCCTACACCGTCAAGAGCTGTTGATACAGATCCGATTAATTCTCTTGCCAGTGATTTGGCAGAGACCTTGAAGGATTTAGAGGAGACCAGTGATCCGAAGCGGCTCCTTATACCAGCGACGTTATCACACGGGAAGTCCGGAGTCTTAGGCTTCCAGTTGTTCAACGTAGAAAGAGAAACGCATCAAACTTTAACTGCTGGGAAGGTTGAAGATGAATTCATACTTGCGTTAAATGGCGGACAGGCTTGGGCTGACGAAGGTAAGGCCAGCGATCTCAAGCTCGCCAAAGTAAGTTACGAATTACAAGCGATAAGCTGCTACTTATACATTATCTCGTGCAGTTTCAGCCTCATCGTATCCTGCTTACATACCATCGGGACCTTACCGCATGCTTCGACGACATCAGTGCTCAACTTCTCGTTGGGAACCACCCAAATCCCCTGCAGACCAATTTTCCCAATCCGATACCCGAGCTTATTATCGATTTGCGGCCTGTATTGCTAGACGCCGTGGTGGTTAGCCGCACGTCACCGATGTTGATGGAGCATGCCCGTATCGATTCGGTACATTTTGCGACTGAGGCTCTGGAGACAACTCTCGTCTTGACTTCAGGGGAAGTCATCCTATATCGACTGTCTGGTCCTCGAAAGCCTGCCACTCATCGAGACGTCGTTGATCAAGAGCTAATTGTCCTGGATCACATACAAAGCCACAAGGGGTTTTCGCCTTATCTTATGCTTTCTCCTGGACTTGGCCCCACTGAAGCCTGTGCAGTTTCGGATATGGGTTCGGAACTATTCCACGCTATATTTCGACACGAGTTAATCTCCTTCAAAAGGTTTCCTAGCTGTAGCATATTCTGGATCCTTGTTCATCGTAAACATGCGTGGCCCTATGATACTCTTGCGTCAACGCGCTGAAATTAAGAACAAAGGTAGGAATATCGCAGGCCTTCTTCCTGGGCATTCCGACTCGGACAGAGTAACGTCAATGATTTGGTGTATTACTCAACTTGCCAAAGGTACATTCTAACTCGTTGAGGCAAAGAAAATTGTATGACATCTTGGGAATCAGATCCTGAGCCAAAAGCCCGTCTTATCGTGGCTCGAGTGTCTGGAGATTACCAGATCTACACTCTTACCCAGAATGGCCCGTCTTCCCAACCGTGGACCTGCGAAGGGCCAATAACAGTGGAAAGCAACATATCCAATATCTTCTCCCGTGGCTGCTTCGTTATCGACAGCAAAACGGGTGCTTCCTTACCAGCAAGTAACATTCATCTAGCTCAAGTTGGTTCCGGCACACCAGTAACGCCGTCTGTGATGGTCATGGTCGGTGCTAAAGGCGCTCGAACCTGCGCAAATATAAATGGGGACCGAATTGGGAAGGTGGAATGGGGAAGCAAGGCAGGCGACGTCATTGATGTACAAATAGTTGGAAAACTTGGTGAGCGTCATATGGTCTTTTTTTTTTTTTTTTTTTTTGCAGAGATAACCTATCCACGTACTTATCAGGATCCCGTGTCCTTGTTGTGGTAACAAGCAAGCACGATGCACTGGTGTACTCCCTTCCACAGCTAGAGCACATGTTGACTGTGAAACTTCCACCAATCCCAATGTCGTCAGTGCCCATGATCAATCACAATCCATATACACTGAAAATTTAACACTTATCTAGATCGTTTACGCTGGACAAATCGGGTGATTTCATGGCATCGAGTGTTAATTCTACGTGGGGAACCTTGCACCAGGCCAATTATGGCACCTTTTTTGACATCAGACGAGCTTATGAGCCACCTTGTATTGACTTTGCATGCAGCAAACCAGTGGTTCCTACCGCACCGCAACCTGTATCAGCAGGTCCGGCTTCAATGCTCCAACTTGGATCATGGTTCCCGTTCAACCAGTCTATGACTGGTGCACAGTTAGACGAACTACGTACGTCGTACGCGTTTAGCCCTTTATGCGTTACACTCATAATACTGCCATCAGTGGGAGGGCCAAACCGACCGATTCCACAGCCAAAGCAAGACACATCATCAGGAAACTCCTATAATGCAGCTAGTATTTCTGCAAGTGCCTCCCAGGTTGCGGCTGCGGCAGCAGCGACGCAGGCCAACTTGTACAATCGTCTCACCTCTGCGCTCGGCGAACGCGGGTGTGTTGTATCTCCATTAGTTCAATTACATAAATTTCTAACACTTTGTTATGTTATTTTTACAGGGAGATGCTTGGCAATCTTGAACAGCGCTTTAACGCGCTTGGAGATGAAAGCGAAAAAATGGTCAATCAGGCGAAGCGCCTTGCGGCACAGAGTACAGCAAAATCTTGGTTTGGATTATGAGTTGTTAGAATGTAGTTGTTGTAAGTTATATGCTTATTCACATCCTAGTACAGTCTGTCGCAATGCAATTGAGTTTGCAATGACGTCAAAAGTGTGGTGTCAAGAAAGGCCGGGGATTGCCGAACGACAACACGCAATGAGTGACTACGAACAGCTTCATCGACAGTGTAGGACGCTCGAGAACCTCTTCGATACAAAGCTTACTTCATACTCACAACTGTCTGCGTCGATATCTAGAGCACAAGACGTCGAAGCTAACGGCTCTAGCGAACGATGGCGAGACCTTGAAGTAGAACTCGATGACCTCTTGGAAAAGGCAGGCCTACCATACATGGTCACATAAATCTCATCTTACTTGACCTGCAGCTAGAGGAGACAAATGAACGTCTAGGAGCATTATCAAACACTCCAGAGCTGCTTTCACCATCAATGCTTAGAGCAATCCAAAGGCATAGAGAAGTCTTTCAGGACAATGCACGCGAACTCAGGCGGACGAAAGTGAGTTGCTTGGGCACAGTGAAGCCTTATACCGATCATTTTTCAGACGAGTGTGAAGAGTGCTCTTGAACAAGCGAATTTACTCAGTGGCGTGCGCAATGACATTGAGTGGGTATTTTTGTCGCCGTGTCATTCCACAAGCGCTAATATGGATCACTTAGCGCATACAAGTCCTCGGCTGCGGACGCCTTACTTGCTGAACGAAGTAGGATAGACAGTTCGCATCGAATGACGGATGACGTTCTCAAGTATGGCCAATCAATACTTTGTTCTACACTACTCATATCTTTAATCATAGTCAAGCCTATGAAACACGCTCAGAGTTTTCTCGGCAGCGCTCCTCAATCGCTGGCATTAATACCCGCATGACGAACGTACTTAGTGAGTGGTCTACATTATGTCTTCTACCATGTATCCCGACGCGTGCCACGACAGATACCATGCCTAGTATCAATAACGTTATTGGATTAATCAAGTCTCGTCGGCGCCGAGATTCTATCATTTTGGGTGTAGTTATTGGGGTGTGCATCATTCTTATTTTGACCTATATGTGGAATTAGTTGCTCTCATTGTAATAGATACAGCTCGGTATTGATACGAGGGTATATCTCGCAAGAAATCGTTAGCCGTCTCCCCTGAATGCCAACCAATTTTTTTCCAACTTCCGAACCGTTCCCCAATCTTTTTCGTCAAGCTCGTCAACCCAATCTGTCTCCAAAGGCCAACCTTTGACCTCTGCAATAGTTCTGATTATGTCCCAAGTCCTTGCGGTGCAATGATCAATATCATTGTAGTCAGACTCAGCCAAGAGACGGTGGGGTGAGCAGGCTGCGATTAAAGCCCTATGATTTGGCGAACGGCTGTTGATGACCGTTGAAAGTGAGAGGAACACATTCTGGTGCTTTCGCTATGGAGAACGTGAGTCTCACGATGTTACTGAAAATTGGTGCCATGCCTCAACGTCTCGCCATGTTTCTGGGCTAACGGTACAACTGTGCAAGTCAAGGTTGATGCGCAACCACTTGTCATCATGTCTGGTTTTCATTCTATCCAAGAGTTCTAAAGTTGCGAGTTGGGATTTCACGCTATGGATACTGATATTCCGGCCCATCTCAACCGCAAGATCGACTTGTGCTTCTAGAAGTGCCGATTGATGTTCCAAGGGCACGACGAAGGGCGTCAAACGGCGCTGTTCGGCGTGGTTATCGTATGGCACACGGAAGATGCGATCTAGGCCAACCTCCCCAAGCATAGCAGCTGGGAATGCTTCGAGGTTGCGGCGAAGCTCTGACAGCACATTCATAATGGGAACCGGGTCAGGTAACGATGGAAGCAACAAGTAAAATGCTGTGATGTGATCTTGTGGTGGGGAAGGTGACCTGAGGAAAAGGCTACGGTAGTGATCCTCTTTTGATATCGAGTTGGAGAAGGAAATGCGATGCGAGAACCACGGATGGTGGCCTATGCACAGGGCATGAATTCAGTACAACATCTTCTACAGGACAACTGTTGGCTAACCAAAGCATGGAATGACCTTGGTCGGGTTTGCGAGTGCAAGATCGCGAACGAGATTTTGATCAGCCTCCATAGAAGACATAGCACATATTGTAATAGAAAGACGCGCAATTGACTCCGGAGAAATGGATGGTGCATCAGTTGGATGACAATGTACGTCGACAATATGTTCTAGGACACTCTTGGAAGGTAGTTCTGACAGTGACATGGGAAGAAATGTTTGCCGACCCTTGTCTAGTCAAACATGGCCTAAATTTGAATTCAACCTCTATCAAAACCAAGTTATGCTTCACTCCCTCAAAAGTCTCCGAACATTTCGAATACCTATCATACCAGCTATGTCGAGAAACTTCACCTTGGACATTTCCGTGCCTACATACACGGGCATTGCCACTGCTTCAGCCCTTGACCGCAAAGCTTTTACCAAGACAATCGATATTCTTGCTGTCCGTGCTCCTGCGTCAAAAGTGTCAACAATATTGAGGTCTCCTGAAATGAAGGGGTATGTCGTCAAAGTAAACAACTTCTCTTTTCTTCCTTTTCTAACTGTTTTAAATACTTAGATCCCTCCTAGATCTCCGCAAAATTCACAGCGTGACCGCCGACCCCGCTGATCCTACGACAGGCCGACTTGTACTGCTTAGGGCATCCGACAAAGGTATTGACTATTTCTCATTGCTCCACGACGTGTTTGACAGACCACTGCAAGTCAGCTGATCTTTCCGAGGATGTTCAAAGCTTTTTGGAAACTCAGGCGGAGTCGAAAGGATTTGTTCCGTACAGACTTACTCTTGACTACGATTACTGGACGGCGGGTGCGTGAGTCTGACCTATCGAGAAGCAGTGGTGCTAAATTTGGCCTAGATGAAATCATTCATGCGGTGATGCCAGAACACCTTAGGGATGGCGCACCCAGTGGTTTTGCAGCAACGGGTCATATAGGTCCGTTTATTCGTTTTTCATCCTAGCAGGCTCTTATACAAGCTCTAGCGCATCTTAATCTCAATGAGGAATATGTCCCATACCGGAGACTCATTGGCCAAATCATTCTTGATGTGCGTATCTCATCGTGTCCAATCATGAACTGTGAGCTCACATAGCATTTCTAGAAAAACAAGACGATTAGAACTGTTGTCCATAAGTTAGACAGCATTGACTCCGTCTTTCGCTTTTTCAAAATGGACCTTATCGCGGGAGAACCAGATTTTCTCGTGGAACATGTACCCCACTCTTCCCTTTCAAAGAATTGCGCCTGACATTTCTGCTACCACACAGAGCGAATCGGACTGTATATTTACGTTTGACTTCCGGGAGGTCTATTGGAATTCGCGACTTCACACTGAGCATGCGCGGCTAGTCGACATGTTCAGCCCTGAGGATGTAGTGGCAGATATTTTTGCAGGTGTCGGGCCCTTTGCGGTGCCTTCTGCCAGGAAAGGATGCGCAGTTTTGGCGAATGATCTCAACCCCAACAGCGCAAAATACCTCCAAACGAACGTTGACCGTAACGGGGCAAGTAGACTCCTCATCCTAACTAGTATCCAACTTTTTATACGTTATAATAGGTTCGGAGCTTGGTTCGCGTTTTCTGTAAAGACGGACGAGACTTCATACGCCTCACCTTCCGAGAAGTTTTCGAAAAGCCCTTCCAACCCCTGCGTGGTCCACGAGTTTCGAAGTCCCAAGAACGCCGCTTAAAGAAAGCTGGCCAAGTTCAGCCTGTTGAGGCTGTTAATTGTCCTCCTCGGCAAAGAATATCTCATTTTGTCATGAATCTGCCCGATACTGCTATCACCTTTTTGGATGCATTCCGTGGTGTTTTGACCTCAGATGAAGTTCCTGGCCTCCGTGAGCTGTATGATGTCATGCCAATGATTCATTGTCATTGCTTCACTCGGGAACTAGACCCACAAATGGCAGAGGTTGACATTAGACAGGTACTGAACTCTTGACTCCTCTCTCCTTCCACAACCCGCTGATCTTCCCCTATCTAGCGAGTAGAAGAGAAGCTAGGTGCTTCGCTTGGAGAGGACGTCCAGACACATTGGGTACGGTCTGTTGCGCCTAACAAGGAGATGTATTGTATCAGCTTCAGGCTGCCCTCTGAAGTCGCCTTCGCATCTTCGGCATGATCGAATAGACTGATAGTTTATACAAGTCCGATGCGGTCCGAGACGCCTTTGATCCGTGAATCATGAGATTTATCTCGGAATAGTTTCCGTTATACTATACTTGGAATTTTTTTGGTGAAAAAATGAAAATTTTGCATAAAAGTGGAACTGACTCGATCAAAGATTACCAAAAGCGGGACTGCTTTGAAAAGTTGAGAATTGCAAGCACATCAACAACCTGAAAAACTTTTAGGCCCACGTTCTACTCCTTAGCTATACCCCACGTTCTCTTGCCTACATACCCCGCCCTTCGAGAGCCCCTCTCATCATGGCACCCGTCGACTCAGCAGCTCACCCAGATTCCGAAAAGGGTGCATCTTTAACCGCCTCTGCTTTAAAGAGTGTCCGAACAGCCCTGGATGTCCCGGAACGAGAGCTAACACGCTGGAAAAGGATATTCGATGCCAATGCTAAGGTCACAGACGGCGAAAAGTATGTTTTCTTATTATCCTGGTGCCAGTTACAGTCAATTCACATGGCGCTGGCATCTTCGTTGTTCTCCCATGATTAACTTTCTTCTCCAAAAGGTACTTGGATCCTGAGAGTTTCGTTAACGCTATCGCACCGTCTGGTGACCTGACGAAGATTGGACGTGCTCAATTCGCCATCCTCTTCCGTGTGGCCGACGCTTCGAGACGTGGCTTAGTATCTTGGGATGATTTCGTAGTCTTCGAGACCCTCTTGAAGCGCCCAGATGCAGACTATTGGATGGCTTTCCAATACTTCGATGTGTACGTCCACGATCCAAATAACCTTTGAAATCCTTCTAACATTTATTGTTATTCAGTGACCACGATGGATACATTACGTTCGATGAGTTCAAAAACGTATTTACCGCTAATGTCGGGCCAGACGCTATACCATTCGACTTCGATTGGTGAGCATGTTTTTCTCTCTAAGAAGCCGTCTAGCTTATAAAGGCTAGTGATTGGGTCAAATTATACCTCGGAAAAAAGAACGGAACCCACGTTTTAGGATGTGAGTATATTTCGACTTCACAATATCTACGCAACTCACCTAGCACCCTAGATAATGAATTTACTCAACTAATGAAAGGCCTGCAAGGAGAGCGCCTTCGTCAAGCCTTTAGATATCTAGATGCGGATCAGGATGGATTTATTCGCCCAGACCAATTTAAAAGTATCATCCTAGTATGTCTTGGCCACACCTTTGCCATTATTTATGTGTTCCATAATATTCACTCTTTACCGTAGGAAATTGCTGGCCACAAACTTTCGCAAGCTGTTATGGAACGGCTACCCACTCTTTGCACACTGACTCCCGGACAACGCATCTCTTACTCAGAAGTTGTTGCTTTCCATAATGTTATCCGACGTAAGTCATTATTACTTATATCCAGAGTGCTGGCGTTGATTTCTTAATAGAGATGGATATGGTCGAACGGTTGGTCAAGAATCCCTTTAGGCTTGAAGCTCTTCTCATCCTGTTCAATATAGGATCATTCGTGAAGCAACTGCGAAGAGCAAAGACGGGCGGATAGATCAGTCTGACTTCTTGAACCATGCCTCCTCCAGCTCTCGTTACTCCCTCTTTACCCCGATGGAGGCTTCAATAATCTTCCACTTCGCTGGCAGAGGTGCTGCTAACCAGCGCTTGGCCCTGATAGACTTCGCTCAGCTTCTTGATCCACGTTGGAAACCGCCTCACGAAGAGGTTGAACTTCCAGCGACTACAGCGCCTAAATCTTTCTTTTCAAGTCTTATGCACTCCACTTACAACTTCGCACTTGGTGGTACGTCACAGCCCAGCATCATTCTTGTCGGTTCATGCTAACTTTCTGTGCACCAGGTGTCGCTGGAGCCTTCGGTGCTACGATCGTGTACCCCATCGATATGGGTGAGTATGTGTTACATCTGCGTAAGACGTCATGCTAATATCATGTTATAGTCAAGGTGCGATCGTAGTTTCTGTTATAATGCCTGTGAATAACATTTATCGCCATATTCATTTCTAGACTCGGTAAGTTATCTTGCGTCGGTCTATAAAACTAATACTTAAAGAAGGGATCATAGGATGCAAAACCAACGAAGCACTGTCGTTGGTCAACTTTTGTACAAAAACAGTATGGACTGCGCTCGCAAGATTTTCCGCAATGAAGGATTCCTTGGTTTCTATCGCGGTCTCGGTCCACAGCTTATCGTAAGTGTTCTCATGCAGGTCGCCCTCGTTTTCTCTGATCGTTATCATAAGGGCGTTGCTCCCGAGAAAGCAATCAAGTTAACGGTGAACGATATCATCCGTGGCCAGGCAACAGATCCAGAAACCGGGCGCATTAAGTTTGCTTGGGAGCTTGTTGCTGGAGGAATGGCAGGAGGCTGTCAAGTGGTAAGAACGAATCAGTAAATATGTTTATCAAATCTGAATGTTAACGATCACCTCAAAAGGTGTTCACAAACCCTTTGGAGATCGTGTACGTGACTCTCCCCTGACATGTAATGTCTATCTGATTTTTTGACCATTAGAAAAATCCGTCTTCAAGTTCAAGGCGAGGCGGCGAAGGTTGAGGGCGCAGTGCCGAAAGGCGCTATTCACATCATTCGTCAGTTGGGCGTCTTGGGCCTTTATAAGGGTGCTAGTGCATGCTTGCTTCGTGACATTCCTTTTTCTGCCATCTACTTCCCTGCATACTCGCATTTGAAGAAAGATGTTTTCCATGAGGGTTACAATGGAAAGCAACTGTCTTTCCTTGAGACGCTCGCTGCGGCTGGAATTGCGTGCGTTCGCTTCCTAACCACTGATTGACATCTTGTTGATGGACTTGGACGGTTTAGCGGAATGCCTGCTGCATACCTGACGACACCTGCAGGTCAGAATCATTCCGGTACCTGTATTCAACGAAACCTGCTGACATTGTTGACACCTAGACGTTGTGAAGACCCGACTTCAGGTTGAAGCTCGCCAGGGTCAAACACATTACAAAGGCCTACGAGATGCATTTGTCAAAATATGTGAGCTTTATGGGTTCTCATTTTTGTCTATCTCATTGACCTTGGCATCACAGACAAAGAGGAGGGCTTCCGTGCATTGTACAAAGGTGGCCCAGCTCGTGTGTTGAGGAGCAGCCCGCAATTCGGATTCACACTGCTTGGTATGTGATGCAGTCTCAGTGAGATGATTGATCTAAGCAACTCTGCGCAGGTTATGAAACACTGAAAACCTACGTAAGTTCATTCCTTGATGTTTCTATTATTCAAATTGCGCTTATTCACTGTAATCACGTTGTCTAGTTGCCTGTAAGTTACCATTTGTTGGCTTGGCTGATTTGCTTACTTACTTTGATCTCTAAGTATCCATGGGACGAGAAGCCACGAAAAGTCGAGACTGCCTTGACCGCGCGGCCAGACGATCTCTCGAAAGTCCGCGCTCGCAATGCCCTGAAGATCTTACTGGATGTACACGGCGACTTTGGACGAAAAGCAGCGGTATCCGGCGTCCCGCTATCTTTGACGTCGCCGCGGTTGTCAGAACATCTTGGACGGGACAAGCAACCATAGAAATAGAAGTAGAGCTGTGGGCATATCGGCGAATGTAACTGACGTGTGTTGATACCTAGAGACCTATCATATGTCAGACCTAGATCATCCTCGTGTGAAATCTTTGACAACGATCAACAGTCGGATGGTTGCTGGGTGACGAATGCTTTGGGCCAATAAGTATCGAATGCCATACTGATGATCTTCTTTACCCCTCTTCGTTCCCTCTCTTTCTTTTTTCCTTCGTTCTTTTTTTTCACTGGTGAGTGTTTGCTGCCTATAAATGCAAAGTTGCGTTGACGGTCGTTCACAGCGCTTGTCGCTTTGGCTAGCCGCGCCTACTCACTAACTACTGCCAGACAGTGTCCGCTAGCGTAGACCGCTTATTTTTCGACTTTACTTGGACAATTTATTACAGCACCTCACAAGCCACACTCTTTAATCATGAAGTCAACCATTTTTGGTCTCGCCGCTCTTGCCGCCCAGGTGGCGTATGCTACAGCGCCTGCTCCTTACGCTGCTGCTACCCCGTCCCCGGCATATTCTGCTCCACCTTCGCAATACACTACTGCCCCCTCTGGGGGGTTCTACGACACAATGCCGTACTCAGCGTACCAGGCAGGAGGTTATACAAGTCTGGATTGTGGTTACGGATACCAAAAGAACTCGGACGGCAGCTGCACGCCAGAATCTTGGGTATATTCATTCACAACGTATTTAGCGCTAATTTTAATATTGAGTTATTTTCCATAGTTCACATATCAAGGACAATGCTATGGAACTACGATTATCAATATTAACAAGTGTGTGCTATCTGCTCAAAAGAACCCGTTTACTGACCGGATTTTCAGCAACAACTGCTACAGCTCCGTTGTGACCTCGACTGTATACAACACGGTTACTCAAACAGTGGTATGGTGATCTTTCTCTTCCATGTTCGTTGCTCAACACTCCGGTGTCAGACTTACACCCAGGCTGTCCCAACGACTGTCACGTACCTGCAGACGGAAACTCAGCAAGTCACTCAGACAGAACTTCTGACTTCTACTCAGGTCTATACCTCGGTTGAAGTCGTGCCGACAACGCGTGTTTGGGTGTCTACTGAGGTCATTGACCACACTAAGACCTACGAGCACACTCTTACTGCTACAGAGACTATGACGGAAACTAATGTGTACACTCGTACTGCTACGGAGACAGACACAGTCTCCAAAACAGTCTCCGAGACACAAACCGATTTCGTAACTAAGACGCAGCTTTCAACTGTTGTCTACCCCACAACCTTCACCAGTGTCTATGTGAGCACCCAGGTCATTGACAATGTGAGTAACCCCTATTCTCGCTTTTATCCGTGCTAGTTTTGACTTCTTTCAATTAGACCAAGACTATGGTAGAGACGATGACTGCCACCGTTACCGACAAGATGACATCGATCCAAACTGCAACAATGACTGAGACGATGACTGACTTTGTCACCATGACGGATTTCGTGACCCATGTCATGCCCACTACAGTCACCTCGGTGTATGTGCAAACAGAGACTATGGATAACGTAAGTGTCTCGCCTATCAGCAGCTGGATATCAGTCAAATAAAGAGGCTTCCATAGACCATGACTCTCATCAATACCGTCACTTCGACTATGGTTGAGAAGATGACTTCCATCGAGACCCAGACGTACATTTCTACTGCCACAGCCACTTCCACAGCCACAGCGACGCAGACAGTACTTCAGACAGCCCTTTCTAACTGTCTTGGTCAAGTCAGTCATATAAATGTTAGTATCCCAGGTGTCTTACTAACGAGATTGTATATAGTGCAAATCCATGTGGTCATTGTCTGCCGGGAACAGCAATCCGTACAACACTTATGCCACGTCGTCAACAGTGGCATACGCTGCTCCCACATCCAGTTCATACGCCTCTAATTCATATGGGTCTAGCAGCTCTTCTTCTTACGGATCCAGCAGCTCTTCTGGTAGCTCCAGCAGTGATTCCCAGTATGGCTCTTCTGGGTACTGAGTGTTCCTCTGACCCTCACTTATGACATGTTACGCCACTTCGTAGAATTTAATTTCTGGCTGTATGCCAAGGACTCTTTCAATTCGGACAGACCAACTTGTTTTTTTTTTTTTGACTTCTATGCGATACATCAGGTGCTTGATATTTTATTGTTCGATACCTAACATGGAGAAGGGTCATACCAATGTTGACTTGTACTTGTCTCCGTGCACACTGTCTGACTGGCACTGTTGGTTCTGGCAGGAAAATGGAATGCTTTCGGGAACTTATATTGGGCGTCATTATATTGAGAGATGAAGAATCGATTACTTGGTTCGAGACCTCAACCCTGCAAGGATAGATATGGTGGCGCAGAGACCAGTGAGGTTTGTCTGGGTTTTTCAAGTTAGTCGTGTGTCATGCTCCCTATATACGTTTGTTACTGCTATAACTGGTACGAAGTCAAGAATCTATGAAGCTATGTTATGCATAAGAAGTTGACGTCAAATGGTACTAACCCCGAAGTTCATAGTCACGTTGTGACAGAGGCATTGAAGAATGTTTTAAGGCGCGTTTTGAAATTGGTGGATATATGCATTACCTTTTTAAATCTCATAGAATATATGCAATAAATCACTACCCTCCTCTTGCAAATCGCTATTTTTACTCAATGACGCCTTCAAGATACAATTTGACGTTTGATAACGAGTTCGGATTGGATCACGGTGACACAGACCGATTTTAGCAAAGCTGATTCACCTTGGTCACAGCCTCCCAATTCTCCCCATTCAACACACTTTTCACCATGCCCATTCGCGTCGTAGATGGTTTCGCCACCCCACACGTCGTCAAAGATGCCTCCGAGGAATACTTGATATTCTATTCCTCGGTCGTAGACGGAAAGTTATGGTGCCCTGTAGGTGGTTATCTCTATTTAGATAGAACGGGTCTTTTCATCCTCCACTAGGACTGTCGGGACGTTGAAGGCCTGATAAACTCCACCTTCAGTGGAGCAAACAACCCTTCCGCACTGATCATCTATGTAGGAGATCGAACACAGTGAGTAACTCCAGGATGCTTTTGTCGAAGGTCTGTGAACCATTGCCGTCTGAATCTTCTTTGAAAGATGGAGGTCATCCTCTAATCCATTCCGCGGTGGTGACTGGAAACTCACTGGCGTACCTACAATCATAAAAGTGAAAAATGCGAGTATTCTTTCCTTGCCATATTGCCACCATTTTTGACAAGGTCAACAGGGAGTTGAAACTGGGCGTTTGGTGGAAAGCGCTATTGCTCCCGGCCTAGCGGGTCTACTTAATGCTTGAACTTGTCTTATTCCATTCGACCGAACGTGTTTTAGTATGTTATAAGTCCATGACATTATAAGATTAGACTAGCATTGTTTTGGACTCCTCAGGAAGTCTCCGCTTCTACCACCAGATTTTCGGTTTACCATAATCTCACTGATCACCATTTCTCGCCCGGCAACTGCTTTGAGCATATCCCAGACAGTCAACAGGCCAACAGAAACAGCTGTCAGAGCCTCCATCTCAACACCAGTCTTCCCTTCCGTCGACACTGTGACTTCGCATATGATGTAGTGCGAATGGGGTTTATGATCTTCTTCAGTGATTGCGGGGATTAGGGTCACAGATATGTTTGTGAGTGAAAGAGGATGGCATAGAGGAATGAGATCAGATGTCTTCTTTGCGCCCATGATAGATGCTAATTGTGCGATGGTCAGAACATCTCCTTTGCGCCATGCCTTGAACTTTGCTTTCTCCTCGGTAGTAGTTGGCACAGGTACGTCTCCGATGGGGTAGGAAGAAGTTACGAGCTCGTATGCAACTGGTGGTATGTAAATACGTCCGGATGCTGTCGCAGTTCGCTTTGTTGACTGCTTTTCTCCAACATCGACCATAGACGCACGGCCTTCCTCGTCGAGATGTGTCAGTGAGGGAAATGTATGGATAGCAGCAGAGGCAATGGGCGATGGCACAAAGGCTGTAGCATGTGACTGGGATAGAAGTGGGAAATTCCGCTGGACGAGTTTGCGTCTTGGTGGAGCTGCTTTTGTATATCCTGGAAGAAAACAAGAAATGTATTAGATAAGCGTATAGGAGAGGGTATACTGTATATACAAAAAAAGCACTCAACCACCAATCAAGATCATTGGCCGATTTGTTACGACGTCAATATCCTCCATGCCAGCATGCTTTTCCTTCTTTCCGTATACAGCGTGACCTATTATCTGAAGTAACTCTTCATCGCTTGCACCTTGACGCATATTGTCGCGCAAAGATACTTCTTTGGCGTCGAACAAGCACACCTGTTGATATAGTCGATAATCTGGTGTAAAGGAGACAAGTACCTTAGGAGACAAACCTTGATTTTCCCGTCGGCTGTGATACGCAGTCGATTACACGAAGAGCAAAAGTGGTCTGACATGCTGCTAATGAAGCCAACACTTCCTGCGTAGCCTGGAATTTTCCAGGAACGTGCGGTATCGTTCAATTCATCGGGAGCCCTCTTAATATTGGGGTATCTGGTTGCTATCTGTTCTAATAGCGTTGAAGAAGGGACCATCTTCTTAGAGTCCCATTTGTTGCCTGTGAACATGAGCTTGGCAGAAGGGCTAGAGAAAGCGTAGTCTCACCTGTGAACGGCATGAACTCAATGAAGCGGACGGACAAGGCCTTGTCCTTGGTCATTTCCACGAAATCGATTATTTCTGAGTCATTGAGCCCCTTTATAACGACAACGTTCAGCTTGATGGACTGCAATGATGAATGCAGAGCAACGTCGATGGCTTTCAGTACGGCATCATGTCCCCGTCGACGCGTGATGAGCTCAAACTTGAAAGGGTCCAAAGTATCCAAGCTGTACAAGAGAGAATTAGGGACAATAGTTTGCAGATGTTACTGTAACATTACCTCAAGTTCAAGTGTGTGAGCCCGTTTTCAACAAATCCGGGAAGACGACGATGAAGGGCAAGGCCATTAGTTGTCATTGCTATAGACTTAAGACCAAAGTTGCGCAAGTTGTTCAACCGACCTGCAAGGGAAATGTAGGATGAGCTGCGACATATTTCTATGAATACATACTCAGGAGTTCTCCAATATCTTTGCGCACTGTGGGCTCGCCGCCAGTTAAGCGTATCTTTGTAACTCCACTTTGGACAAACAGGGTGGCAAGACGAACAACTTCGTCATTAGTAAGTAACTCTCCGTCTGGTGAAAGCTCCACCCCTTCGCTCGGCATACAGTAAAAACCTGCCTACATGTGAGACTCCTCTTGCGACATGCATTACTGACATACATCTTAGGTTACATCTCTCCGTCAAGGAGATGCGAAGGTAGTCATGTTTCCTGCCAAAAGAGTCCACAAGAGAGGGGGAAAATGGAGAAACAGCATCGATTTCGGCGAGTTTGGCCTGTGGGAATGGCTGAATAGACCGCAGCTACGTAGCAAGATCCGGTAATACCTTAGCATAGGCACGAGGGCTCGTCTGGGTCGACAGGAGTCTATGTAGTGGACGTGACAGACATCGAAGGGCAGCGGCCATGGTTGACAAAGTTGAAAGGCCTTATCACATTTGAATGCCGGGGAGGACTAGATAGCCGGCATCACACATTGTGTGACCAGGCGACGCGTCACTTCAATCCACCACACTCGAACGCGTAACCTTGAATCTTGACCTCCTCCAGGCCGCTTTTAACATGGTGAGCCATAAAATTTTTAATGAGTAAAACTACTCACATATCCTTCAGTCGATAATGGATCAGAACGGTGGCTCCGTAATCGCCATGGTGGGCAAGGAATGTGTAGCAATCGCCTCTGATTTGCGTTTGGGCAACCAAGCATTAGGCATCTCTTCGAATTTTCAGAAGGTGCGTACCATATACCCAATAAATATCTTCATATATTAAATAATACATAAGATTTTCCCGGTGACAGACCGCATCTATCTTGGCCTGCCTGGACTGGCGACTGATGTTACAACATTGTATCTCATCTTTTCTTCTCTTGGAGTAGTGCTATACTGATATGCTCTCAAGACGAGAACGATTCCGCTTCCGTGTCAATATGTACACGATAAAGGAGGAACGGGAGATAGAGCCAGAAACTTTTGCGCACCTAGTCTCATCGACGCTATACGAACATCGATTCGGTCCATACTTCATTGAACCCGTTATGGCGGGGCTGTCAAAGACTCCCTCGGGGGGTGTCAAGCCCTTCATAGCTGCGACTGACCTCATCGGATGCCTGAACTTTGCAAAAGATTTTGTTGTTGCTGGTACTGCGAGTTCAAAACTTTTTGGTGTGGCGGAGGGTCTCTGGGAACCTGATTTAGAGCCAGAGGATTTATTTGAGACCATATCGCAAACTCTTTTGAACGCGGTGGATCGCGATGCATACTCAGGTTGGGGGTGTGTAGTACATGTCATGTGAGTGATATTGACAAGTAAACCATTCCTTGGTTGATTAACTTGTAACAGCACAAAGGAAAAGGTCATCACGCGCACACTGAAGGGAAGGATGGATTAGCCAGTTACGCGTGTACCCTGAGCTTCCATTTAGATCTTGTAATCCCCTACTGTACATCACATGGACCTTGCATGAACCATCACGACTTTGGAAATTACAGAAATTACAAGAGAAACCGACTAGGGTTCAGACAAATGCAGCGCCTTCACCTGCGACATAGTGTACGTATGAGGTATGGTATGCAAACTATCTGCTTGGAGGGTGGGCATTGTAAGGATTACATCAGCTGACGCGCCCTACTATACTAACCCGTGACTAGTGGCTTCCTTGAAACACATTCTCAACCATGATCATGGCCTCCTTGCTTTCTCGTCGTCTTGCTGCTCCGTTATCTGCCAAACCTGCTACCGCAAGATATATATCTGTCCAGGTACTGAATTTCTGGATTCAATGGCTGTGTGCAGAATATCCTTTTGCTGACTCTGTAGTCGCTCTTGCATGGATCCCCGGAAGCAAAGAGGGACGGAGAACTCGATACGCTACAACACTCACGGATCGTTGGTCGTGGCAAATATGTTCATGGCTTCGAAAGCGAGTCCATTCTTTCTATCATCTTTGCGGACTGTTGACTTTGTAGTGATCAGCACACCGTGTTAAACCAGACAAAACCGAGCAATACAAGAAGGCAGCGTATGCGCTACTTCATTTTCTCTATCAATGTGGCGTTTTAATTAAATCATATAGTGAGACATACTATCTGGGAATTAAGGACGACCCAAAATTGCATGTCAAGCTGACCGGTAGCTGGGAAACTGTTCTGGGCGAGCAAGACACTTTTGTTCACATTCTGGAGTATGAGAACTATGGTGGTTTGGACAAGACCATCCAGCTTGTGAGATCGTCTCCAGAGGTGCGTCTCTATCTTCATCGGAGTTTTCCCCTGGGCTGATGTGTCCTTTGCACGATAGCATGTTAAGGCCTATCAAGCGATGCTTCCCTTCCTGCAGTCCAGATCGTCTCAGCTGAATCAAGAATTTGCTTTCTTTCCTTCAGCGCCTCCTCACGCTCAAGGGGGTGTCTTTGAACTCAGAACTTACACTTTACAACCAGGCACGCTCCTAGAGTGGGAGACAACATGGTATGTTACGCGTGGCATTCTGTACCTGTTCTGGACCGTACCTCACGGGAGATTCCAGGCGGAGAGGCATTGAAGCCCGACGAAAACTTACAGCCCCTGTCGGAGCGTGGTTTTCGCAGGTAGGGAGGCTTCATCAGGTGCATCACATGTGGCAATATCCGTAAGTTGACAAAAATTTGACCTGTGCCACAAGAGCCTGAACCTCGTTTTTTTTTTTTTTTTTTTTTCTTTGTTTTCCTAAGAACCCTAGAAGCCCGTAAAGAACTGCGCGAACAAGCATGGCAGATTGACGGCTGGGCAGAGACGGTATCTAAGGTAAGTTTACTTCTTATTTAAATTTGTCTTGTTCATTAATTTTGGTTTAGACGGCGCAGTTAGCTAAATCCATGGACTCTTTCATTTTAAAGCCCCTTCCTTTCAGTCCTCTCAAGTAGTCAATCATCAGTTACACTTGTCGATAGCTTTTGAATACCCCACACTGTATATTTAACCTGATCGGCTTGAATACCCGGTGTGACAGGAAGGAATGCAGAAAGCCGCGTTATAAGTCGGTTCCGAACTCCGAAGGTGTGGTTGATTCCGATCACGGTCAATTCGATCAGATGTGTTACGTCGTATCACGTGAGCACCCACGTCTCATTTTAGTCGGCAGTATGAATTGCGATGTCCTTTGCTTAGTTCTCACAACAAACAGCCATCATGGAATGGCATTACTCTGACCGCTCAGACGACGACGCCAGTCAAGATGCACCAACAACGAACAGGAAACGGAGCAGCAGAGGTTTGTCAACGACTTCCCATCTGCCTCCCTATCTGGCATCTTTACTTATTTGCGCCCAGCTTGTGATCAGTGCCGCAAAACCAAGAGCAAATGTGAACGTGCACCGGGAAATTCGAGTATCTGCAAGAGCTGTGCTTTGGCTGGAACAGGTGCGTGTTGTCGGGATCGGGTTTAGTTCGTTCTAATATCGTCTATATAGCTTGTACCTTTCTAGGTTTGGCCCTCTCATGGCATATCTATGATTTACATTGAACGACGTGTGAATTAGGCCCAAGTTATAAACGCGGACCTCCGAAGGGGTACATTCACGCCATCGAACAGCGGTGGCACCAGGTCGAGTCATTACTCGGCGCGATCATCCAGTGCCCTGATCCTCGAGTCCAAGGCATCGTTTCTGATCTGAGACAGGATGATTTAGCCAGAGAAATTCTTGGAAGGGTTGACAAAGGACCATACGTACGTCAAAAGTTTGTGCTGTAGGATAACTCACTCTGAGCGATTTATAGGGCCCTTCTGGTCGCCGTAGCCAACCTGATGGCGGAACTAAAGAAGACTTTTTTGCATCTATCCTGAAGAGCAGCGAGAGCAGTGTACCGTCTCGTGACTCTGCACGAGCGCGACGACAGTCCAGAGTTTCACGCGAAATAGTCTCTTCTAATAAAGGTGATCCTCACAAAGCCATCGCAACCTCGATTTACTGTATTAATAAACACTGTCAGACAATGGCCTTTCTGTAATACCTACTAGGGAATGGCAGGACAATCTTTCAAACCATTTAGCTTCATCCTCGACTTGCGATGATTCGAGAAACCCTCGGCGGCGAAGGCTAGAAAGCACTTCGCCCCATTCACCTCTTGAATGGAAAGACATGTATACTATAGAAACCGGTCCGTTGTTAATTCCCAACCACACGGTTGTCGCACGCGTGTCTAATCCCCCGCAGCTGAAGATGAGGAAGACCTGAAACTTGCAACTGAAGCTATTGGTGAACTTTCCCTAGACGAGAATCGCGAGGTATACATCAGTCATCAAATTCAGTTGCATATACTCATCCTTTTCTCAGGTACGCTTCCATGGCAGGACCAGTGGACTGCACCTTGTGGGGAAGCACAACCGTACTGACGGCCGTGTAGAGGGTGGCATTTGGTAATTTGTAGTGTCTGGCTTCGTGCTGCGTCTAACCTAGCATTTCACAGGAACTTACCCATGTCGAGAATCTGGCCTGCTTCCAAGGTCCACCGAAGTTATCCGGAACATACCATTATCACACCCTCACTACCTGCGATTCATGTTCAAGACCGATTATTGGATTTGTACTTTAATTATGTACACCCTATGTTTCCTGTTCTTCACAGGTCACGCTTTCTTGCGGAATATAATTCGAGGTTTGTGCTTTATCTTTATCTATGCCGTTTGTTAATTTCTAATATTTTTCCAGAAAACAAAAGTAGGTTTTTGGAAAGCATAGTCCTCACTTATCTTAACATTGGCCAACAGTCCGAATGGTTCGAATCCCCCACCCAGGTCACCAGAACACGGCTCCCCCCGTCCCGATCCATCTCAGGAAGTTACACCACTACTTCTTTTCTCTATATTTGCAATTACAGCTCGATTTTGTGACGACAAGATGCCACCCCCCGCACGCGGCAAGATGTGGGAGGCGGGATGTGATTATCTGGACAGTGCAAGAACAATTCTAAGTAGGCTGCCTGGCTTTGGGGTGGAGCAGTCTTTGACATAGTTTCTCAGCCCAGGTTTTCCACGAAGCACGACCAGCCACAGTTCAGTCGTTGCTCCTCCTTGGATATCGTGAAATTGGAATCGGTGCGAGTCACCAAAACATGAGGAATTTGACAGGTGCTCATTCACCTTTGAAGGGTCACAGGAGCAAGCTTGGTTATTTATTGGTAAGCGATGTCTTTTGTTAGGTCAACGTCATCGATTCTAATCGCCGTTCAAGGCATGGCCATCCGCATGGTTTGTGTGCCTGCATTGACTATGGTATCATTTTGATTGACAGTGCCTTCAGGCATTTGACCTTGGCCTTAATTGTGACTCTTCCAAATGGAAAAGCCATGGCCAAGATCTGTTCTCGTCCCAAGAGATCGAAACTCGCGTTCAGATCTGGTGGGCATGCTGTTTCGCGGACAGGTAAGTGATTCTTGAGCAAGAAAAACAATCAGTCTTAATATTAACAGTTATGCATCCGTATATTTGGGTAATGCTTTTTAGTGTAATTGTCATTTCACGTAACTCACTTGGCTTAAAGGGCGGCCTATCGTGATCAAGGAAGGAGACTTTGATGTACCTTTTCCGAAGCTTGACGAGGTAATTTTTACATTTTTAAAAAAAAGAATGACTGACTCTAACAAGATTATTCTCGTCTCTCAGGAAATGGATCAGGCCCTATGGCCACCAATCGCAAGGAGCAATTTGGATCCCACTTACCTGCCTGCGCCAGGACGGATATCTGCTTGTTGGCGCGCTGTAGCCAGTTTGTGTTCGTTAACTCGGTCTTGATATTTCCTAGAAAAGCCTTAAGCCTGCCCTTAACAGGTATGATAACTGGAACGATTGTAGACAAGATCTACTCCATTCGGCATATACCACATGCGATACGGAGAAACTCGTACACAGAGTTGGAATCTCGCTTGGACCAATGGTACATAGGACTCGCGGTGACCCTTCGTTTTGAAACAACAAGTAGGCGTCCAGTGCCTCCGCCGCACATCCTTTTCCTTCACATTCGATACTGGGCTGCGGTTCTTCTATTGAATCGAGCGTTGTAAGCCTGCCCTTATCCCATTAATGATTCTAGACTTACAGTCAAACAGTATATCCAACTGGAAGGGGTATGTTATACTGTATGATCTAACGATTAGTGCTCATGCATGTTTAGTGATGACGCAACCTCCCGCAACACCGCTGAATTTAAGGCGTTTGATTTAGCGCAAGCTGCTGCCTGTCACCTGAGTGCAATTGGTAACTTCACAAACTCTCTCATTTATTTACAAAGGATCTTAATACGTATTTGCAGCCACTGTCTATCGCGAGACGTTTTCCATGAAGCGAGGGCCTTCGTTCTTTACTTCATATATGCTGAATGCAGCGTAAGATTTCTCTACCATTGCATCAGTCATTATCCTTACGATCTGCGTTTATACATAGGGTGATGCATATTTTAACCCGTGCGTATGTGACTCATGCTAACCGTGAGTTGCTAAGATTTTCATCTAGTGACACTTCGCCCTTCCAATGTTCAGGCCTCGCTTGGCTTACAACAAGCTATGGCGGCATTGAAAGACCTAGAGGTGTGCTACTCTCAATCCATAACCTGAACACTGGGATCTGAAGCATGCTAGGTTGTCTGGCCAAGCGCATCTCGTGCCTGGGAGCTATTAAATGGTGTTAAACTGGGATCAAATGAGTTGCCTCCTCAGATAAGCCTGGAACGCCAGAAGCGCCCTGCAGATACTGCGTTCGGATACGAGAAGAGTGCTAATTATTCTCAGCGGGAATTATTTAAGAATCCTACTCCCCAATCTGCCATAAGGGAAGAGGGTGCCGGAGTTCAGGAACTTGGCTCTCGAATAATGGCACACATGCTTGGTTTCAATATTCCTGGAGTTGAAGCCTCCACATCCTACTATCCAGGCTACGAATGGTGGCCTCGATCCCATGAGATTACGCCACCACCATCGCACCAACCGTCCCCTACCGTAATGGACTTTGGGCCCAGGAGTGTGGTGGATTATGAGCCGAGGGCTAGCCTGGATGCTTTGCCAAACCCTGTCCCAGGAAGTAGAGGATCAGGATGGAATCCGGCTCCCGTCTCTGATCCTGTGTATACGTATGATTATGGTCGTTTCAACCTATGATATATTCTATTGCACTGATTTTTGTATACTGAACTAGGTAGATACATTACATTGTATTTTATAATCGGGGAAAGATTTGCTTTTATTTCATTCTTGAGGAAAACATCATTCGAAGCGCGCGTTCAATCGTAATGTTAGGTAATTGGCCAATATTTAACCATGGGCACCAAAGAAGTTCTGACCGTCACAACGATGGCTAGTCTTCACAACATTCTCAACTCGCAGGTGTGTATAGGCGTATAGGTGCTCTGTTTCTGCGATCTTATTTTATCAAACCCCAGGCTCATCGTGGATCAAGCATCCACGAGTGACATGCCCTCCTCTCCAGGAACTTCCCCCGCGTCAGATGCGAGCGACGATATGAGAAGAGTCGTACAGAGATCACGAAACTTACTCAGACTGCCTGAACTGTCGTCCC
This sequence comes from Tephrocybe sp. 9980TJB, assembly GCA_018220975.1. Lineage (NCBI taxonomy): Eukaryota > Fungi > Basidiomycota > Agaricomycetes > Agaricales > Lyophyllaceae > Tephrocybe > Tephrocybe sp. 9980TJB. The sequence continues at coordinate 1,734,452 of JABAJU010000001.1, forward strand.
AATACCGACCGTAGACCTCAATATACTCTTCCTGTGATTCTTCGTTGTGGCTATTTTGAGTAGCCCGCGTGAACGCCTTACAATACGTGAAATATACGCGGCCATGGAGAACAAGTAGAAGGTAGACTATCAGCTCCTCCATTCACAGAATGATAATGACGCATGAAATTAACAGCAGTCTGTGCGACATCACTTATCTTTAAACAGGCTATTTGAACGCAGCCACACCCACCCAGGTTCTGGGTCGTATTGGACTGTAAACCTCTCTACACCTCCAGGAACGAAAAGGCCTCGAAACAGAGGTCGGGAGGTCAAGGAACGACCCGATGGTTCTTCCCTTCCCCAAAAGAAGAGGGGTAGGCCAAGAAAGTCACCTCTAGGGGACGATCATATTCATACATTTGTCGACGAAGACGATTACAAGGATGAACTTGATGACGAACCAGGAGGATCTTCTTCGAAGGGGGCTCGGGACAGTCTAATGCTAACGCCTGAGAGTAATGGATCTGGAGACAAACGTGATCTTAAGGATGAACAAGATAATACCTTTGTCTCAGAAGATGACTGAAAGCGAGGAGGACATCATTCATCCCATGGAACGACATAACTCATTAGGGCCATTGGGCTTGAGCGGGTTCGTCGCTCGAACTATCCAACCCTTTAGCCTTCCTCCCTTTTCGACTCTTCAGAATACGGACACTATCATCAAATCATTGCATACTGAGCTCGCAACCTTGCGGCGGCAATCGGCCGACGCGATCTCACTTTCACTTTGTCTCACCGAGCAGCTTGCACAGGCACAGAGACCTCGCGGACTCACTCTACATTGAACACTGTGGAAAAACTTTTGGAAGAGGAGACTCATAGAAGAAGGGAATTAGAAGAGGCGCTCGATAATGAGGACAGGCGGCGGCGGAAGGCTGAAGAGGCCCTGAACGCATTTCTTATCCGTTAAGCGATTCACCCCATCGACTGATATGATACCTAGTTAACTAACTATTTATTCCACGTCTATCTCACCATCCGTCGATACGGATTATATACAGACATGTATTTTACTGTAGTAATGCCAGCGGAACAACCACAAAATTTGTCAATGTCAGAGACGCGTCGTACGCGTCCAAGCAAGAATGCCAAATATGGACAAAGACAAGATAATTTTTGAATCCCTGGTCACATTAACATAACGTCTTCTACCAAAATGACTGTCCCTCTCAGTCGCCCAAAGCTGAAGACGGCGTATGTCCTTCCAGCTATACACAAGGCATATATTCTGACCCTCCCTTAGCTTTAAAAATGCGCGTTCAATTGGACCTCTATACACTGCTGGTCCTGTCGCCATCACCTTGGATGGAAGCAAGATCGTTACATGTGTTTCCGAAGAAATTCTGCTAACGGAAATTTCTTCGGGTTTGGAGATTTGTCGGTTTGCAAGCGTATGCTTTTTCTTCCTAAATCATGACCAGCCTAATCACAGAACCATACAGGACACTACCACTATTCACTCCCTTTGCATAACCCCTTCTTCGAACCATCTCCTAGTTTTCACAGCATCACTATCCCTTCGCATATTTGAGATTCCTGCATCAACCCCTCCGAAAAAGCTAGTGCACCCGGTACGCGTGATATCTCGCGCACATGAGGCTCCAGTCCACGTCTGTAAAACAGATCCTACGTCTACCTACCTGGCATCTGGCTCAGCCGACGGCATCGTAAAAGTGTGGAACATTCGCAGCGGATTCGTAACGCATGTTTTCAAAGGCCATGGAGGCATCGTAAGCGCTCTGGCTTTCGATTATCCGCAGGACATGTCCTCTGTCACGCGAGGTCAAAATATGCGCTTGATAACAGCCTCTGCGGATACACGGCTTAGAATATTTGACTTGTCTGCTACGTCAAATGCGGCAAGTGGCGGAAAACCAGAGGCCGTGCTTGAAGGTCACTACTCCGTTCCACGAGGGCTTGCGGTGTCCCTTGACGGCAAATGGCTGGTCAGCGGTGGACGAGACTCAGTCGTCCTTCTCTGGAACCTTGCATCGAATGAGGCCTCCTCACAACCCGTCGGAGCTAAAAACAAGGGAAAAGGAAAAGATAAGGCTTTTACGCCTACCCTTATGAAAACCATACCCGTGTTGGAACGAGTCGAGGCCCTTGGTATCCTTCGGCCTGATGAAGATCTTACTGGTTCAAGCTCAGGCTCTGATACCATTCGATTCTACACGGGTGGAGAGAAAGGTGTTGTTAGGATATGGGATGGCAAAGACGGAAATGTCCTCTTCACTCTCGGCAAAGAACAAACGAAGATATCCGATGACCAAGAAGAGCAAAGGCAGATTGTTGATATCATGTAGGGATATTGCCACTTTGGCGAGTGAATGTCATATTGACGGCATCTTTTAGGTACCTTCCGTCAACCTCAAGTATCGTCTCTGTTCACGCTGACCAAAACATCATCTTCCATTCACTCTCAACCCAATCTTTAACGCGGCAGTTGATAGGATACAACGATGAAATTGTGGATGCGACATTCTTGTCACCCAATTTTATGCCTGGTGTCAAAGAGCGCGATTCACATCTCGCACTGGCAACGAATTCTTCCCTTATTCGCGTTTACGACACCCGTTCCTTTGATGCTCGTCTGCTTGATGGACATACCGACGTTGTTCTCGCGCTGGACCAGGGCGCCGCTGGAAGTTTGCTTGTCAGCGGTAGCAAAGATCGTTCGGCCAGGCTATGGGCGCCTTTGAAAGCGGAGGCAGAAAGTCCTAGTATAAATTGGGGGTATACGTGCGTTGGCATTTGTGAAGGTCACGCTGAAAGCGTCGGCGCCATTGCGATATCTAGAAAGGCTGGCAATGAAGGCGAACTGGAATACCCCCAGTTCATGTTTACCGGCAGCCAGGATCGCACCATAAAAATGTGGGACTTGTCCGGAGTCCCGCTGACCCCTAATAATGGCAAAGTGGAGCCACTGCGGTGTAAAAGCCTTTGCACGCATAAATCTCACGACAAGGACATCAATGCGCTGGATGTTTCCCCGAACGACAGACTTCTCGTCTCAGGTTCTCAAGATCGAACTGCCAAAATATTCAGTATAGAGTACATCCCAGGAATCGCAGGTAACCCTCCGCGCGGAGAGCTCAAATTACTGGGGACGTGCAAGGGACACAAACGAGGCGTTTGGACTGTACGATTCAGTCGAGCGGAGAGGATTTTGGCGACGGGCAGCGGCGATAAAACCGTGAAGTTGTGGAGTTTGGATGATTTTTCTTGCCTAAAAACTTTCGAGGGCCATACAAACTCTGTATTACGCGTGGACTTCCTCAACTTCGGTTTGCAGGTCGTTAGTACCTCGTCGGATGGACTAGTCAAGTTGTGGGATATCAAACAAGAGGAATGCGTAGCGACACTTGACAACCACGAGGATAAGGTAATACTTCTCTGCATTGCTAGTAGTTTGACATTAACACTCTTAACAGGTGTGGGCACTTGCAGTCAGCTCGGACGAGGGAAGAATCGTGTCTGGGGCTGCCGACTCGGTTGTCACCGTCTGGGAAGACTGTACTGAGGAACAGGATGAGGAAAAGGAAGCGGAACGTGCTAACTTGGTGCAGAAGTAAGTCAGGTATCTCCTATAGCACTGGCGTTTTTGACCATTTACATTTATTGCTGCAGGGAACAAGATTTCCAAAACTACATTGCACTCAACGATTACCGCAAGGCCATCCAATTGGCTCTCGCTATGCAACAACCCGGCCGTTTATTAAACCTTTTCAGGAATATCCAGACGAACGATGCGGACCCTGCCTCCATCACGGGCCGAACCTCTGTGGATGAAGTCATTCGTACAATTGGGGGCTCTGACCTTGCTAAGTTGCTCCAGTTTGCCAGGGACTGGAATACTAGCGCGAAAACTAGTCGCGTGGCCCAGGGCATCTTGCACGCCATCGTCAAACTGAGGTCAGCGGACGAGGTCATGAAAGCATTTGGAGATGAGCAAGCAGAGGCCGCCTTTGCTGGTGGCCCATCAGAGTCAAAACTTGGATCAGCTCTAAAAGAATTTGTGGACGCCTTCATTCCTTATACAGAACGCCACTTAACCAGAGTAAATAAACTGGTCCAGGACAGCTACATGGTGGACTACATTCTGGGGGAAATGGACGATGGAACATTCGATGACATGGATGTAGATACTATTGCTGTCTGATGGAAAGGGTTCAAACATAACTAGCAATTTAGATTTGAATGCACGCCAGCCACGATCCTTCCTAATTGACACCCTCGAACACCGTTGAAAAGAAGAACCCAATCGCCCTCTTTGATGCTATCCTTGGTCAACTGACCTTCCTTATCCTCATGTATACGACCCTGTTCTAGAAGCCAGCGCCTCAAGACCCCAGGGAGGCAACCCGTGGATGGTGACGAAGGCGTCAACCACTGCCCTGCTCGATAAATGGCGATGTTGAAAATGGATGATTCAGTAATCAAGCCCTTGTCGTTGTACAGAAGCACCTCGGTCGTCATAGGTACCTCGGAGAGGGGCGGGAGATTGGCTCGTAGGCGTGCATTCTCGTAGTGTGGGCGGTATGTAGTCTTTGTAGACGTGAATATGGATGAAGAACAGACACCCGGATCAAGGTAAACAGAAAGGATGAAGCCTGCGTCATCAGCTAAGGGATTGAATAAAGAGGCAGACATAGGGTCTGATGACAATTTGACAATCGGGGAAGTTGTTACGGCCAGATTACCGGATCGAGAGAGGGTGAAGAGAAGCTGGGAATAAGCGTTGAAATTAATTTTTAATCAGCCACAGAACGTCATGCAGAAAGTACCTTGAAAGCCTGCTGCTCATTTTCTTTGACATTGTAGGCCGCCACAGCATCGTGGCAAGTGGCTTTGAAGTCACCATATTCTACGGACTTGGCTTGATCCCAGTTATGGCGATTCGCTGCGTCAATTAGGCGATCAAAATGATATCGCATGAGCATGAAGGCAGAAGGTCCGTCTTCATCGTCATTCCATCGGAGATTGAGCAAGAAAGGGTCGTATCGTGTTGAAGTGAGAAGTGAATATTGATGGTGGTCGGCGGGATTAACCATAGTCATGCATGTTCACATGACCAACAACCTATAGTGGCCTGAGTTTGCAGCCACAAACTGCAAAAATTCTTAGGCAAGGACAGAGAATTCAGCAATTGCTATATTATGTACGCTATCTGAAAACATACGATTTACATCGATTTACCTTTGATAGAAGGAGATATGTAGTTGCTAATGAAGGATGCTTTGAAGACTTAGGCCTTGCTGCTGGCGGCATAGACATCTTCATCGGTAGTGTACTTCTCGACAACAGAGCGCTCTTCAGGTGAAGTTTGAGTGACAGTCTCCTTCGAAATATGAATCGAGTGTATCTGACCAGCTACTGTTTGACTTTGGGTCTGCATGCGGAAGGCATTGCTGGAGCTCTGCAAACATAGAATGGTCAGCGAGAATCACCAAATAGTATAGAAGCACACATACGTCGCCATCGACATCCATGGTAGAAGAGTTCAACAATTTGAGCTCGACACGAGCATTGAGGGTATCCAGGAGAGTCTGTTTGACATATTAATGGGTGCAATGAATCAAGGGACTCCCACGCACGTTGGTATAAATGCGGCCAATGGGATAAGCGAACATGGCGTAGAGGTTGGTATCACCGTGGAGGACAAAAGAAAAGAGATCTGCCAATGCAAATATCGAAGCAAACAGGCCAGTTTGAATAGCACCACGAATGAGGCGGTTGATAATAGTATCGGTCTTGCGGAATCCAGTGCGCGAGCGACTCAGGACGAAAGAAAGAATAACTGAAAAGATCCTAAGACACTTGGTACGACAGCAGAATTGAATTACGCACAGGTGATGAGGAGATCAGCACAAGTCTGGAACCCAAGCCAGCAGATGACAAAGGGCTTGAGAGGACCAAATTTGGCCACTCTGACATGGGATTAACTTAGTTAAGTCAATATTCACTAGTCGAACAACTCACTCATTGATGAGACCACATTTGATACCGGCGTAGATACCGAAGGCAAAGCCAAGAAGACTGAAAAGACCAATGATAGCGACGAGGATCGTGTTCTTGGTCAAAATCCATACACTGGGCAAAAACATCAATTTCGCAAATAAGATCAAGTGAACAAGGTCGAACCGGTGGGCGAGGAAATACTGAGTAAGGAGTGCAGCTAATGCAGTAGCGCACGCTGTGAAAGGAATAGTCCACCCAACGACAGCGAGACTTGCTGGGTTGTTGTAGTTGGTGACGCTATGGTAAAAGGCATGCTTTAATAACCAGACATCCAAAGCTTATCCTCCCAAGTAACGTACCACATCTCCCAGCCAGCATAGACTGCAACAGCACTATGTAGAGTGTCTGTTGCAAATAGGGTGGCCACTATAGTCCTGTTAAAACGTAAGAAAATTGAAGTAGCAGCCCTCCTCAACGACATACTTGATCCAAAGTTTGTCATTGAACTCTTCAGCTATTGTTAGCAAAATGGAACGAGCAGGACGACGGAAAGACTAACTTGTGGTAAAATACACCAAGAACTGGTAGGTAACCAGGCCATAGAGATAGGTGTTGACTGTGAAGGACGTCAACCGATGAAAAGATAGGATAGGTGACTGAAATAAGCACAGAATAATCCGAGCAAAACAACACCTGCAATGACAGACTGGTCAATAAAAAGTTAACTCAAGAAATACGAAGACTAACCAACTACTTTGTCGAATTCACCCATTGTGGTATACGGAGGATCAAGCGGCGGACTGGAAAGGACAGCGGGGGGGCAGGGAAAGAGCGAGGTTTTTCAGTTTCCTTGCTTCCCTTTTAAGATAAGAGTCAAAGTCAGCCGCTTTGGCATATGCTAGGAATTGGTAGGGTTGCAAGTTATCCTGAACGGAGACATCACATCTCATGCCATAATAGTTGTCAGCGAATAGAGAAAGCCCTGTTCAAAAATAATTTGACCCTGTCCGCTGGCCGCTGTGGAGACACTCGCTTGGATGATTCGGCGTAGAAGCATCTAGGGTAAGTAATGTCACATCGAAGCCTACGTTTACCGCCTTAGCGAAGGCGACTAACCAAGTTCATCAAAACGAAAACCAACTTTGGTATTTACTTCCGCGGCCCGACGTCACCCTGACCTCACCGTCTTCTCACGCATCGCTTGATCCAGTGCGATCAACAAACCCTTTTTCAAAGTCACGCTGTCATGTTTAGCCCCTTCAGATCCTTGGACCTACAGAAAATATCTCCGCGACCAGGTCCCCGTTCAAATTCATAGATTTCTGGTGACAAATGGTGGTTTTTCTGATCTTCCTTTTGAATACTAATAGTCACGAGAAATCGATGGTTATCGATATACGCTCTCTCTAAGAGATTAAAGATCTTTTGAACCTGTCTAAGGGACCTCTCAACTCACCATGTCACTCTCAGAGATCACCAGCCTTCAGAACACTCTCAACAACGCTCTTGAGGTCTTTAAAAAAGAGCTCGAGGCTCAAAATCTACCAGAGCCTTCACTGAACACTTCCAAAGTTAACCCCATCGATGATATCACTTACTTGCCCACACCAGCTATGTTCGAGGCTCGAAGGGTTGCCTTGGCGAGTCTGGTCAGTGCTTCTCGAAGTGTATCTCCGTACACCTAAAAAAAACCCCGATGAATTACTAGGGTCTCCTCAAATCGCTTGTTCAGTCTCCTTATGACGCTCTCTCTAGCAATACATGGATGACACTAGAATCAGCTTGTGTTCGACTTGTTGCTGAAATTGATCTCGCTAGTGTCTTGGGAGATTCTGAGGATGGTGTACCAATCAATGAAATCGCTAAGAAGACCAATGTAGATGGCTCGAAACTTGGTAAACCTCTTGTGCCATTGTGCCATCCTACTAGATTAACATCGATCTGGTTCTTGCAGAACGTGTTCTTCGCCTACTCGTTACCCAGGGCTGGTTCCGAGAGCCAAAGCACGGATTTTTCGCAAATAATCGATTGAGCAACCTGATTAAGAAGAGTCAGCCTGGCTTCCATCTCGCGACTTATATGTAAGCTTGATTTCTCAGTAGTCGCTGGATAAAAGGAAAACTAGACACTATTTCAGGAATGACCTCTTCAATAAGGTCTCCGTTGGATTTTCTGAGATGATCAATCACTCCGACCCAGAATTCAGGAAAAGCAACGACCCCCTCCACACCGCTTTCCAGTTGTCACACAAAACTGATGTCGCCTTTTTTGGCGCTGATGGGTGGCTCACAAAGGATGCCGAGGAGGCAAACAAATTCGGTTTATCGTCAGTTCCCTCGTCGTTACACGATGTTTCACTGATGTCAAAGCCCTAGTATGGGTGCTGTTGGACCTACCTCAGACCCAGGAGTCGCTGCTGACTTCCCTTGGGCTGAGATTGCTAAAGGCAAGGACGCTATCGTTGACGTTGGTGGCGGTCAAGGGACGCTCTGCTGTTCTCTTGCAGCGAAGTACGTAAAACTGATTGTGGCGCGTGTCTCGTTAAATTTGGTCTATAAAGGTATCCAGAAATCAAGCAATTTATCGTCCAAGACCTCCCTGCCACTCGTGAGGCTGCGGAGTCATTTATCGCCTCCAAGGGCCTATCCGACAAAGTCAAATTCGAAGTTCAAGATTTCTTCAAGCCCCAGCAACGCAAGGGGAAATACGTCTTCGTTATGCAACGGGGTGAGTTTCTCGTTCAAATCTGGGATCTTCAGTTTGCCGATTTTCAAATCTAGTCTTGCATGATTGGAGCACCGAAGATGGTAGGGCCAAGTTTGCCGTTATTTTTTCCTTTTCTGATGACCACTTCACCATATACAGGGGCGAAGATGCTTAGCCACATACGAGACATCCTAAACGAAGATGTGAGTAATTGTTGACTTCCTTCCTGAACCGTATGGCACCTAATCCTCGAATCTCATTAGAGTTGCCTTTTGATCATCGATACCATTATACAGCCTGGCGTTGTTTCATCTGCCGGTCCTACCCTTTCGGATTCGCTTTCTAAGTCGAACAAGAATAGCTACGAGCCGGTGCCACCTCCACAATTTATCCCCGTTGATTTTGGTGATGCCAGTCGCATTCAGCACCAGGTCAACGTCGCTCTCACTGCTCTATGTAACTGTGAGTTGAGGATCTATGCAACGCCACAGTACCACGGCTGATGAAATTGGGTAGCCTTTGAACGCACGCTGCCACAGTTACAAGAGATGGTAGAGCTAGGCGGACTCAAGATTAAGAAAGTGAATGCCACCAGGTCTGTCTTTCAGTCGTGTCTGCCTTGGACCTTCCTTAATTCTCTCGCAGGGGTTGGGCCTCCATCACAGAAGTTGTGCCCGTATGACAGCTTAATTGTACAAATTATACGGCATGAGCAGCCTCGAGAATTACTCGTTATGATTTGTGCAAATGTTCAATGTATCACGGTCTATCATTATCAACGGCGACGACTCTATAAGTTTAAATTCTGAGTTGCCAGACTCAGGCATGGTACAGGGTGACATGGCCACTTGATGATGTACTTATCATTGGTTCTTCTTCATCAGAAATAAAATGTAGTATGCATGTCATAGGGTGGCATCTCGCGTGTGGATAGCAACCGCTCGAATGCTCATCTGGTGTTAACTCGGTGGTCAAATGGGGTTTGTTTATCCTAGGGGCGGTAGGCTCAGTGTTGAAACCTAACGTAGGGCGACTTCGACGGATCTCACATGGTGATGCACGGCTTTACAACAATCAAAAAAGAAGCCAAAAAAAAAATACTCAAGGAAATTAGAAGCCACTCGTGGACGCATACGCCCTAAATGCCTAAAGCTGTTTATTAAATACTAAATTTTCCTGGCCCTCATTTTCTGTAACTATGGTTTCTGCGTCGCCGTCTCTTTGTCTAGTGTCAACCGCCGAGACGTACTCATGCTGGGAGGATGTTGCAAGAGTAGGGAGGTTCAAGACGGTCAAGATACGGTTTGATATTCGAGATGGTGTGCCCTTAAGCACACGAACCGCCTTGAGAAAAGACTATGTGCCTGAATCAGACGCTGTATAATCTGTGCAGCTTGACTGATACTTACAGGGTCAGTGGACGCAAGGACGCCGTATATAAAAGTCCTAATTCCTAACAGGAAAATGTCTACGATGCTGGTGAACAGAGAGGTATGAGAATGAACAATAAGATTCACCGAGAATGAGTAGTCTAAAACCCTATAGAACACCAAAAAATATGAGAATCTGGAAGAGAAGTCTGATACGAAAACCCACCAATGCAGAATGGATTTCGACGATGCTTATATGCAGGCTAGCGGCTACAATAAGGAAGTTCAATATCAGGGATACGAGGGGGTATAGGGCTGAGTGGTACTTGTCAGCAGAGAAGGTAAAATAAGGGTAATGTACACACGCACCAATTCTTATGATTAGCTTGCGGTAACTTGGGTCACGGCTTAGCACGTGAAGTGTCGATGTGCCAGTTGTTGTTTTCCTCTGCTGCTGTACTTCTGGTGGAGGGTTTTGTGATAGCAATAGTATCGTTCGCTAGGACGAACACACAACAATCTATGAGATCCTTATACTCTAGTCGAGTCAGGCCAACCTTGTAACGATACAACCAAAGCAGCACACAAGAGGATGAGAAGCTTTCTATGACGGCGGCTAGAGCTATCCAGGATGCCTGGGTTGCGACGAACCAATGGAGTCGGGCAGTCTTGTCGGGGTTGTTGAACCAACACGAACCAGTATCAACGTTCCACCTGCAGCCGTCACGGTCAAAATTCATTGATTAGGACGAAATTTCGGAAAGGCTCACGAACCCCAGTTGGCCCATAGAATACGCGGGTACATTGAGTATCAGGCCGAGGGCTACAGTGATGGCGATGTAGTACTTTTCGAGAGCCTTGCCGCTAAAGTCGTGAACTAGAACCAGCCTTTACGATTGAGTAAGAAGCGGTTACATGCAGACATATTGATTAGAAATTACTGCAGATTAACGGCGATAAAAGCGGTATAGAATGTTGCAAGTAATAGCCCGAACTAAAGGTACTTGAGTACAAGAATCAAGGTGGAAAGTCAGACTGTACATTCGCAATGAATGCGCCAAATGCGCACCCCTTCACGGCACGCGTTGGAGTCAAAGTCAGGGCTAAGCTATAAACAAGGCTTGGATGGAATTCATCAGTAACTCAGTAACAGAGGCCGTCAGGCACTGCAAAAGCTAAGCCACGTACTTGCAAACCAGAGCTTGAACTAAGAGACGAAAGCTGACGCGATCTAAGCACCTCCGTGATTGGAGATGACAAGCGACGATCGCATAGGCAAAAAGAACCATCCCACACACTACAATTCCAAGCAGCGTCGATACATATGCCAGAGTCCCACTAAATCGTGGAATTCATTTTTAACTGTGCCAGAGAGGTTCTAAGGAACTCACAGAATTTTCCAATTTTCAGACGGTGCAGATGAGCTGGTCATAGCGCCTTCATGGGTAGTGAATGTGATTGTATAGATGGAAGTCGCAAGGCAAATGCCATCCAATTCAAGAAAATCTCAGGGGCGTCCAATATACATATGTGGTTCATTTGTGGTATGTTTTTTCCTGTCGATTGCTTCGCGAATCAATGTCATGTGAAGAAATTGATCTGACATGACGCGCACCTTGACTTGACTTGCGCCAAGTACTTCAAGTTGGCCCTGCAAAGAGTTCGCATTGAAGGATTTGTTAGATACAGAGCAGCTCACTTGTACTATATGACCATCATTTGTCCGAGGTTGAAGTTGAGCTCCATATCTTACAAACTTTGGCCAATTGAAGCCTGGCAAACATTGAAACATCACGATTTTTATCTATTTTTGCCAGATGTGCCTGAAAACGAGAGTATTTAACATTATATTGCATATGTGTGACGAAGGCCTAACCAAACTCGCTAAAATTTGTTAAAAGTACCTGTAATTATAGGACCTCAGGCTGTGAACTGTCATGAGCGGGGCTATGTGTATTTAGAGGTTTGCGAGGTTACGTGAGCTGACGTAATGGACAACTGTATTACAAGAAGATCCTGTGTGAAGCTGCGGACAACGACCACCTTCGTCTGCCATGTTCTTTGTCAAAGCCACTTACAACGGCGAGATTCGCAAATTTTCTTTTCCACAGTCAACGTTCCCAAGCTTCGAGCAATTAGACGCTCAGGTGTGCATCCCTGACCTCTTCCTCACGCAAGCGCCTGTCTCACAACTTACATAGCTCAACCGCGTCTTTCCATCCAGCAACAGCTATTATCTTTCGAAGCTTTTGTTTTTCCCTGATTCATCTTCACCTGCCAGGATACTCATCGCCAACCAAGTCTGTAATGCTGAAGATTACAACAAAGGCATAACGCCATTTAGGGGTCGCACTTGGGCCCATGCATCTCTGAGATTTTCTATAGTAGACGGGACACCTGCAGGACAAGGTCTTTATCCCAATGAGACAGTCGGCCAACTTCCGTGGTCTGGGCGTTCTGGCGCTTGCGATACTGTGCCGCAGGCGAACGCACCCCCCCCACCCCTAGTTCCTCCTCCCCCCGGTCCATTCCGCTCGTTTTCTGGGCCAACCGACTCGGACCAGTTTACTCCACAATTAAGCAACCCAGAACTCTCTTTCAAGCCCGCCCTATCAAATGAAAGAAGGGGTACAGTGTCATGCTGCACTACCGGCCAGGTCAAGAAGGACGTTGAAGACCTCATTAGGACCTTCCAAAGGGATCTTGATCGAACGATGGATCGCATCTCTGAAGCTAGCGTGAACCTGTCTTCACAGTCTTCTTCCCAAATTATTCCGTCGTCCTTGACTTCGGATTGCAGCCCTTTACCGTTCGTATCTTTACGTTACCCTCTGTATCTATTTATCTGATGCAACTTGCAGTTCTGACCCGGACATCATTGTTCCTCTGCTATCCACATGGGGCTTGAGCTCTGCAGCCCCAACATTCGTACCGTCTCCACCTCAAGTCAGAGTCCCAATCCCGTCTACTCCTCCGCCTCCGCCCGTGATTCATCAAGGCGTCATATGTGATAGTTGCGACCTGGTCATTGAAGGGACGCGCCATAAGTGTCTAGACTGTCCTGGTATGCTCATGCGTTTTAAGTGGCAGGCATGATCCTAGTCATGACTCACAACATCACGTTATCTAGACTATGATCTGTGCACATCATGCATTGCAAACGGCGCACAAGAGCGCCACAATCCTCGCCATGAGTTCCTGGACATCTTTGAGCCGGGGCGGGTCATCGTGCACACCGTGAACATGCGGGAGGATCGATTAGCACCTCTCCCAGAAGAGCCTGTTTTGCATCAGGACGCGTCTACGTCTGCGCCTGTCTTACATCATGCAACTTGTGATCTCTGCGATTCAGTCATCGAAGGTCATCGTTACGTATGTTAATTATTTTTTCGACCTTTGAGTGATTGCTTATACTGGAGGCTAGAAATGCGCCGTATGTCCCGATTTCGATACTTGCGAGCTTTGTTTTGCGTACGCTAGCATCTCCTTCAAATAATGGACATCCGTTAATATCTTTTATAGAATTACAGAAGAACAACATCCCGGCCATTCCTTCATCAAAATCGCATCTAGAGAGGATTATATAGTATGTCAAAGCCTTTTCCTTGAAATACCTGGCTCATTGAAACCCTCAGTTGCGTAATGGAACTGCTATTTGTCGTCATTTTGCCCGTTGCGACTGTAAGTTTTCTTTGAGGTCCATTAACGCTCATCAGCTGACCAAGGTATGGCATAGCATGCAATCATACCATCAAAGGCGTTCGTTACAAGGTCTGTTTTTCTCCGCCATCCTGACGTAGTATATTCTAATCAGCGTCACAGTGCTTGCATCGGGATTGCCCAGATTTCGATCTCTGCGAAAGATGTGAAGCGCTTCCGATTCCTCAACACCCTGATAATCACCCTCTCCTTAAGATGAGGTCACCAGAGACTGTCATTCCGACAGTTTTTCGGTCAGATTCTGGTGTCGGCGCTGAGCCTCAAACTAGCACCCCACTCGACGCTGAGATTCTTTGTAGAAGCGCAACTCCTTCCCCGGAAGGCCACTCGTCAGCCTCTCCGCAGCGGCCGGACCCTAATCCATTTGGCTATTCATTGTACCCGTTATCAGCGGAGACCCAGCTGCACGCCAATGAAAGCATAGATGAAACTAGTCCTGCCGACCATCCAATTACCGACTTGACTCCTCGACGTGTAGATCAATCACCCTCCCTCAGTTCGGCGTCAATTTCTCTGCTTAACGTCGACGACACCCCAGCAGTTCCTGGATCTTGGTATGGTGCTGGATTGGCCAGCCTCGTACATAGTCCCATTGAGCGCGTAATGTCTGTCACTGATGATTCTGCACAAATCAGCGAGGAATCCTCTTCTGGGCCTTCCGCTACTGAGGAGGAAGCCATGTTGGACAGGCCGTCAACCCCCAAGATCCGCGAAGTGTACGCCCCAAATGATCGATCCCTTAAGGAGCTTCTAACAAGTCCGAAACTCGGTGAAGATCAACCTGTTGTGAAAGAATCCTCACATCGTGCCATTGAACCCCCTCCATCCACCGAATATTACTCCATCTCAACTCCTCCAGAAGGTGGTGAAATTAAGCAAGAAGCCATCAACAATGCCGAATCCTTGTCTGCTGGCTATGTAGGTGACGTCACAACTCCTGATGGCCAGATCTTCGCGGCAGGTGTCACTTTCATGAAAGTCTGGCGGATGGTCAACAACGGTACTCAGGATTGGCCTCCTAACACGGAGATAGTTTATGTGGGCGGGGCTCAGCTCGTCAGTGGCAATTCACCTCCCCATGTCCAACCTACTTCTACTGTCGGGCCGTTGAAGCCTGGAGAGGAGAAGCATGTGTGGACACCCGAACTGAAGGTCAGCCCGCCTTTCATGTCTAGTGAAAGCATTGTTTGATATAAAGCTGTGCAGGCCCCAGATACGCCTGGAGAATACACAAGCTATTGGAGACTGCGCGGTAACAATAATGAATTCTTTGGTGATAGCTTCTGGGTCCAGTAAGTTGTCTCATACCATGGCTAGATGTTGATTATTCATTCAGTGGAACACAGGATCCAAGTCGTCAACCCCTCTGAGGCTACTCATGATGACTCATTGATATCTTCGTCAAAGATCATCATGCCTGACCCTGCGTCGCCGCGTTCTTCTACTGTAGATAGAAGCACGGCCTCCAGATCTCCTACAACCGGCGTAGACTCGGACATGACTGATGATTATCTCTCGGACGACTCTTCAGTGTCCCTCCTCAGCATGGGCTCTTCCGACGACGAAGCTGACTGGGAGGAAAGCCGTGCTCAAGCCCCTGCCCCACTGACTGCTAATCTTACTCAACAATCTAACGACCATGGTCCAGTGCCTGCATCTCAGGCCATGGACTACGTACTTCTTTATGATGACAACACTTCCGACGAAGACTGAGCAATTTGCGAACTCTATATAAGAAATACTTCTGTACTTGTATCTATCTATACACTATTATACATAGTTGGTCAACGTATAGACGTGAAAGCCATGACAGTGTCAATTCCTACGACATCTGTTCTGACATGCTCCAAGTTCTGTTCTCAGACACGTTACTAAACAACTGAGTTTCATAGGAACAGTGAACTCACCGTCCCTTCCTGTAGAGGAACTCTGTAATCGACTCCTTCTGTTCCCACCAGAGTTGGGGCTACAGTAACGATTAAGGAGTCGATGACAGATTTTCCTGACGAGGGAGAATTCGCCAAGAAAGAAGCGAGGATTCGAGCACCGCCCTCGACCATCAGTGTTCGAATACCATGTTCACGTAGAGCGAGAAGAATCACGTGAATTGGCAATTGGCCATCTAGATTTCAGGTCAATAGGTGGGTGGTAAAGGGCATGCCTGAGCGCGCTACCATTAGACTGAGTGGCAATTTGGATGACTCTTGCACCAGCTTTCTCAAGGATTTCTAGACGATCTTGTGCATGAGAGTCGCCGCCTACGGCTGCAGATATGACCCAGGGCCGTCTTCCTTGTCCAGACTGGTAGTTGGTCAAAAGCTTGCAGGTCGGCGAGAGGCGCAATTGGCTGTCAACTACGACAGGTCTGGGTAGATTGTGTCTTTGACCAGTTGGTAAGGATGGAAGATGACGTGCTAAAGCAGAGATCACAATAAAGTAGCAAAGCCGCCGAATGTATTCGAACCGTTCAGCTGAGGATCATCGTTTAAAGCTGTTCCGATTCCAACGAGAATGGCATCGTGCATTGTACGCATCCTGGGACTTGAGGATGAAGATGATCGTCAGTGGCAATCAACGTGAACACGAACCAGTGGGTTAGGATCATGCTTTCTTTCCCACTCAAAATGAGTTGTTTGCCATTTTGGCCAGCAATTTTTGCATCGAGAGACTGAGCAAATGTCAAGGTAACAAAAGGGCGACTTTCTGGAATGGGAAGAGTGTCATACTGGGCAAGGACGGATGTTAAGAGACTAGGCGCTGAAGGGTTCGCCATTTGGAGGAGGATACTCACAAATAGATGTTGTTTGGTCGTTTTCGATCGTTGAGTAAGCACAGAGATCGTCCGTCCCTAACACCATGAGGGCAGACGCAAAGCCTCAGCTTCAGCCAACTAATGAACTACTTAAGCAAGACGGTCATGCCGAGCCAGACGAAATCGATGACGGAGATGATGAGCCCATAACAGGAGATGCATCAGGAGCAGGTAGATCTTTTCTTCGAGTATTGCCATTGTGTTTACGAGTGACTATCAGGCGAAGGGAAGAAGAAGAAGAAGAAGAAGAAGCCCAAGAAGAAAAGGCTAGAGCAGAGCGACCCTCCGCGTGTTGGCCTATCTAAATTTTTCCCGGACGGCATCTATCCTGAGGGTGAGATCCAGCCATATAAAGACGAGTACGTGGTTGGAGTATTGTTTCTAAAGTACCTAATAACTCGTTTCATCCAGTAACACATGGCGCACGACCTCCGAGGAAAAGCGATACAACGAGAAGATGGCTAACGAGGATCTGGAAACAACGTACCAAAACATTCGGCGTGCTTCAGAGGTTCACCGTCAAGTGCGCCAGCACGCACGGAAAGTGATCAGGCCTGGGATGACCATGACTGAAATTGTGGAGAATATTGAAGCCGGCACGCGAGCCTTGGTTGAAGAGAATGGTCTTGAATCTGGTGTTGGTTTTCCCACAGGAGTCAGCTTGAATAATTGCGCTGCACATTACACTCCAAACGCTGGTGATACGACGGGTATGCGACCCTTTTCGTAGGTATACCATTGACCCGATTGATCTTTATTTTTTTCAGTGCTCCAACAAGGAGATGTCCTCAAGGTTGATATTGGAGTGCACGTTAACGGAAGGATCGCTGATTCAGCTTTCACGTTGACCTTTGATCACACGTACGACAAGCTTCTTGAAGCCGTTAAGGCTGCAACGGACACTGGAATCCGGGTGCGCGTTTTAGATCAAGTAGAGCTGTGCCGTTACTCATATCTCTTCAGGAAGCGGGCATTGATGTCCGACTCGGCGAACTTGCTGGCTATATTCAGGAGACTATGGAGTCTTATGAGGTCGAAATTGGAGGAAATGTTTATCCTGGTATGCCTGTTATCCCTATTCTCTAACTTTTGCTTGACGGTTCATCTTTAGTCAAACCCATTGAAAATTTGAGCGGCCATTCAATAAACCTGTACCAAATTCACGGAGGAAAGTCCGTTCTATTGGTTAAAAATGACGACCAGACAAAAATGGAGGAAGGCGAGTACTTTGCTATTGAAACCTTCGGGTCCACAGGTCGTGGTCGTGTTGTCGAGTCTGTGAGTACATGTATTCTGAGACTCTTCAAATGTCCTAATGCTAATCCTGCCAAGGGTGAATGCTCGCATTATGCAAGGAAATATGATGCGCCACATGTGCCACTTAGGTATGGGAAAATATCTCATTACCTTAAAAGATGGGATCTGAAATACTCTATGCAGGCTGACAACTGCGAAATCACTGCTTAAAACTATTAACAAAAATTTTGGTACTTTGCCCTGGTGTCGACGCTATCTTGATAGAGTTGGCGAGAGCAAATACCTCCTTGCAGTGAGTACCACCAGTGAACATGTAGACAGCACTGATCCCCTTTTGCAGTTGAATCATCTGGTGTCGCAGGGTATTGTACAAGACTACCCACCACTGTGCGACCAACGTGGATCGATGACGGCACAATTTGTGAGTGGTCTTGCTGCCGGTTTCTGTGTCTTACTCACAAGTGCTGAACAGGAACACACTATTTTACTCCGGCCAACTGTTAAGGAAGTGGTGACTCGGGGAGATGACTACTGAGCCTCGGGGATTGCTCCGATCTGTAAAGTAGTGTAGGTATAAATGGAATAGGGATCGTCCAGACAAAATGGAGGAGATCCGTCATTGAATTAGTCGCGGAGGGGCGGCACACGGCAAGATCTCGGCTTGGCGTTGAGCTCGGATTCAGACTCAACGCCGACGAAGTGAAATTATTGGAATGTCTCTGCTCCCCCCCTTGGCCCCAAAGAGCTCATCGTTCTGACTCTGGTGCACACAGAACACGATGCCCTCTTTTTATCATCATGCTGGCCACTCAGAGTCCCAACCTTTGCGCCACTTGGAAAAAGATCACGATCTCTTCGCGTCATCTCTCTTACACTATGCAACGCCAGGAGTCACGCCACCCTCTGCTCGAATCAATCCAAAGCTCAAAATACAACCAAGACGTCCGTTCAGGATTTGGGATGTCTGGAAGTTTGGCCTTGTCGCAGTTTCGAAAGGCAAGCAAACTTTTTTCGCAGCCTTACCCCGCATTTAACTTTAGACTCAGCAACGGAATTAACGGGAGATGTGCTTTCGCACCATATGTGGGGTCCCCGCAGGAAGTCGTGGGGCATTGAGATGACTATTGTATCTAGTATCATGCGAGGGGCTGGACGACACAGCTCTCTCGTTGACATCGTATGTCTCCCTTCTTTGTTTAATCATGTTTTGCGCACACGACCATCATAACAGACGACGATGCGCATGTTAATGAGCGTTGGAGGGTTGGTACCCCTTCCATCGGATGCGGTTGTGACACCAGTCACTTTTCGTGTCAAACATCGTAATCTTCCAGGTATCCTCGCCGAGTTTGATGCGGCCGAGGATGGTAGGCGAGAATTGTCTGGCGAGTGGGTGGTAGGCAAAAAAACCTGGCAAAGGCTTCAGAGTGACTGGAAGAACACGCGCAATGATATCCCCAGCGAGGTTCAAAATCAGGAACAGGTGATCCTCTATATACACGGCGGTAAGCTCTTTGTGGGTGTCGTAATGAAATTGTCACAAAACTTCCTTTGAAGGTGCATATTACTTGTCAAGTGCTGCCGCTCAACGGCTAATATCTATCCCTCTATCCAAATTCACTCATGCTCGAGTCTTCGGTGCGCGTTTTTGTTCCTCTCTGGATCTACTTAGGATTGATCAACCCTTCAGCCCTCGACTATCGTCTTGCTCCCGAAACTCGGTTCCCTGGTCCTCTGCATGACGTTGTTAGCGGTTTTCTCAGACTAACGGAAGATCTTCACATCCCACCTGAAAACATCCTTCTCGCTGGCGACAGCGCAGGCGGCGGCCTCTGTCTCGCTTTGCTCATGTATCTTCGGGACCATGACTACGCATTACCAGCTGGCGCCATACTGATGTCCCCGTGGGTCGGTGGGTCATTTTTAAGGATCAAGTTTTTTCTTTCGGTTAACCAGACTGCAGATCTTACAATGAGCTGTGAATCTTGGGACTCGAATGCCAGTTATGATGTAGTTCCTTTCCCTCAGGATGATCACATGAATCCCATTGCCCTCTATCTCGGGGAACGCATGGAGGAATGTCTTACCCATCCATACGCCAGCCCCCTCTTTGGCGATTTCACCGGTCTCCCACCCCTTCTGATCCAAGTTGGCGATGCAGAGGTTCTTCGTGATGAGGCAACGCTTTTAGCTCACAAGGCTACCCTTGCGGGTGTTGACGTGCGCCACGAGTTGTTTGAGGACGCGGTACGTGTGCAGAAACCTTGTAAGTCCGGTAGGGCTCAATGCATTCCAGATCCACATTTTTCAAGCGTATCCATTTCTTTCGACCTCACATCGCGCCTTTTCATCTATGAAAATCTTTGTCCAAGATATCCTTCCACAAGTTAGATCGCGATCTCCTAAGCCTCTCACACCACATGTAGCACAACATCTCGAAGAAGAAATTGAGAACGAAAAGGCAACCGTTGTAGGAGGTGATGGTGTAGAAACCCAATCAGGAATGGACAATGTGAAGGACCAGCTTGGGGAAAAGCTATCGGTTGGCTCGGACCGTGACGATGAGTACCAGGCCTCGAAAGAGTATCCGAGCTGGGGCCGCAGCACACGATTATGGTCGCTGGTCACGCTTCCTACCCCAGTAGATGAAGACGATGATTTTCTACCGAATGTCACTGTCACTCGGCCCCCATCTCCCGCAGTGTCGCAGTATCCGTACTCGCATATGCCGGAGGAGAGCGCTGGTATCCGCCGAATACGCTCAGCAGTGTCTCTTGTGGCTAACCCGGGTTCTCATTCGAACGGCCCACAGTCTCCTTATCGTAGGACCCTTTTTGAATCACGAAGAGCCGGTCCGGGGTACATCCGTATTCCACCTTTTCCTGCAATTTCAAAATGTACAACACCACCGTGTTCGCCATTGGAGTCGCCACCACTTTGCCGTAACCTCAGCCATCCTGACATTGCCTCACTTGTTGAGGACTGGGAACAATCAGGTCCAGCTAATCAGACGATGCGCTATGCGGCAGGATAGCCTATTTTTGTTCATGTTCATTGACGGGCTTCTATGTTACTTTCACATTAGAAGGGTATCATGTAACTTATCAATTTAAATATTCTGTACATCCATGTAATTTAACATAACCTGTGCTAATAGTAGTCCCAAATTATATCTATGTATCAACTGGAAAAAGGGTTCGAGCTTTGAGAGCCAACTAACAAAGCCAGGCCTTTCCTGCGTATTTCGAGTTCCTCTATGACATTCATCAGGGCGTTACACTCCCAGTGTCCATACAAGAATCCCTCATATAGCATCGTGGTGGCCAACCACGAGAAAAAAATAGTGAAGACGAAAAGAATGGGGTTGATCCAGGCATGAGGCAACCAGGATCCACCGATGACGATGGCGACCAGAAGTAAAAGACACAGTGCGAAAATCTGAAGCTCATTACGTGAGCGCTGCCGCGAATACTTGTAGCAAGATGTCAGCGCTTCTATGACAGTCGCAATAGAGGCATTGGAGAGCTCCGATGGTGGAAGCGCAGAAGACCCAGTTTGTGGAGATACCTGGATCTGTAGAGTGGCCTCGAGGCCAAAATGATCCGAGAAGGAAAATTCATGACCAGGCACTTTGTCAGTTAGAACGACGTTGCAGTCAGTCGCCTTCAGGACGAAATATGTCGCATCTGAGTCCGTAGCCGGACGGCATGGCTGACGATAAAAGATGTAGTCCAGTCGCTTGCCCCAGAACTTGCGGGCATAAGGATCAAGCGGCTTGCATGCCGAGTACGAGTTTATCGGTGAGTCAGCAGTGACGCCAAATTTACGAATTGCTTCCAACGGTGTAGAGACAGAGGCGGGACCTGATGAGTTCCCAGTCGGGTGCGTCACCAACCACGCGTCTTCAAGTGCGGCATGCTCCTTTATGACAGCGATTGGGAGAGTTGTAGGTATACTGTTAAAATCGCCAAGCTTTGGTGAAGGGTGAGCTGTGGAGCCCAATAATAGGAAACATGTTCGAGACATACTGCGATGACATAGCGTCCACACTCCGCTGCTTGGCGTGTCAGTTTGGCGAACTCCCAGGCATTAACGAGACGGTGTGCCCTATTATATTCTGGTCCATCCTCACCCCCTTTTGCAAACAGCTTTTCGAAACATGAGTCTCAGTGGTGAAGACGCACAAGAAACATACATGTGTGTTGAAGACTTGGATCTGTCCCAGGACTGGATGGAGCAGGACCACACTAGAAGCAGCCTTTCCGACAAACCAATCTCCTGCTATAACATCTAACGGCGCGCCATTGAGAGAATAGGGATGGACTGAGGTTGATACAATAGGGAATCGCGAGAATATAGCGAGACCTGCGCCGAGAGCACCGCTAGCACGAGAATGAGCATGGATAGAGACGGGAAGCGCGATACATACCTATAGAAAAACTTTGAATGTGGAAGGATGGTAGACAGGCGTTCCTGTACTTTTTCGTAGTCTGCAAAGACCCAGAGTTCTTGAAGAGCGACAATATCATAATTCGACTGTGAAAGTTCGTTGGCTATGGCCTCTATTCTTTCTTTACGATTTTTTGCGACATACTTGAGACCCCTAAGATAGTTCAGTGGGTAAATAGAAATAAAAGTTGAGTACTTACCAGCAATTGAGGGACAGGACGCGGATCTGAGTTTCGGTGTCCATGATGGCTGTGGTATGACCGGTCCGGAAATATGTGACTTGGTCGTGACACGACGAGATTGTGACTTTGTATAGAACAGCCATGACTGCACCAATCGTCAAACTGACGCCGAGCGAGTTCGTTTACTTCTGCTTCGCCTGCTCCCTATTCTCAACATATTTCCATGATATAGTGTAGAAATCGCCACTCGCGCTGCCCAGAAATTCATTCACATCTACTATGAATCCTATGACTCCAACAATCGCCTCAACGACCTTCCTCAGTACTATCGAGACAACTCATCTCTAGTATGGAACGGAAAACCTTTTCAAGGCACAGCTGGTATTCGTGAACTCATTGAAAAAATGCCTTCAACAAAGCACGAGATCCAGTCCTTTGATTGCCATCCCATCCCAGGTTCGTTTGTGGCCAACCAACAACGCCAATCCTTCGCTTATTTCGGATTTTAGGGACATCGCCTCCATCATTACTCCTCAGCGTTTCTGGCAGCGTCACACATGGCAAGGGGTTAGCTGGCAATCCTACCCACACCACCCCTCGTAACCCAGAAGGGCATCCACGAGTGTTTTCTCAGACATTTATGCTTGTCCCAGACCCCACGGTGCCTGTTACCAAACCCGGAGAGCTTGCAAAGTATTATGTCAGCGCGGACGCTATCAGATTCGTTGGATAATTCATTCAGATTGTAAATTGTGAGTGAGCTATCCATATAAATTGTGTTCTCAAGTGACAGTTCTTCTATATAGAGATCGACCAATGGACAATAAACATGCATCATACCATACTGCTGTCAGTGCAAAAGATATCCAGCCGGATCTTCGTAATGCCAAACAAAAACACTCCCAAATCCGTTAGAGTACTTTCAGTATAATTGTTACATTAGAAGAAAACAGTACAAGTAAACAAGCAATCCACAGCCATTATCCAAAAGTTTGAGACTAGAAAGAAAATTAGTTTTACTGCAGCCCAGAGAAGGAAAAGTAACGCACTGAACGAGCACTGCGCTTGATTTTCGAGAGTCGCCACTCGTCTGGTTTCTCATATTTGTTGTACAGCGGTTCGATTTTCTCTTGTCTTTTTCGTTTACTGATTTTATTCGCGTCAGCAACCTTGAAGAATTGAGGTGCCACTTCCACAAGCCACTTTGGTTCCATAGCAGTGACGTTGTGGCAGTACTCCCTTGTCGTGAGCACCAATTCATGGTAGATCACCCATTCAGGGTTTCTGTTGAACAATGCCGAAGACGGGTGAATATAGACAGGAGTGCCTTCAACGAGCGTTTTGTAGCCTTCTTGAGGGTCCTTCTTCGCTGCGTTTCGGAAGAAACCAGAGCAAATGGCCTTCCGCACAACATTATAATCTCGACCAGCAGATAAAATATCGTGCTTGTACCTGTCTTGGGTGTCAGAAGAGTTTTGACGGAATAATACTGAAAAGTATACACACCTATCCATAATGCCCAACAACTGCTTCCTCACATCCTGTGCTCTTCTCATACTTCTTGCTTGAATAAAGTTCTCATAACACCAGGGATTAGAAAAGTTAGCAGCCTTCCAACCGTTGTACACGGTTAACAGCGTCAAATGATCCCCTTCCGCTTGGTGGAATTTAGCCTTTTTAGAATCTGCTTGGCCTTGTTTCTCCTTTGGCCGATAGAAAACGCTCTGCACGGAAAGCATTGCAACGATGGAAAGAATCTCTTCAGAACATCCCAACTCGACGGAAGCGATCAACATCTTCGCCAATGGCGGTTCCATGGGGAAGTCGGCCATCTTTCGTCCCAGGCGGGTCAAAAGTCCTTCATCATCTAGAGCTGACAGGGCATACAGCGACTCTAATGCCGTTAACATCGTCTGTGCTGGAGGTGGGTCCATGAAATCGAAGCTCAGAAGATCGTTGATTCCCATAGCCTTGAGTTGCAGGATCGTCGATGACAGATTCGTCCGCTGGATATCGGGGATGGAGTTGGGCAACATTTCGTTACGGTATGCTGCTTCGGTAAATAAACGGTAGCATTTTCCTGGGCCTGTACGTCCTGCACGTCCGGCTCGTTGTCGAGCCTGGGCTTGCGAGATCGGCATCACCACCAGCGAGTCCATTCCCAACCTAGGATCATAGGCGTTTTGTTTGGAAAAGCCGGGGTCAATAACATAGTAAATGCCAGGGATTGTCAAGCTCGTTTCTGCGACATTCGTTGCGATGACGACTTTACGGGAACCGGGAGGTGTGGGTTCGAAGACCCGCGACTGGACTTCTGATGGAAGGGCGGAATATATAGGCAGAATGAGGAGTTCGGGAACTTTGGGCCCCAAGGCCTTCATCCGTTCATACAGAATTTCGCAAGCAGTATCAATTTCTTCCTGACCAGTAAGGAAGAGAAGTACGTCGCCAGGAGGCTCAGACAAGTGGATTTGCATGACGGTAATGAGAGAAGCGTCCAGATAGTCCGTTTCTGGTTCCTTGGTATAGAGGATTTCGACAGGATACGTTCGGCCGGGGATGGTGAAAATAGGGCATCCAAAGAAGTATTTAGAAAACTTTTCGGCATCAAGAGTCGCCGAAGTTACAATGAGTTTGAGGTCTGGGCGTCGTTTCACAGCCTCTGAAAAGATATGAGTAGTTGTAACATCAAATAACTGTTCAACTTACTTTTCATGAGTCCAAAAAGGACATCAGTAGCAATTGTACGCTCATGGGCCTCGTCAAGCATGATAACCGAGTATTGACTGCAGAGCGGGTCAATCAAACACTCACGTTGCAACATACCATCCGTCATGTACTTGATCTTCGTTTCTGGGCTCGTGCAGTCCTCAAAACGAATGGTGTAGCCGACATCCTGGCCAAGACGACATCCAACCTCTTCGGAGACGCGTTTAGCTACCGACATTGCAGCAACACGACGAGGTTGTGTGCAACCTACACGACCTTTATCTGTGTAGCCAGCCTCCGCCAAGTATTGAACCATTTGGGTGGTTTTCCCTGAGCCAGTGTCGCCAACGACAATGAGAACTTGATGCTAAAATCCTCGCGTCAGCGTCTCCTTAATGAGAAAGATAGCCACGAACCTCTCCTATGGCCTTCAAAAGAGGGTCGCGAAGTTTGTAGATGGGCAAGCTTCGTCGCTGCTCTTGTATGGAGAGTGTAGTGATTTCACCAAATGTCGTGGCCTTGTTAAAACTCGAATCCTTCCACCTTGGGACTTCCCCAGCCTTTTGACCCTTAAGGTGACCACGCAAATCCTGGGCGAACATCTTGTCGGCATCTTTCGCCATAGGGTCCAGCCACGGTTGGCTGAAGTCGCGGGCTTGAGAATCTGCTTCTTCATTAGCTTCTTGCTGACGAAGTTCGCGTCGTTCCTTTGCCAAAGATGCACCAGCAAGCGCAGCTCGATTAAGAGACCCGTCAGGAGCTTTGACAATCTTTACAGGACTCAAATCCAAAGTCTTCTTCGTCTGCCCCGCTAAGAAAGGCGGTTCGTCCTCCCTGACTTCAACATCCAACTCTTCCTCAACCTCCGCATGCGCCATGGGATTATGTAGCTCTTCATCTAGCTCAGGGTATTCCGATGCGTCAACGATACCAGATGATATTAGTTGTTTGATTTCCCAACGTTCTGGTGATGTCAGACGCTTCGCAGACCGTATCGGAGCTTCGTCCCTTGACCGGAGAGGTAGTGCGTTAGCTCCAGAGGTAGCGCGTGAGGCACGGGCTCGCTCTTCCTCCATCTCTGCTTCGGATTTAATACGAAGATGTGGCGTCAAGTCACGGCCAGAGACCTGGTCGACGTCCTTCATGGAGAGAGATATTCGGGATGCGGCAATGCTCATGACCTTGACCTTCACAGGTTGTCCCCTACTGAGCAGATCCGAGGCAGAGTTCGCTCTGGCACCGGCCTGGATGTTCGAAACATGAACCATCCCTGGATAGGAACAAAAATCAGTCAGGCGGAGGAGAAAAGTTTGAATCGTGCAAACCTTCTACTCTGCCCATCACCCCCTCCAAGGTAACAAACGCTCCAAAGTCTTTGAGCCCTGTTACCTTACCATCATAGATTTTGAATATGACTGGTCGTTCGTCCAAAGGAAGTCTGCCTCCACGACCACCATAACGATCATTATCGCGACCTCTTCCTCTGGGTGGGCTAGGACTACGGCGTCTGGGAGAACGTGAGTTATCGCGGCGTTGACGTTTTGGCGAAGATGACTCTTCCGTAGGTAGTGGACGTTTCTTTCCCGATACCAAGTCCCCTAATTCCGCCAAAAACACATCGTCCGACACTGCAGGAGCCACCTGCTTATCCTTCAGAGCGAGTCCCGGAAATAAGCGTCTCTTCTTCTCCTGTTCAGTCAACTCTCCATTGGCAACTGCATCCTCTCCATTCTCTTTCGCCACCTTCTTATTCCGTTTTTTATACTTGGGATGCATACTAATAATAAGTCGGTCTACATTCTCCACAAAGGAGTCAGGGAATCCAGCCTCCATTTCCGCCAGCTTGGCCTTGAAGGCGGACAAGCTTTTGTTAGACTGGTCATGAAGTGCGATGATGAATTCGGCTAGAGTCTTGTCGTTAAGCCCAATATGATTATTGAGTTCTTGTGTGATTTTTGCCACCAGGGAGAGGTATTCGAGGTTGTAGAGGTCAGACTCTGCCATCGAGGAGAAGAGTTGTAAAGAACTGCACCCATCATATTGGTCACCATTGCTTGCATACATTACGTAACAAAATATTTCTCAAAATATCCATGCCGCCTCGAAGAGGCATCGTGAAGTCAGGCAATGCTGGAAATTCGTCCAAGGGCGACAAGACACCTCCTGTACCGGTCCTGCCAGAAGAGAAGCCGCTTTTCCCTCCAGGATCCAAATGGCCTTTGAGTCTGCTTCATGAGAGGTGATGTTTTCTGCTTCTCTCCTTTCCTCCTTGGATTGATATCCAAGCAGATGCCAGAAGGAAGGCTGGGAGAAACCATCTGTTGAAACGGTACGCCAGCATACCTTCCTTGTTGTAGGCAAACTATTAGACCTAGTTCTCCAGCACAAACATCCGGGTGGCTGGTCCTTCGTGGTTTACCTTAGCAAAATCAATAAGAAAACGAATCAAAAAGAATCGATACGATTTGAACCCGATCAGCCACATCTAAGTCCAACGCAAGTGGAAGCACGCCATTGGGGAGCAACTTACACCTTACACCGTGTTCGTTTAAGCAACTCTCTATACTCGAATCGGGGAACCAGTTTTCTGAAGTTATACACTAGTTCTGCAATGGCATGCAGCTCCATCTTGTCCTTCCTCCAGGTCCAAGAGACTATTGGAATGAGTTGGCGGTTGAGCGTAAAAACGCTCCTTCCCACCTGCAGTGGAAATACGCTGCAGATCCCTTCGCTGCACGAGAAGAAGCTGAAAAGGCCAAAGCTG
This sequence comes from Tephrocybe sp. 9980TJB, assembly GCA_018220975.1. Classification (NCBI taxonomy): domain Eukaryota; kingdom Fungi; phylum Basidiomycota; class Agaricomycetes; order Agaricales; family Lyophyllaceae; genus Tephrocybe; species Tephrocybe sp. 9980TJB. The sequence continues at coordinate 1,762,427 of JABAJU010000001.1, forward strand.
CTAAACGTGAAAAGGCAGCTGCAAGAGAAGCTGGCGCAACGAGGCCCAATGTAGGCCAAGCTTCCGGTGAATTTGCTCAAGCGCCAGAGGTTAAAATGGCAACTGGGTTAAGAGAACAGGTTGAGGAAGCTATTAAAAAGGTACAATTAAAGGTGGCCTTTGCAGACGATGCTGATTTTTTCAGGGCATATCTATGTATCCAGAGACGAATGACTTTTCGTCTACCCTGGACGAGGCAGAAGCTTCGAAGGTTACAGAACAACTTGGACACCTTGGTTTCAAGCCCGCGCAGGCCCGGAAAGCGGTTTCTTTCTTATCTCAACCTTCTCGGTTTGCATCAACTCTTCTGGAATCAGCAAACCCATTAGAGGCATGCATCGAGTATCTCGTACTCGCATTACCCGAATGTGATCTTCCTCAGCGCTTTCTTCCTGCCATCAATTCCTCGAATGCATTTATTACCTCCGCGCATTCTGGATCTGATGATTTGAAAAGGCGCTGGGTAGAAAACAAAGCGGTCAAGGAGGCTGGATGGCCAGCACATGCTGTCAAGGCCTGTACAGATATTCCACCTTTTCTGCTGAACTGGGACCTTCTATTGGTTGCCCTTGGCCGAAAGTTAGTTGGTGACGAATGGACGCAAACTTCCGATGGAGATACCGATGGCGATATCAATGACGACAAGGCTCTGGCTTTCGAGGTCAACACTGACGAAGTTGACGCTATGGGTGCATCCATCTCAGATGGTGAGGAGCTTGTGATGCCTCTTTTCAGCGCTCCGATACAGATCCATATTCTCATATCCTCCGACAAATCATATCCCCGACCAAGGTTTTCACCAATGTATATAACCTCTGCCTCGGCTCCCGCCTACATTAGGCTTCACCTTTTGTCCTGTCTTTTAATGGCAATGAAACTCGAGACCTTTTTAGAACCCGGCGAAGGCTTTTGCATGGCAGTTATGAGGGTATTGGAGGGTGAATGGGCTAAGATAGAAAACGAGGGGCCTCCTGATATGGCAACGGTCTTGTCCCATTTCGTCCCTCAATCTCAGCCCATAGCAGAAATTGACTCTACCGCCCCCGAGGTCTCCCGTCGTGCTCCAAACAGAAACCGACGAGGAGGTTCATCGCGTCGTGATCGACGCACAGATGATCAGATTAAAGCCGAGTTTGAGGCTACCTGCCTACAAGAAAAGGCAGGTTGGTTTTTCTGCCGCGCGTGAACAACAATTGACATTACCACAGTATTCAAAAATGTTGGCAATTAGACAGCGACTCCCAGCCTTTGAGGCAAAACAAGACTTCCTTCGTCAACTTGCATGCAGTAGAGTTGTGGTCGTGGTTGGCGAGACTGGTGTGGCAATTCTTTTTCTAGAAATCGCATGAAACACCATGAACTAACAGCTGTCTGGAGGATGCGGAAAGACAACCCAACGTAAGAGCATCGAAAATATCGTCACGCGTATCTCATCAACCATTCTCCAGTACCTCAATTCATTTTAGATTCCTTGATAGAATCTGGTAACGGATCCAAGGCGTCCATCCTTGTGACACAGCCTCGAAGGCTATCTGCTATATCAGTGGCAGCCAGAGTCTCTGCTGAACGTCTTGATGACGGTTCAGTAGGCTATGCGATTCGTGGAGAAAGCAAACAGGACGAGAAGACGAAGATTTTGTTTTGCACGACAGGTGTCGTTTTAAGACGATTAGGATCTGGAGATATTTTGGACGGAATCTCCCATATTGTTGTTGATGAGGTCAGTTTATGCACCATGTTACACAGCACATCTTTTACTTGTTCTGACATTCATCCCCTCAGGTTCATGAACGATCTGTGGACGGAGATTTCCTGCTCCTCGAACTGAGAGAACTTCTCAAAAAGCATGCCAGCCTGAAGGTCATCCTAATGTCAGCCACGATTAACCACGAAACGTTTGTGAAGTATTTCAACGGTGCTCCGCTCCTTTTTATTCCTGGGTTTACACATCCAGTCACGGATAAGTCAGTATAATCAGTACATTCTACTTGAACCGCCTCACGATTTCGGATAGGTATCTGGAAGATGTTATGCCGTCACTCAAATACCAGCCGCCCGAGCCGACAAGGGGCAAAGGGCAGACAGATGCTGCGATCAAAGCTTTCCATGAGGAATATAGAGCGATGGGCCTGAATGATTCGAGCATTGCTGCACTGCACACTCTTACTCGTTCCGATCGAATAGATTACCAGGTCACATTTTTCTTTTCCAAAGCACTACCCCCGTCGTTGATGTATCCTAAAGCTCGTAGCACATGTAGTGGACCATATCATCTCCACTGCTACGAAGCGTGGAGGAATTCTTTTATTTCTTCCAGGCGTTCAAGAGATCCGACAATGCATTGAAGCGATACGTCCTCTTGTAGCCGGAAAACAGGCAGAGATTTTCCCGCTTCACGCCAACCTGTCTAATGACGAGCAACGCCGGGTCTTTGTTAAAACTTCTGGTTGGAAGGTAATAGCTGCCACCAATGTCGCCGAGGTCTGTTGCATCATTGTCCTCAATTTTGGTTCACTAAGGAGTGTTACCTACAGACGTCAATAACCATCGACGACGTAATATATGTCATCGACGCGGGTAAGGTGAAAGAAACTCAATTCGACCCGGACGCTGGTCTCTCCCGATTGGTGGAACAGTGGGTCACCCGTGCTGCTGCAAAACAGCGTCGGGGAAGAGCTGGTAGAACGCAACCAGGCGTTTGCTACAAGCTTTATACTCGAAAACAGGAGTTGAATATGGCGAAGTTTCCGGTCCCAGAAATCCTTCGGGTTCCGCTAGAAAGCATATCATTGACCGTCAAGGTCATGCGTGAAGATGAAGATGTTAAGGTTATAATTTCCATACCTACACACGTGCAGTATTGTTACTAAGACAGGTGTAGCATTTCTTAAGCCGCGCCATCGATCCACCCAAGGTCACAGCTATGGAACGGGCATGGTCCACGTTAGAAGAGCTCGGTGCCGTAGATGGATCAGGACGACTGACCCCTCTCGGACGACATATGGTGTGTTTCTTACTCATTTCCTATCACGAGTGCTTAAGATATGAAAAAAGTCTACACTTCCGGTAGATCTCAGGCTTGCAAAGGTACCTCAAACGTGCTTAAATGGAGGGATTACATTCTTATTCTTGGTAGATGCTGATCCTGGCGACCGTCTTTCAATGTCTCGACCCGATCCTCACTGTTGCCGCAGCTCTGTCGTCGAAACCCTTGTTCCTCAGCCCTACTGATAAGCGTGATGAAGCCGCACAGTAAGTCGATTCTGGTGGAAAGGCTTGGCATTTAATGAAGCAACTCTTTAGAGCACGAGAACGATTCCTGACTGCCGGAAGTGACTTATTGACAGACGTTGCTGCTTATGAACAGTGTGTCGGTTTGCGAGGAAAGAGCCACTCAGCGATACGCGCATTCTGTCAAGAGGTAAATGTCCCTCTTAAAACGAGCTATTTGGAGTTTGACTGTCTTCAAATCTTCTACAGAATTTCATCTCAGCAACTACCCTTCGCGAAGTCACAACCCTGCGCAACGACTTTGTCCTCTCTCTTTCTGACATAGGCTTCATTCCCTTTGGGTCCAGCCCCTCTGACCCATCGCTGAATAAAAATAGCACCAACCAGAACCTCCTCAAAGCCGTTATTCTCGGTGGTCTCTGGCCGCGTGTAGCTCGCGTCCATCTCCCTAAGGAGCGTATCAAATTTGATAAGGTCTCAGCCGGCACAATACAGAGAGAGAACACTGCCAAAGAGTTCAAGATCTACGATCTCAGGGAAGGTCGAGTCTTTCTGCATCCCGCCAGCGTGCTATTTGGTGAGGCCGCATGGAACTCCCCTTTCCTGGTCTACTTCCACAAGTATATGTCGAGTAAAGTGTTTTTGCGGGATGCGACGGAGGTATGGGCATTCAAAAACCAGCGAAGTCGAATCAATTCTTATGCTTGAACTCAGGTTCCAATGTATGCTCTCCTGTTGTTTGGAGGACCAGTTTCCGTCAATCAAATAGGAGGAGGGCTGACTATCGGTGGCAAGGATAGTTGGATCAAATTAAAAGCTTGGCCCCGTATAGGCATACTTGTCAATCAATTAAGGTAGGTTTCTTTGCCACCGCACATGATGAAATTCTAAAGTAGCTGCTTCAGACGATTACTGGACGCCCAACTCGCACGCTGCGTTGAACAAGGTACCATACTTGCATCAAGTGATAATAACCCAGTTGTGGATGCCATGCTGGCGTTGCTCACACATGACGGTTTGAGTGGGCAAATATAGCTTTCATATACATAACTACAGCTATCATACTCCCAGGATTTCCACATTTTCCAACCGTCCGAAGGAAGAGAGGGAAAGAGCACAACGCAGGGGTATCAATAAATCAATAGTGCGCTATCTTACGCGACGAGTTGTTTGACCTCGGTGCAGTCTGTAAGCTTAATACCCTTCTTTTCCATGTCTGTCCACTCCACGCCAGCGTCACCTACGCTCCTGACGGCATCTCTAATTACCCAAGTCGTGTATCCAAACTCAACCGCATCACATGCCGTGCTCTTGACACAATAGTCACCAGCGATGCCCACGATAAAGACGTCCGTGACTCCATGGTCTTTGAGAATTTTTGGGAGTCTGGTATTAGCCAGGTGCCATGGATCGCGAAATGCAGAGTACATCTCTATGCCTGGATCCATGCCTTTGGTGACAATATCTGTCAATGAGTTTTGATCGAGTCCGTCGACGAACTCTGAGCCTGGGGAATTAGCTACACAGTGTACCGGCCAGAGGACCTGCTCAAGCGGGCGGTTCTTTTCTGCATCGCCAGGAGGATAAATTGTAGTTTTTGAGAAAGTGGGCTTGGCATGTGTAGTCGCAAAGGAGATATGATCAGGTGGATGCAAGTCTTTAGATGCTATCTTCACCACAAATGGGCGGGCAAGCAGTTCGTTGATAGCAAGAATTATTTCGCTTCCTCCGGCAACAGCGAGAGAGCCGTGAACGAAGTCATACTGCATATCGACGACGAGAAGGGCGGGCGTGAAGGGCGCCATGGTTGTTTTTGATCAATGATTGCGCACAGATATTGAGGTGGCAGTGCAACACCTTTTAAAACCATATGGTTAACTAGTCTCAAACCAAAACCTCCTCAGGTTGCTTATGCGAGCCTATGTGGTTAACATATTATGATTAGGGCTGATACGTATGTGTCTCATTCTATTTCCTGTTGATTGTAAATAAGCTTGACTATGCAAGTGTGATATATGTTAAATCCGTCTGCTAAAAGTACATTCCATTGTGGTTCGCCAGAGCTTCTAAAAGGACATCGTCAGTTAGCCCCAACAACTTTTGGAGAGGTCCGCACTCACAAAAGTACACTTAATAATGATTTCAGTCTAAATCTGTTTGAGCCCCCGTCGTGTGTTGTTCCATCCCTCACTAGCCGACCTACGTTTGAATAGTGTGCGTTCGAATGTTGTCAGTCTCCCAGGCTTCGTTTGCCGACCACGATTATCATCTGATGCTTGTTGGCCGACTGAGTTAATTAGTGCTTCTCGCTTGTCTGGGTTAGAAGCACGGATATCTGCACTTGTCGGTGGCAAAGCAAAGTACGGTGCTTCATAGGGTTGAGTACGTGGTCGGGGAACTGGTGCAGAAGCGCGCCGATGGGATTTAGAAAAATAGGAAGCAATAGGGGACTGGATAGATTCGAATGACCCGTTTAGGCTGGAAGACCGCAAAGGGGTCGGTGGACGACTAGAAGAGCTGTCATGGGTGTCCGATGTATTGCTGTCTCTGACTTTCTGCCGCGAAAGCCAAGGAGGAACAAAGCCAATGCTAGATCGCCTACCATGCCCTTCGTTATCTACTAGAAGCCAATCAGCATGGTTTATACTTTCGATGACGGAAGAAAAAAAGTTTACAAGTTGGCAATGACGTCGCAACTGGAGACGGCTCCGACTCTTGAACACGATGCTTGCTCGCAAAGGGATATATTTTCTTTGGAAGACGGAGTGACAAGGATGATCTCCTGGACGAAGAATCAGACTCGGCAATGGACTCGTCATCTCGTTTGGTTGGCATTACAGTAGCCGCCGAAGTTGGACTTGAAGTCAAAAGGTGGGAAAGGTCTTCTTCAATTAAGGACGGAAGGGCAGGTGGAATATGAACCTGGCTCTCTGCCTTCGGAGAGTCCAAGAAATAAACCCGCTTGGAACGTAGTGAATTGTTTCTCGAGCCATTACTAACTTTTTGCCCAGCAGGAGGAACTATGGGAGATAGCCGACGCTTAGATCGGTGAATGTTGTGGGGTTTTCGGGTTTCTACAATGCCAGGAGTGACCGCCGCAGCTGATGGCACCAGCCAGTAGAACCAGATAGCAAGGATGCTCTGAAAAGGAATCTTAACTAGGACGCTCGAGAGAGTGAATCGTCATTAATACGTACAAGTCCGAGGCCCAACGACCCTAATGCTTTAGCCGATACAGTAACAAGCAGAGATCGATTGTTCGTGTTGGTGGGCATGACATCGTTCGTTTCATTACGCGAGGACATGGGTGTGGTCGTTCTACAGCGGAGCATAGTCTGCGTAGACCAGAGACTGAAGACACCGTCAAAGACTCTGAATCAGTGGATGGTGGAGGGCATAACGGGAACTCGGAGAACAACATCATTGACAGGAGTATATAAACACTTTTATAGACATGGGACCACTTTCAATTGTTACATAGTAATTTATGTCAGCGTCATTATCCTTCCTCGATCAATCGTCGCGGAGATCAATATCATCTACAACGCTTTCCTCGAGGGATCGATAGCAACAGCTAGGCAATCGTTTACACCTCAGAACGCATTCCCCTATGAGAGCTTAATTGACTTACTGATGTATCCAATCATTCCCTCGGGCCAATCGTCATTAATGGATTCAATACTGTGAAGGCAATGCTATCAGCCGGAAGCAAATCAAATAATTGATCGTCGACGCATACTCAACAATGGCATTGTATCCACCACCATTGGCCAATGCGTAGTTAGGGTCTTCGTCATTCAGCATACGCGTGTTGTTGTTCTTAGCGTAATTCATGTACTGCCCGACGACATTCGTCCACGCATCTGTAAAGAAGACCTGCCCAACGTGCACAACCGTTCCCGTTAACGACGCTGAGTCGTGAACCATGAGGTTAATGTGATTAGCGCTGCCTGTAGAGAAACCAGGAAAGATTGTTTGGAACTCCGCAATACCATTAGAGGCAGACGTGAAGGCGCCACGAAGGAAAGAGCCATACTCTCCTACAGCATTGGCTGTTCAAAGTATCAGGCTTAGATTCGCGATGATTGAATCAAACAATCTACTTACGAGACCAAACTTCCACCATGACGTTCGGAAGGGGCTCGCATGTATTTACATCCAGAATACCAAGGTCAAGGATGAGAGAGACACCACTAGATGTTGAATTGTCGTTATTAACTAGTGACTCCTTCATTAAATTATATTGAACTTACATCTGATTGTCAATCACATCTTGACGCACAATCTGAGAATACTCAGATATAGAGTAATGAAAAAGAATTCAACTTTACCGATCCAGAGACATAGTTGTCTGGTGATTATCTTCAGTTTTACACACAGAAAAATCCACGTGGAGATCCGTACCTAGAGGAGTTTCCGGAGCTAAAATGCAGTCCAGCTGTAGAACATTAGGGCCTAAATGAGATATATTCCATGTGATGATTTTACATACATTGTTCATGCCTGGCAAGAAGGTCCTTTTGGCGTGTTCTCGATTGTCTCTTCGGGCTTTATTGAAAGCTGTAATTTCACCCTGACAGTTCCTCGCAGATACAACATTCACGTCGCTAGCTGGGAGGGCTGGAAGGCGATTAGTAGTCATTCGTAAATATGCTAGTTAGATGAAACTGACCAGCGCCGAATGTAAAAAGAGCAAATACAGCTAAGAGGGAGAAACCGTGCATGTTGTTTTGGAAGCTAGTTTTGGAAGCTGGTATTCCACTTTTTTCGCTCCTTAGGCTGACAATGGTTCCATTTTATAGCGCAAGCTGATTATGCACGGCACTCCAAACGGTCCGACGGATCCTTGAACGACGCGGCGAACAGCCGAAGGAGCAAACTTAGAACTACCTCGAGGTCGTGTCGCCGTTTGAGTGACAAAATTCGGGTCTTTGTGCGGATGATTGAAGGTTTTCTGTCAGCACGCGACTCCCAAAACTCATCATATGAGATATGTATTTCAGGCAGGTCCGTAATTTTTCCTCGTCTCTTCTGTTGGATGTACGTTGTCCTTGTGCAATGAGAGAGCGCCAGCACCAAGGTCGTGCGAGGATCTTACCCTTTTCCGCAGTAGTCGTCGGAATAGGAATAGATGGATTACACATAGAATACCATCTCTGACGATCAACGTGCTGTCACATTCGTAACTGCTGTAATGTATACGAGTCAGCCTTAGTTCGGCAAGTAAAAGGTGAAGTCTACCCATATGAATAGGAGTTGTACCACATGGTATTCATCCGCGATATAGAGGGATCCGACAATGAGCCCGTTTTGAACATTGTCGTTTTGGTAGAAACATTCGCATGCACAGCTAGCAGGTAGACAAAAGCAAATCCGAGGCTGAATTATGCATCTAAAGTCAGGGACAAGTACGTGAATGGAGAGGCTGTTTGACTAAACTACTCACCGTGTTACTACATCCCATACATCAACACAGTTACTTTGCGGACTGATTCGAGATGGTATACATAACGTGTGCTCGTGCTGCGTGATGGCCTTGGAGTTGGGAGGGCCGATGTTTTGTCGAGAATACACACGTCGACCTTGGCGCAAGTGCAAGAACAGTTTTTATCCCAAAACAGATACTGATACGGCTTCGGAGAAAATGGCGCACTTGTTAGAATTGCCACCCCGGGGCGATGGTACATATCGAACAAGCACTGAGTATCAACAAAGAAGGCGACACAGTACAAATGTGCTAAGTAAACCTCAAGTTTGCATACATATCTTTTCTTACTGTCCTGCAGTCCAGTGAAAGCCCGAAAGATTTAAATATATCAGGAAAAATAATGAACATCCCGAGAGTGTCCCAAAAGTACACAAAAGTCCGAGTGAGTAGCCAAGGGGAGGAATTAGAAGCAACTTTTGTTACTTAGCTGTAAAAGTGCTTCGTCCTCTCACCATCGTCTTAGAAGTTTCTGCCTCGGCTGATTTCTTCTGCCATTGATCGATAAGTTTGCCAACACCTTGATAGGGACGTTCCGGGGATGACGAAGTGCCGCTCTCTGTGCGGGACAGAGTATCATCGGCAGTCGAAGGTGTGGGGAACTTTGACACTCGAACAACCTCGGGTTTCGAAGGTGTATTACGGGGTATGCCATCTAAGTCTTTGTTAAGGGTATGATGTCGGATGGGAACCGGCCGACTAATTGCAGCTGGAGAGGACACTTTAGAGTCAGTGGGACTTTTCGGTCTTCGACTAGGTACATAATCGCCCATAGGTACAGACAAGCCCGTTGTAGGTACCTTTTCTGGTCGTTTGGTTGAACGGGTGTCAGTTGAGGCTAGTCCCGGTAGCTTGATAGCAGCTACGGGACGAGGCGTCGTAGGTGACAATGGACCACTTTTTCCTATCGGTTTACTTTGCCCCCCGATATCTTCATACCGCTGCACGATATCAGTTATAGACGTGCGTCTCGCATTCCGTTGCCTCGCTCCCTCCGGAGGCACAAGCCCTGGCGAAACAGGTTGCTGGCCGTTAGATAGAGAGTAAGAATCTGTTGACCTCGAAGATGGAAAGAGGATCATCGACTGGGGACGAGAGCGGGAAGGTGAAGGAGTGGGAGCCGAGGTTGGAGTTGCATGCTCAGTATCTATAGGTAGGCTGGAGGTATTAGTTGTGCTTGTGGATACAGGCACTAACAAGGTTTTGGATGCCACGGAGGGCGAGCTAGAAAGCGGCTTGGTAGACTTCAAGTTTGTGGGCACGGAAGCCAATGACGGACGACCTTTCTGACCTGGTGATGCCGAGTCCAATTCCAAGGTTGATGGTCGTGATCCACGCGTGTCTCGTTCTTTCTCCTTCTGAGAAACACCACCACCGTACAGGTCGACCAAATCATGCACTGAACTTTGTCTCCCTTTATGACCCTTCCTTTCACTGGGGATCGCCCTGGTCGGGGGAACGATACCAATGGCATCCTCCGGTCCCTCGTCCCCGCTAGAAGCCGATTCATCTCCTAGGGGCCGACCAAGTGTGGGCTCCAAGACTGGGCTGTGTTTAGAAAGGGCCCCTTTCTGAGGCGCGTCCAGCCCGTCGATCGGAGGGAATGAACGAGTGAATTTGGACAATGTGGGGGATATGTCGGGGGCAGGAGGGGACACTGGTTCAGTATGATCGTGCTGTGCAATGACACCAGCATGCACAAGGATAGGGCTACTTTCTATCAATGAAGCTCGTTTACTTGGGGAGTCCCTTACGACAAGGGTCTCCCCAAGAGGCGAAGATAAAAGGAGTGAAGTGGGCGAAGCATCATCGTTGTCTGCATCATCATCTCCAGTTAGCCAGTCTCTGGGCTTTCTAAGCATGGGCGATCGTTGAACCATGTCTTCGACTGCCCGAGAGGCTGGATTTGATTTGTGTGACAGTTCACTTGTGTTTGGAAGATTCACCTCTGCTGCAGAAAAGTTTCCATGTTTAGGCGCTAAACCAGGTCGTGAGGAGAAATCGCTTCCACTTTGAGAAGGTTGCAGGCTAGCCGCCTTAGTTTCTCTAAGGGATGAGACAGCAGATGGTTTGAAATCAGATCGATTGGTACCGCCGATGGCTTCAGAATCTCGCATTGCGACGCCTGTCACTTGTTCAGACCTTGTGCCCTCTCGAGCGTGATGGCGAGAACGTGAGTCGGGTTTCAAAAGCGCAGCGCTAGCAGCACCTGGACGAACAGAAACACCATTGCGCCGAGTGAGAGAGACAGAGTCCTCTCGACTTTGAACAGATGGTGTCCTGGAATGTGAGGGAGGTGGCAATGAGAGTTGAAACCCAGAATCGAGCTCTTCCAGAGAAGGAAATCGTGTTTCGGCAGAATTACCGTTAGGTTGAGAGGCTGGAGCTTTACTGGATGACGTTTGCGTGAGCTTCGGGGAAGGGACCTTTGAAATTTCCGGAATGGAGGCAGTAACTGGAGACGGATATAACTGGAAGTTTGACGTAAAGGGCTGTCGTGGTGAGGGTGAAAGACTGGAAGTGGATCCACTAAAACGTTCAGGATTAGTCCGAAAACCATTATTGTGCATTATAGCTAGTCCTGTGCGCAGCTTCCGAGCTTCAGCCAGAGTGGGCGCGGGCTTCTCAGGCGCTAATGCCAGACCTAATCCTTCAAAAGCATCTTTGTCAGGCGACGGTCTTCTATTCACAACGAGGGGTGGTTGTAATCGTGTTGGTAAGGGGGAAGAAGGTTTGCTTGAGGGAAGGCTGGGCCGGCCCTGGGAGGATGCCTTTTCACCGACGCCATCCCAAAGCTTTGATGAGAAGTCGTCACCGAAACCAATAGTCGTATCCTTATTGCCGCTAATTCGAGGTACCTTCCCTCCGACATTCCAAGCATCAACTGAACTACCCTCGCCGCGCGGGGTATTCGTATTCTGTTGCTCTTCCCTGGCGGAAACTCCTCCACTTAGCAAGCTTTTTCCATATCCGTTTTCAGACATCTTGGGTTTTGCCGCTAATGGTACTGATTCCTTAGTGAGCGGCCTCCCTCTACGCATGGGTGAATCGGGAGGTTCGTGGAGGTTCGCTGAGACGGTGGGAGCTCCAAGTTCCGTATAACTTGCTGCTTTCCGCAGGGGCGCAATAGCTTCCATGACCTTTTCTCGAGCCTCTACACCTTGTCCTCTAGAAGGAGATACCGACATCGTTACCTTATTTGGTTGAGGGACGGTCATGAGATCATTACGAACAACAGTGGGCGAAGGTGAAGATTGGGAGGCGATGGGTTGGCGGGGGGAGAGAGGTTGAATGACTGGGATTGTATATTTGAACCGAGATTTTGTTCCTCGCAACCGATGCACATGCGACAGGATCTCAAATACACTAGGCCGACGAACTCCGTGCTCCTGAAGCATGGATGCTAGAATTGATCAACGAAGATTCCTGTACAGGGCCAGGACCACATACCAATCAGTTGATTCATCTGGTTCGAGTATACGGGATATGGTGGAATCTTATACTGTACATTGAGAATCGCCAGCTGACCGTGCTCTTCGAATGGGGTCGTGTAATAGCACAGCTTATACAGCAAAACTCCAAGCGCCCACACATCACTCTTCTCGTCCACGGGTCTTCTTGAGTAGACATCAACCATTTCTGGTGCTCGATACTGGAGTGTTGTATGTCGATTCAAATCGGCTTCAAGGGCACGAATTTCCTGAGTCGAGGCAGGCGGTCGAGATACAGTTGTCGCAGAACCAAAATCACACAGTTTGTACGACGTAGAAGTGGACTGGAGAATATTCTCGACCTTCAGGTCACGATGCAAAAGAGCTGGGCGAAGGTTATGCATGTAGGCGACTCCTTCGCAAACATCCACGAATATTTGGAGGATCTCAGCCTCCGTGAGTCTCTCCCGGAGACGGCGATTCATCATATCAATTATACCACCACCTGAATGTGTTCATATATGAAAAAAATAAAATAGTGCGAAAGTGAGAAAGACGGGCTCACCAGGGCAGAACTCCATAAGGATAAACACCTCATACATGCCGTTTGGCGTCTGTTGCCATGCTGCATCGATGAGATGGACAATGTTCGGATGGCCTTTAAGCAGTCTCTAAGAAAGAGCATAAACGACAGCTTAAGGTTTATGGTAAACACGCACCATAACATCGACTTCCTTCTTTACCTCCTTCAGCATAGCCTCGTTTGCGACCGCGATCCTTTTTAGTACATGATGTGTAGTATTGTACACAGGTGTGGCTGTCCTGACGAGATAGACGTGTGCAAATCCACCTAATTAGGAGGTCGATGAGTTACTGCATACTTCTGCAGATACACTTGTGTTTACCTTGTGACAGATATCGCTCAACCTGAACAGAATATTTGTTGACAACGATTGATTGGCCTGGAACAAGGGTGCCTTTGTTTTGCATGTATGCATTGTATGCCTGCTGCGTGGCCATGGAGGTTGACCACGTCGATGCTTGCGTGAAGGCAGCAAAGGAGCTGAAGTCAGAAGGGGACAGTTTCTGTCCACGTGACCGATAGATTGATGCTAAATAGTCCAATTCCAGAATGCCGCATTGCTGGTCGTCGCCACATCTTATCCGCCTCCAAACATGTCTGAATTACTTCATTCTGCACTCCAGCCAAGTTACAATACTATCCCATACTCCAGGCCTGGGACCCCTAACTCTCATAGCCCTAAACAGATCGGATTCGTCGGTCTTGGATCCATGGGTTATTTGATGGCACAAAATCTTGCTAATCGCCACTCGTCGCCAGATGGCCACCCTCCTGTACTTGTCTGGAACAGATCCACTGCTAAATCCGAAAGTCTTCTTGCAGCTCTCGGTCAGGATAAGATTCGCATTGCTCAGGACCTCGCTCAAGTCGCCAGAGAGTGTGATGTCATCCTCACAAACCTTGCCAACGACGCCGTAGTGAAATCCGTTTATGAAAATTTTGTGGAAGCATTAATTGTAAAGCATCAATATCTCGTATTGCAAAATTTCTGACGATGTCGACTACAGGCTGAGCCCCCAACCACAAAGAACAGAATCTTCGTTGAAACGAGCACCGTGGGCCCCATGTTTCTCCGTCGATATTCTCATTTAGGCTTACCCCTGACTTGTCATAGATATACCCAACCTTAGCAGGTTAGGAATCCTGAGCTCATGTGCACGATGCATCTGATAAATGATACACTAGGCGAACTTGATGCGCTTATTTCCTCGATTCCACACAGTCACTTGATTACATGCCCCGTTTTCGGGGCGCCTGCTGTAGCTGCGAAAGGTCAGCTTGTGGTTGTCATGAGTGGTGATTACCGCTCGAAGAAGGAGGTTGCATATCTCCTTGTACCCGGGATGGGTAGAAAAGTAGTTGATTTGGGAGGCAACCTTGAAAAAGGTTTGTAGTGATGGCACTATATGCTATCACTGTCTCACATTTGTGATTTGTAGCGCCTACATTCAAGCTGATCGGAAATTCGATGATCTTGGGTACGTTGGAAGTACTCGCTGAAGCCTACACCCTTGCAGAGAAATCTGGAATCGATTCGGAGAATGTCCATAACCTTGTGCAGGGTGAGAACAAGTTCTTGCTCCTTCGATATTCGGGTTAATTCATGTATTATCTAGATATCTTACCTGCCCCAGGGTAAGTCGTTTCTTTGGATAGCACATGGCAAGACTGATCTAATCTCTGTCACAAAGCACTATTGCATATTCCGATAAGATGGCTCATGACAAATTTGATGGGACAGTTGGTTTTGCAATTGACAACGGAATAAAGGATGCATCGTATGTTTTCAAAATTTAATATCTTGATTCTAGTTTTCTTGATCTCATGGCAGTCACATTCGACGGTTGACGGCTGATGTCAATTCGCCAATGCCGGCTATCGACGTTGCTCACCAACATCTTCTCACTGCTCGTGCTATACATCAAGCCCAGAAACAGGAAGGAAAGGCCGAGTTTGAAACTCTGGATTGGAGCGGAATCATCGCAGGCACACGTGCCGCTGCTGGGCTTGACGGTCTTGATAGTAATAAGGTATGTTTCATGATCGATTCCAGTAAGCGATCAAGTTTCTGAGGTCATGAATGCAGCATGACAACGTTGTTCGCGAAGACTGAGATCAATTGTACCACAGTTTGTTAGAGGTATGCAGTAACATAGACATTATATCCATTCGAAGTGTTGTGTGATGGGCTGGTACATGCACTCGACTTAGGGTGTTTAAATGAACCGTTAGGCTGAAGGGATCTCTGCAAAGCATTCGATCTCCACATCTGCCCCGAGAGGCAAGCTCGCGACACCAATGCAGGTGCGGGCAGGAAGGGTATCCTTGTTGTTAAAGAACTGTCGACTGAAAGTGAGTAAATCGGTGTAATGCCAAAATATATGCGGACCTGTGAATAAATTTCATTCATTGGTGCAAAGTCGCGGGGGAGGTTTGGCAGATAGATATTGACTTTGACTATGTGCTCTAATCCTGAGCCAGCAGCTTTAAGGACAGTCGAGATATTCTCCAAGGCAGCCCGCTGAATAAGGATCAACTTGAGGATTCATATAAATCCCAGATGTGGAGAGACTTACTGTTTGTGGTTGAACTCCCCCCTCTACAAGCTTAAGATCTTTAGTGCAGCCTATGTTTCCTGATACATACACGTTTCCCTTGGAAATGACAGCCTGAGCTGCATACGACAAATTATTAGGGCATGTTTATGACCAAATGAGCAATAATAAGACCAACAGAAGACAGGCAAGGGCGGAACAGCATCTGGGGTAAAGACAATCTTCTTTGTTGTAGCCATTCTTGAAAACCTTGGATGGCAGAACGAGAGTTTCAAGAGAGCGCGTAATAGCAATCAGCGAAATGGAGCATGTTGCGATCTATCCATGTGACCTTTAGCAAGGTCAGCGGACCGCTCGAAAAAGTTTATCCAAACGCTTCGCGCATTTAGTGAGCAGATCATGTACTTAATACATCTATAACCTAAGATTTTTTCGATACTTTATGAAGGCTACTAGATTGTCACGAACTTCCTCTCCTCTCAATCGAAGATCTTTACCGCCCTCCTTGCGCCTATCGATGCCCCTGACAGCTTTTTTGACACCATCAACGCTGGATGCCAGTCTGGCAAGGTAGCCCCCTTGCCGGAAGTTGATATCATAAGGCATTCCCTCGTCTGAATAGATATCAATCAGTGCTGATGTGGCTTGTATCAGTGGCTCAGTTCCAGCGGACGACGAAGTCCCATCGGATGGGAGGAGTGAAAGCAAAAATTGAGATATTATCTGCATAAACGTTCATTAGATTGCAAATAAAGATTGGAGCAATCGCTACTTACCCTGTTAGCGTCAATAGACTGGGGGTGCTGAGCAAGGCATTCGAGGGTACCGATACATTTGACTTGAATTCTTTCATCAGACGTGGAAGTGCATAATTGAATTAAGAGTTGGACTTGTTCCTGGTTAGGGACCTTGTCGTATACGTAGTCAGGGGTCTGAGGAAACTTTGGAGATAGAGAAACTCACCAAGGACCCTTTCCAAACATTTCCGATGCCCCATAGCACACCAATAGCAACGTGCCACATCTCTTGTCTCCTCTCCTGACCTAAACCGGTCTCTGTTCCGACAGTTGCCAGTGCAGACCAGATTCCATCCCAAACCTGGCGACCTGCATCATGATCAACGGATATACCAGGAATCCCACTTGCAGATAATGACAAAAAAATGTTGTTTAAGCATTCTAAAGCACTTATGTGAATAGCGCTCAGAACAGAGGTAGTGGGAGGGTGGGGTGATGGTGCCGCTAGAGGGGGGAAGGATAGGGAGGTGGGTTGTAGAAGAGCGACCAACGGGGCGACCAGCGTCGGTAAGAAGGATGCCGAGGAGTTTTGTGCAGGAGAATCTTCCTGCATGTTGGTATCATCTCCTTCATCCATTGTCATATCTGAAGGCAGTTAGATAAAAATTCTTTACAATAGACGAGTTTCAAGCCTCACCTCCATCTGCCTCTTCATTATCGATGTCTTCTTCTTCGTCTCCTTCTTCTTCTTCGTCTCCTTCCTTCTCAGGAACCTCAAAGCTAGGATCCGGAAGTGTCGCGCATACTCCGATCAAAATCTCCAACGCCAGCTGAACCGTCCGTAGCGTGGCTTCCAACCGTGTCAGCTCAACTTCTTCCTTAGATTTATGGTCAGAGCCTGGAGTATGTTTGAGGGACAGTTTTTCAATCTGGGGCACTGACTCCTGAAAAGACTCCAGATTAAACAACTTGAGAATTCTGTTTAAGTGAATCTCTGACCTGTTTTGTCACGAGTTCCATTGCCTTAGCAGAGGCATCTGACAATGACACAGAGGAAATGACGGGTTGCAGGAGGGGAAGGACAACGTCTTTGTCTATGTCGACAAAGGATGCGGCTGTAGGCGGGGGTAGGGGCGAAAGGTTCTTCAGGATCCCTACAAAAACATATCTCAGCACATAAGTGTCAACATGCAACTCGCAAGATTTACCAGAGCAAAGGACCCTCAAGGTAGTAGTTCGGGGATCCGACGGGTCCTTAACCTCATTCGAACGGGCAATATCAAACAAGCACAAGATATACCCGGCCTCCGCCCGTACTTCGGAAATAGCAGGAAAATTGTCGTCCGTAAGAACATAAAGGCAATGGGCTAAAATCTTTGAGCTGGTACGTCATACAATGTGCTCGATGTTGAGAGACGTACCGGCAGCTGTCACTGGTGCGAGTGATATTTTGTCTCGAGCAGCGAGGAAGGACATGAGGAAAGGAACGAGTTGTATTCCGTTTATGGCATCTAGGGCTTTATTCGAGGTCTCTCTACGCCGATCAGAAAACGAATGTAACGCTAAGGCATTTTGACACTCACGAAAGGCACCACAGAACCGTGATAACATTATCTGCAAAGTCGTAAACAAGGTTTTGAGCATTTTCTGGTGCGGTTGCTGATCCTTCAAGATATTGGGATAGGGTATTGGAGATCTACGACGACCCGAACTTTAGCTATGAATGACCCCAAACGCAAAGACACGACATACCTTGGGGATAAATGTTTTCCACGGAACGAGAATGTTTTTGTTGTACATTTCTGCACATATATCATATCCACCATCAATACATAGATTTCTGTCAGAATTTCAGTTTGAGCAAACAGAATGCAAGTCTTTGCAGAAAAAGAAACATACCTAAGAGCTCCTGCAGCCTCGACAATGACCTCCTCCTCAGTGTCAGTCAACCTCGTGATCAATGCCCCAACGACGTTCTTGCCCTGCAGCAATCGCCTTGTCGAAGGATCGTTTTGTATGAGGTTTGATACAGCCACACAAGCCCATTTTCGTTCTGCAGCATCAGGGCTTTCCATCTGAGCAATAGATTAGATATTAAAGGCTCTCTGAGGTAATAAGAATTGACCTTTTGCAAGATAGGTAAGATAGCCTCAGATTTCGAGGAAGTTGAGGATGCCGATGCGAGTCCATGGGGAAGGTGAGAGTCTGGAACCCTCATAGGGTTATGCCTTCGCATAGCGCGCTTTTTCTGTGACTTCCCCATGGCCGTAACAAGGATTAGTAGATCCTCACCGTTCAATCAATTCCAAAGTTCAAAACAGTGACCGTGTTTTGAAAAAAGTCAGGCACGTGCTAATCTAATCTGATCAGGCAGAAAACATTAGGAATTCGAAGTATCGGCCACTTTCGTTCAGGTTAAGTTTGGAAGTTTTACAGCTTTTATGGTATATTATATTCTGCTATGCTACAAGTTGATATGCAATATAGATGACAGCCAGTCCCAATCAAGATGAGTATGTTAGTTACACTATTTAAGGGAATAACAAACAAGGTTGTTCCGTCACCAGAAACAGACCTTGAACAGAGTGTTGTTAGCAACCGAATCAAACATAAGATGCAGGAAGAGATATTGTCAGGTGAGGTGAGCGGCGTGAGGTATGATGCTATGATGGAGGTTTGGCACCCTAGAGGCAGATGAGTCTTATTCAGGGGTTGGGGCGCGAGGGTATGTGTCGTAGTATGCTGGTTCCGTCTCAGCAAGTGGAGGTGCAGATGGAGCTAGTCCAGCAACGTCAAAAGGATTACTTGGTTCAGCCTCAAAGGGCGGCGCGGATGGACCGGGCTCGGGCTCAGCCAAGATGTCATCATGATCGAAGGCGTAAGGGTAGTCGTAGAAGGCTGGAGCTGACATCTTTCCCTTGGATGGCGGTAAGGGGAATAACCCGTGCGAGGATAGAGGGGCCTGGGACGGATGATATGCGGGTTCGTGTGGTTGCTGGCCGAAGTCATCCAGTTCTTCGTCTTGCCATACAGGCACAGAGATGTGATAATCCGCCGTGGTTAGGGGTGTAGAATGGGCTGGATCCAGAGGAGGTGCACTCGCGAATTCAGCCATACGAGCCAAAAGCGCCTTATCATCTGTCGCAACGTGAGCAGCATGATTAAAGTGGGGTGCATTGCTTGAACCAGGAACATTAAGAGACCCAACCTCCAAATGTAACGAGTTTGACTCTGGAATGAGAAGAGATGGTGCTTTGCTAGACAGAGAGGCATGTGTCGAGCTGCGATCGTAAGCGGGGGGTGAAGGTGGGTGTGGGGAAACTTCGGATGGGCCTTCCGTTTGGTGGTCTGAAGTGGACAATGGATGCGGGACAGGTGGCTCTGACACAGATGAAGCTGTCAGAGTGTATGATGACTCTAGTGACGTCCTTCTTGACGTCCTCGGGGATGAAGATGGATCGAGGAACGACGTAGGAGACGTCAGAGTTTCATCCATTCTATCCAGACTCGAGCAGGAACTGCGTGGGCTGAATGTCCTATTAGTTGAGCTGGTTCGCTTCCCTCGTCGAAGGCGAGCCGAATATTTGGCATTGGCTTTCCAACGTGCAGTGGCCCTCGCCCAAATCTTCTGCTTTAGCTTCACCTCCTTCTCTGTTACGATTGATACCACATCGTCCCCATCCGTGGACTGTCTCCGCCGTTTGCGAACTTTCATCTCAACGTCATTCTGCTCTTTCTTCCGACGTTTGTTTTTACGCCAGAAGGTACAGCTGATTATGAGGGCTATGATAAGAAAGGCAAGCACCAATGACAAGACGAGAATTAGCGCAGTGCGACTGCTGCTCGATCCCGCTGGTGGCTTCCATCCTGGAGGAAGGTTTATAGCATAGGTTGATGAAGCTGCTGGTGCGGTTGATATTGACACGGAAGAGGTTGCGGGATCTTGAATCTGGTCATCGAATGCGGTGGGAGAAACGGCAGAACCAGTAGATTCGTCACAAGACTTGGGGACAATTAGACACAGGCAGCAGAAAGAAGGTATAAAAGACGTACCATGCATACAGTTGAGCCATATAATGTGTATGTGTCTACTTTTGTCCACACGCCAGTATCGTCTGGCTGGTACCTGTCGGGTAGACGTGTATCGTCTGCAGACCTTTTGAGAATGTGTAGGCGATGGGGGCTTTGAGGACGAGAGTTACGCGGAAGATTGTCGCGAGTGGGGGTTGCTTGGGGTATCAATGAAGGACATAAAAAGGAGGGCGGGGCAGGACTAGCATCGACTGATGAAACTATGGTGGCCAAAATACCAAGGATGGCAGATGAGGGTGGTGATGGTGAGGCCTTGCGCCTACGGCGGGATGCGGAGGAATAGACTATGCGTGTTGAGCACACTGACCGAGGTGGAGACATTGGCTTGGCCATGATCAAGACCGAGGAGGTGCCGAGGAAGAAATTCCGAAGCGCGAGTGGAAGTGATGGAGGGTAGTGAATAGAGTGAGTACGTCGGGAGGGACGGTGAGCAAAGGGGTTGGAAGTCGGCAAGGACGACGAGGAGGATGGGCTCGCTAGTGGCAATAGGCAAGGATAGAGATCAAGGGAAAGTTCCGACTTAATCCAACATTCCTATTCTTAGGTTTAAAAATAATCCCAGGGTCACACTAAATATACACTCTTTCGCCGCTCTTCCTCTTGTCCCTGTGCCCGTTGCTGCAACTTTTGCTCCTCTCCTGCACTCCGTCGTCGATACAACACATCCTCAGTCCCACTTTCATACACAAGTTTGTATGTAGGTAGTCCAATCCGAATCTTCATTTGCTTCCCAAAGGCTGTGCCCTCCTCTCCCCGTGTACACCTATAAATAAACCGAGATATCAATCACGAGAACATATTTCCGCCGACCACAAAAAAACGCACCTCCGTAAGAAAACCGGCCCTTTCTGTGGCCTCATCGACATTGTCCATTCCGTAGCATATCTCATCACGTAACTATCCACGTACCTCCGCCAACGTCCCATCCCAGAACCATCTGATTCCACGCTGGCGTCTTCGTGGCTCATGAGATACACACGCACACACTTCAATTCCTTCGCCTGCAATAGGTCCCGATGAGTAAGGATCCTCAAATTTGGCATTTTTGCTAATATTAGCACGTACCCATTCCAAACGATATAAATGATCATCCTGTCCCACATGCCGTTCGGCGTCGCGACGATAACGAATGATATCTTGCGCAGTCTGGCTATCACCAAACTGCGCGCTCTTGCTCAGTTTCCATAGTTCTTGACATTTGTTGTCCAACAACACCGTTTGGACCTAGAGACAACGTGTCAGCTAGACCACTCTGATTTTTTATTACCAAACAACTTTCACTCACCTGTTTCACAAGTGCAGCTATTAGCTTATCCAGTGTGAACAAGTGATATGCCTATTAAAAATAGGTTAACTCAACTCATATCAATAATCAGAGATGAAATATGAATTTGCACACCTTGTTCCCAAAAAACCATCGCATGTGTTCCTCGAACGTTGCCTGCTCCATGTCGCCTTCAAACATCTTTTCGCAGGCGTTGAGGAGATACATATACACCACATTGGCATTCTCGCTGGCACCCCGGTCGTCCAAAATCTCCATCGTTTGCTCAAGTACGGCAGACGGGCCATTCGGCTCGTCCAGGCCAAGATCAACCGCGACAGGATTAGCCAACAGTGAAGCATGCTTCTCAGCCGCATGTTGCGCCCCGATCTCCTTGCAGGTTAAGATACGAGAATAGAGCAGCTGTGATCCAAGTGCGTATAATTAGCAAACTGATAGAAGTCACCGTAATGGAAGAACGTACTTGGAGTAATCGTAGCAAAGTATAGAATGTTGTGTTGACGAAAAAAGGTCTTTCCGAATCGGAAGAAATCGTATGGTCAAAAGTCTCACTGCCGGCTTCGGTGATCCATATATCTCCAGGGCCATCGCTAGCATAAGGGTTTGGGGAACGGGTTTCGGGGGTAGGAGAAGGATCTCGTGAGGCAGACGGTGTCAGCTTCCCAGCCGCCTTTTCCTGAACAGTGCGCAGAAGCTTCCGTCTAAGATCACCTGCAGCGACGCCAGTCGCTTGGTTTGAATGGACGCTCCCTACCGATCGTCGCCCGCTTCGCGCCCCATCGAATCCATTCGGCTCAGAAGGGTCCTCGTCCCGGATACTTTCAAGCGGACGGCAGGCAGAATTGAAATCCGCCGCTGGATATTTGCATAGCGCAGGAATGAATGCTCGTAGAAACTTTTCAACTGATCGCCTTTCTTGAAGACTATAGTTGGCCTGAGAACGGTCAAGGAAAGAATAGACCAGCTTGAGCGAATCTAGTAAAGCACCGGTGTCATGGAAGGAGAATTCAAGCTGGTGCCCGACCGATCCCCGTGCGAATGGCACGGCGCCTTCTGCCTCCCATGCCTCTAGCTGTTGATTCTTGATAGTTTCTATATCCGTGACAAAGAATTTTGAAGTAATATTTTTCTTGTCATTTGCTTTGAAGCTGATGCCTTGGTGATCCAGAGATTTGTAAAAGTTCTTCGAATCGACTTCTCGCCAAGTGCGACTCCATTCTCGTTGAGATCGTCGCCATTCCTCATCCTTTTGTCGGAGACGCGCAAGAACAACTGGAACGGCTACACTAGGACAATCTTGAAGTGCTTGTATGACTTCTAGACCACTGTCTCGACCATAGATTTTCTTGATGATTCGATGATAAAGCGTTTTGCTCGGTCCTCCAAAGTCTGGCTTTAACTTGAACAATGTTCGCTCATCATTCGGCATCTCTTCAATTCGATTGTTGAGGGGTTCCAGCACTGCAATTGTGCGAGAAAGCGCTTCGAGATGCACGTGGTACTCGAACCGCTCTTCCTCGCTCTTGTGCAGCGCCTCCTCGAATTGATTTTTCTTGTGCGAGAGAAACCCAGCTTCTTCAGATGCCCAAGTCGGGTGCGAAACCCATTCGTCGTTCAGTACTGATCGACAGAGTTCATCACGACCAGAACAAGCCAATCGTATCTCCTGTCGATCAGAATCAGTGTTAGACGCTCCGACATTTAAGGTCGTACGGCCTATCACTCACACTATCGGGTAATCTTCGATAACTCGGTCCTTCACCATCATCTGCAGGTAGTGCGGACAAGGCCTCAGGAGGCCCAGTACGGATACTTCCAGGAGGGCCACGTTCTACATCGTCTTGGCGTTCATCCCAACCAATGAGATCCTTAAATTCGGACAGAAGCTCGTCGCCGAGGAACACGTGAGCCCTCTCAATCAGAGTCTTGCTCTCAATGATCTCCTTCGAGAATAAGCTCAGAAGCTTCAAGAAGTCCTCATACATTTCCCGACTTTCAAGCGACTTTTTCGCTCTGTCAAAGAAGAGCAGCTTGTTGTCAGTTGATGTAGCGGGTAACGTGCCCATGCCGAGAGACGAGCTGGGGCCCGGAAGAGCATGTGACACTGGCAAAGGGGAAGGTTGAATGGGTGGAGGTACGACGTGTGGGTGCATGGGTGTCACTTGAGGAGAATTCGGCTGGACCACAGGGGAGAAGGAAGTTGACGCCGAGTCTTGATTATGATGATGCTTCACCTTTTTAGCCTGCTTTACATGTAAATTTAAATGCATTAACAAAGTAGTAAAAATACATACCCTACTTACGGTGGGCTTTGCAGGAGGGACAGGGGTAGGTTCCTTCTCTGCGCCTCGCTTTTTACGTTTGGACGGTACTGCCACTTTCTTGGTCTTCTCAGCTGGACTTGATGATTGTGTCTCGGGGGCAGTCCAAGTAGCCGGTGTCGATGACGATGACGGTGCTCCAGGTTGGGGTAGGATTGCGGGTCCTTGATTTTGACTTGACGCAACAGCGTCTGGCAGGAAATCTTTGAACTCAGCAAGCAAGTCCGGGGCATCTTTGAAAAGAAGCTGGACCTGGACATAAACCTGGGACTGAAAAGCAGGCTGAAGCTAAGCGTCAAATATCTCATCGAATGCCCAAGTGATCGTACTCACATCCTGCATGTGTCGTTGTTCCTTCTGGTATGTCTGAAGAATGTCCAGGAATTGCTTATACGTATTCGCATCGTCCGAGAACCGGGCTTTAATTTTATTAAGATAGTGGATGGCATGATTGAATTCTCCGGGGGGTTGCATCTCGACGGCGCCTTTGGCATTATTATTACCCATGTTGCCCAATACCGATGCGGCCGCGGTCTGAGGGTTCTGGAAACCTGGGGAAAACGAAGGATCGAGAGGCGGTGGTTGCCCTTGAAGATTAAAGGTATGCGGCGTGTGAGAGCGCGACGAAGGACCGGCTATATGTGCTGGAATGACAGGTACTGCCCCGGGGAAGGTTGGTGTACCGACGTGAGAGCGGGACATGTTGTTGGCAATGAATGTATTTTGCGTCGTTGTCCCTTGAGGAGTGGTGACCGTTATTGTATTGGGGTCGGTCGGGTCAGAGATATCGATGCGATACCCCACTGGTAGGAAGGTATTGAAGCCTTGAATTAGCATGGGATTGCCGTGGAACAGACGGGACACGCGTGAAATAACACCAGGAGTATCGATTCTAAATTGCACGGTAAATTACAAAACTGCCATGGACAATGGAAAAACAAAGACGCACACTTGGCCTTTAAAATCCTTCATTATGTCTAAAAAGCGGTTATATACCTCCGGCTTCTCCTGAAATTGGATTTTGACGGCATCGAGGTAGCTGAGAGCATCTGTAACATTGAGTGGTCTCGCAGAGTCTGGGGACGGCTGGGTTGGACCAGCAGGCGAGTCATTCATGGTTGAGAGGGGCGTTGAGGAGGAGGGGTTGATGGTGGGGGACGAAGGGGTGGGTACTAGGACGGAGAGAGGGTCTTGGCCTGGAGGATTGGCCTCGTCAGATGGTGGGACTGGTAGAGGCGCATCAACATCCATTTGGACGAATACTTAATTTCGGAGGCAACTTGCAATCAAACAGACATGAACGTTGGCGTGGGAGCCGAATAATCTTATCTGATAACTCTACCCTGACTCTACTGGAACTGGTGACGGGAAGAAATACGGCGCCTCATAAGGTCTAGTACGCAATGTTTGTGATTTACTCTTCACTAACGACCTTTTCTTCACCAGCGGACATCTGACTGAGTCTTGGAGAGACGAACTCAGCGGAAGTCATTACATACAACAAATCACTCACGAGTAGATGGAAGGCTATCTTTACGAAATGATCCCGAGTTCTTCTCCTTTACGGCTTGAGGTTCCGGCGGTTTCGTTTGATTTGGAGTTGGGAGTAGGGGGTTAGCTTCGAGGTGCGGTGATGCCAAGGGTGGAGAGGTATTGCAGCGGTTGGGCTTGGGATGTTTGTCCCGCAAAGGATTAAGTTGGGATAGGAAGGTATGGTTGTTGGGTCCTTCACATGGTGGATGGACCAAAACGCGTACAGACGGCATTGAATGTGCCTTTCTCGGTGATGACATCGAGTCGGCGTCGGTACCTCGAACAAATGTAATAGACCCTGGATTGCGTTCAAGCTTTGGAGACAACGTGGCCCCAGCGTGTGGTGTAGGTAGAGGAACGGGTGGATTTTGAACGGACTCGCGAACCGGCGGAGTGGTGGGGGGGGATTTCGGCAATGGCGTAGATGGATTCTTAGGGGGCGTCTCAACAGGAATATGTACCACGCGTGCATCTCGTCCGAGGGGAACTGCATGTGCTGACCGGTCATCATGTTCCACTAAAGGCGCCTTACTTAAGAGAATATTAAAGAAGACAGAAAGGACGCTCTGGAACACGATCAGCAACCAGTTTAGCGAACAAGTACCTCCCAACTCACTAGAAAGAATCCAACTGAGGCCAGAAAAAGACCCGCTAGGTGAGGGCCAACACGACGCACTGAGGGATCCATAAAGATACAAAGAAAGAAAGAAAGTACCAAGGCCGGCCCAATACGTATTCAAGCTTAGCTGCTTTATTAAGACTATGGGAAAGACCCAAGACCCCGAGTGAAGCTGAAAAGCAAAAGACGCCTGACTCTTATATCAAACATATCAAATATGCCAAGCTCCAATTCGTGGTGAGCATTAAACATGAGACTCAGGGTGCGTTGTAATGCCGTGATCGCAACAGTAGAACATTAACACGGCGCTGAGTATGTTGAAACGAAAATGTCAATGTGTTCGCGGTACCAGAGTGATGCACAAAGTTGCAGCTGCAGGTCAACACCCAACAGAGTTGGATTTCCACTGTCTAGGCAAAATTCGCAAGCAAGACTATCAGAGGCGCAGTCCCGCGCGTTGCTGCGTCGCAACAGCTAAGCCGTGCAAAGCAGTGTCAGTGTTACCCAAATTTGGTAAGCTTTACGACGGCTTTTTGCACTTGTTTACGGCCTTCATCACCTTCAATCCAACCACTTATCCTGAGCGTATCCTAGCTGCTCATATTCTTCTCTCCTTCCTAGCATGGGATGCATACGCCCTGCGACTCCTGGATTCCTCGTCACTTTGGTTGCAACAGTCCTTTTGGCTGTTGTATCATTCTGTGTTCCTTATTTTAAATCCATCTACTTCCTCAAAGCCAACATTACAGAAGGAGGAAACAGTGGAGCGATAACTTTTGGCACACTTGGATACTGTCTCGAGTTATCGAACGGAACCAGTTGCTCCAAGCCCAGTGTTGGATATGAACTAGGTGTGTATCTTGCCCGCATCGCTGGTGATTACCAACTCACTTCTCTTCATTAGACATCAATAGCCTCGTAGGAAACTCCCTCCCAGTCCAAATTCCTCAGGTCGTAGTAAAATGGCTTACCTATTGTCTGGTCCTCCACATCGTCGCTCTTGGTCTTGCAGCTGGTTCGGCTGTTTTTGGCCTCCTTGCTCACGTACGGGAGATGTCCATGACTTGCTGTAGCACATGCGTCTCTGGATTCGCAGCAGCCGTTGCCTTTCTAGCATTCATATTTGACATTGCCATATTCTTCGCCGCTAGGGCTCGTATCAACGAAGTTGGTAGTGCTGAAATTGGAAACGCAACTTGGTTGACATTGGCAGCGTGGGTGCTCCTGTTCTTCAGCGGGTGCTTTTTCACCCTTGGCCGTTGCTGTATATCGAAGCGTGGACAAAGGGGTAACAAGGGGGACAAGTGGGATAAAGTTGAAAGCGTCCCTGGGCCTGACAGCGCCGCAGAACAGATGCGGATGGATGCGGTAAAGGCTGAGGCAGATAGGAAGGCAAGACAAAACAAGATGGAAGGTGGCCTTCCAGCGTTCTACGAAGTGCAGCCTTTGACAGGGCACGTTGATGGAGACAAGGTGTATACGGATGACCCTTCGCACCCAGAAATCGCATCATCCAACAGTGGACGACCTGCGCAGGCAGGCACCGGCGGATACATTCGTGCCCCAGCCGGATCCCGTGCAGTTGACGAGTACTATTCTCCCACCCGCGATAATGCCGCTACAACGTACCCCCCCACGCCTCAGAACAACTATGGCCAGACAGGATACGCTCCCGCAGCTCCACAGAGGCAACCAAGCAATATTTCGCGGTCTCAATATTCTCAGTCTCAATATGCGCCATCTAGTTATTCTACACCGACTTCTCCACCGCCTGGCAACCAGTATAATCATGCAACATCTCAGCAACAGTACTCCGATCCCTACTATAATTCTGGTGCTCAGTATGGGCATACTGCAGGCGGATCTTCATGTGAGCCCTTATTTATTCGTACCGTCAATATCCTTCTTATAGACCTTTCAAAGACCATTCAGCGACCACTTCCCATGACCGTCAAGCCACTAACTATTCAAACTATGATCCTTATGCATCTCAACAGCCAACGTCCTACAACGACTATAATGCTGTTGCGGCCGGGTCTTCAAGTTATACGCCTGGACCTTCGAATTATTATCAAGCACAATCACCTGCTCCTGTAACTTCTCATCAAAATGAACGGAGTTATACCCTGGGCGGCAGCGCATACCCTGACAATGGCTACGGAGCTAGTGCTGTCCTGCCCATCCCTGAACATGATGCTTACGGCGCTAGCTCCCCACCACAGCATCCTGCTGAGTACCAATCGTCCTATTTCCCTGCTGCTGCAACAACGTCGTCCCCTCCGCCCATAAATACCAATGTTGGATACACTCCCGCTGCACAGACGAGTCCCGTCAAAGGTCCCCGTGCGCCAAATTCGCTACACGTGCGCAATGATGAGGATTCTCCCCCAGGCTATGATGCAGGAACATCAGGCGTGCAGGGGGCATGGGGAAAACATTGATTGACATTCATGACAACATATCGTTTCACGGTTTTTATTTATTTATTGTACAATCACGGACTCTAGTATCGTGACATCGCATGGTTACATGTACACCGACAGATGTGCAATACGAAGAAAATTTGACATTCCATATTGCGCTGCGTTGTACACGCAGTCTCATCTAGTTAACTAGTCAACGTTAAAATTCAGCCATTCAAGCCGCCGCCTGAATGTACTACAATTCTGATTCCATATAAAAATTCAGATCCATACATCCGTGAAAGATTATTATTACTCTGGAAGAAGCCTTGGGTATTTTAATCATATTCACGCTTTGAAACGCGGAAGAGTTTCTCGACGATGACCTCGGTCTCTCCACGAAGTGCGCTGTGGAGATGTTGATTGGATATATATTGCTCAAGATTTTTGACCGAAGAAGCTGTTGTTTGGGCCAGGTCGAAGTCGACATACCTATCAATCGATAGGTTCTGTTAGTAAAATTGATTACAGCAAACATTTTAGACTTTACATGTCAGTGTAGTATCTGCCAAAGAAAACATAATGCCAGTGATTAAACGGGCAGTTCTACGATTAGAATTAGTCACTCACGTTGCAGAAGTAACTTTCACAGTGTTTTTAGCGAGCTGCTTGAGGTCATAAAGATCAGGCCAGTCCCGGTATTCTGCGAGCAGCTGAGCAGCGCCTTTCAGAGGTCTAAGTCCGCTATAATCATCCATCATATCTGGGAAAATCTTTCTGGGAGGTGAATTTGAGGAGATCAGAAGAACAAGGTGGCCCAACCATTTCCCCGAAGAAGGCGACAGGGGAATTGTCGTCTTGTCCTTTCATGTGGCTCCAAGAGTGCTGGGTATATTGCCTGAGAATAAGCTCAGCTGACCAGTTCGAGGCACGTCTGTGGGACGTTCAGGATTTTTTGAGCAGCACAGTCGACGAAACAAACCCTTGGCAATATATAGGTTCATGCAAAACAGCATAGAGAGGGTTTCCATCCAGGCCTTGCTCTTGTTCAATGTTTTGCAATAGGCGCCTTGAGAGTTTCCCGAACAAGGAGAGATCGTTGATGGCTCTTAACACAATTTCTGAAAATATTCCACAGTAAGGCTGAGGGCGCCCTAAAAATCCTTATAACTTACGGTGAACCCCGTCGATTCCGCCTTCAAACCGATTATATCAGGTTTGTAAATGTTCCAGCAGCATAGTAAACCTTACCTTGACTGCCAAACCTTTGACCAAGATGAAGGAAACGATTAGGTGTCAAGGTTCCTCCGCTGGGGAGCATGACTGAATTAGTGTCGAGATACGAGAGAATGTCCCGAACCTAGAATGAATGGATTGAGGTTTAAGGATGAAGTGACCAGACTACTAGTATTACTGACCCGCTTGATGTCGCGGGGATATTTTTCATAAAAAACCGCATTACGTGCCAGGACTCTTTCTGTCATCGGTTGTAATAAGTTTCAGACCGAAGCATGTTAATAGACTTGAAATACTCACTCTCTAGGGCACGGTAAACATCGTCTGGGCAGTCAACGAGAGGTGGAATTCCACCACAGATGAAGACCTCCTTCAGTCCCTCGGGATGGAATGATAGATACGTGAGGCAGCAGAAACCACCAAAGCTCTGTCCCAGAATGGTCCATTTCCGATCCTCTTCGTCAGGTTTAGAGCCCAGCAATATCTTTCGAATCGATTCACAGTCTCTAACTAACGAAATGAGTTGACAGCAGTAACACTAGCCACAACCACTCACCAATATTATCGGCTCGGAAATGTTTGAGGTACTGGAATATTTTTTCATCTGTTTTGTCTGCGACGAGGTCAGCGGAGAAGGGGGTACTCAAGCCAGTTCCACGTGGGTCGAGCCACAGAGTCTACAGCGGAGATGAGCTCAGTGACATTACGATTAGCGGCAGTATTACCTGATAGCCATGTTTATGTATCTTGCCCCTGCGATGTTAGACAAGAAAGAAGCAAACAGACGCTAGTGATACACTCACAGCAGTTGCGACAGATATACATCCACCGTCGAGGTCAACTTCAAACCCCGGACCACCTGCACCGTTATTGAATACCCTTGTCTCTCTCTATAGCATGACTTGAGTATGAATGTTACCTTGTAGATATACAACTGAAATGATATAATCTCTATGATGTTTGGATGAAATGTAAGAGGCTCAACTGACGATAAGGCAATTTAGATTCTTCTTCAGCAGTCTTGGCCTTATCCAGAGGAACGTGATTGCGAGCAAACACGCGAATCTTTTGTCCGTGGGGTTCACTGTAATCCAACGGAAGGTCGAAGAACCTTTCGATAATCTTGATAGAGCCTAGTAGTATGCATGATTAATAGAATTGTCGGAGATCGATATGTTGACCATGTATAGAAAGAAGCCTGACGAACCCGTTAGAACATAAGTTTCCTCCTGTTGTGACATGGTTGCAGAGCAGTATAATACTCTAGCGATGAAGATGTTTTCTAGAAGTTCACTTTCACAATTGCATGTTCACATGATATAGATATCACGGGTTGGGTAAAATCTGGGATCAATTTATTCATTCGAATACAAGTACTGGGCATCTGCTGACGGTGATCTACCTAGCGGGAGGTAATATCTGCAGTGAGTAAACATCGTGGATAGACCGAAAGAAATAAATACGCTATACTAGTATGCTGGATCCAGCGAAGACAAGGGCCAATCACTACAGCCAAACCAGAGGTCTACAGTTCATCCCTCAACTTTTCCGATTGTAGACTTGGGGTTTCAATGAGCATCATCGAAAGGAAATCCACTACGAAATCAGCAGCGGCCATGCCCGTAATTTCCGCTAGAGTACTCTCGTCAAATGCATAAACATGAGAGAAGGTAGGCGCACCATGATCATAAGCAGGAGCGACTTCGACGACATCGAATCCACTAGTTAAATGGTCTCAGAGTGGGAAATGACTCCGGAAGAAAATGCGAACACGAAATTTAAACCCGCAAGGCCTCTCAAAATGCGCTTCAATTCTCGAGTTGTCCATCCTCCTACCTCAGGCGTTCCAGCTGTAGAACGTTTTTTTTTTCTAAAAAATTGAAGAGTCGAACCGGATTCACGTACTGCCAGGAGCCAGCCCAGGATCTTTTCGAGAATCAATATACAGAGCAAAATGAAAGTCTTCGACGGTGACGCACCTACCACATCAATGTCAAGGCTGGAGTTATAGAAAGAGATAGCCATAAGGCAAGACTCCAACATTTAAATCTAGTGCTTGCCTTAGATACACGGGTGATGCCCCAATACGATCCCTGATCCTTTTAACAACTTCTGCGATACCTAAATCGTCGATGTCGTCCGTACTGATTAACTGGAAACCGGCTTGACGATCTATTTCAAGATCCTCTGGTCCCTTGATTCAGATATAATCTCCATTAAACTCTTCAAAGACATCCCAAAGAATAGTCAACCCACTGCCATTTTGCAGCGTATACCTGCATGCACACTGGAATTTGCAATCAGCCCCTCTTCCTGGGCGAGGTAAAAAAAGGTTCCATGTGTTAAACGAGACTGCTCTGTTGTTTGATCAGGATAGCGATCTCCCGGTTTCCATGTATCCTACAGAGACCATCAGCGATATATGATATCATAGATCGCTACATACCAAGTGTGCGTCGAAGTGAATTACAGAAACAGGCCCGTAGACTCTGTGCAGCGACCGCAGGATGGGGAGAACCTAAGAGGTGGAATCATAAAGATGCAAGCGAAATAGTATGCCTTTTCTATACTGACAATAGTATGATCACCTCCCAAACTATGACCATGTCAACCTCAGAATGTGCACAGGGGAGTATCGATCGTCGATTCTCACCTGATTATTCGTGGATGGCTGAGCCCGTCCTTCGAAAGTGCGTGTATAGATGTCTTTCCCTTCTCATTGGTAGCAGGTGTTCGATGGAGGAGTGTGGAATAAGCTACTTCGATTTGGTCCATGGCAAGTGCATTATCGAAAGGCGTAACTGGAACCTTGTATATACTATAGATCAGTATTAAATGCAAAAAGCCTTCAGAACCTTACGTCGCCACAGTCAAGGATCTCGACCTCGTGGGCAAACGGATTGCTGTCCCAGGCCACGGTATACGCCAAACCTTGTCGGATACGACGACTTCCCGATCGTATCGCATATGGGCCAAAGCGCGCGCTTATCGTATTATTATCCGGTCGTCAGCGAAGACAAAATTAGAGGGAAGCAGTGTACAATACCCAGGCCTGTAAGTCACGGCAGTGTCGAAAGGCAAGCCAAGGACAGCGATATCAAACGATGCTGTTTCCTCATCCAAGCAACGGGTGTATGGGAGATGTGCAAAAGACAGAGGACCCGAGTATGTCTGATCACGCTGTGGACCGTATTTTGACGACCATGTTAGCGATTCTGTGTCTTCTGACGCTAACGTAGTCTGGTGGCCAAACGTTAATGTAACGAGAATCGAGAACACAAGGAACAAAGGTCTGTCGATCATCTTGAGCAGACCTGGAGTGTGTAATGCTGGGTAGACGTAGAAAGGAAGTAAAGGAAAGGAAAAAGGGAAACAGCCAGAGCCTGATGTCAAAGAAGCATGGTGTGATGGTTTCACACATCAAAGCCACATTGCATGATCCTATACAAATACAAGGGCTCGAGCTTTCAAGGCTTGAGAAGAGAAATACTGGTAGAAGTTATATTCCACCAGTCCTCGCGTCAATACGACGAAGAGATACCACCTGCCAGTACCTGCGATTTTTCGCCTTCTCCCCAAGCACCTTATCGCTCTGCTGCTTGTCTGCGATGACTACCATCCGGACTTTCCTCTCAACCTCTGGTGAGTCATCAACCTCAGCTTCCTCCGAACGATCCTCCTCCACGACCTCATTCTCATCCAGGTCAATAGGTCCTTTGAAGACCTCGTCGGGCTTAGCTTGAGGCGCTGGACTCTTACCTGACAGGAGTGACAACGGAGACGATAACGCATTCGAGAAAAACTCAGCCGCATCGTCGATGATGGTCTTCGGCTTCCTTAATGGTATAGAAGTCAGAATATATGTCCGTTTCTTCCAGGTCTCGGGGCGAGGTGATTGTGAATATGCTGGGTCAGCTTGAAAATTGACTGAGATCTCCCCAGTTTGTTGTGAAAAGGAGAATATAGGGAGAGGATGAGCATATTTGTTAGGAAACGGGTATGAGACAGGTCGGCGGTGACGAAGGACAAGTTGGTCTCCTTTAAGAAGTGAGTTTCAATTAGAGGACATGGATGTCCACTCTTTAGTTACCTTCAATATCGAGAGCATGTCCTGAAGATCTCGAGCACAGAGCTCCAGAGGGATCGACGAAAAAGACCTTGTGGATGTGCAGTGTTAATCGAACTAAGAATATCACTTTGTCGAAGTGGCCATATACCTGATTGTTAGCTTCTGGCCTCCTACGAGCTACGATGATAATGAGGGCACAATCAATAGGTGAGTAAGGCTCAAGGAGAAGTGGGACCTACTTTCAACCAGGGACGTGTCCTTCTCTGTCCACAAGATAACCTCTGTCCCGTCTTCAATCTGATCCTCCTTTACGTCGAGAACGCGATTGGTTGCTAAATTGCGCACAATGAAGTACCCAGCAGGAAAGCCGTATGTCTCGACACTGTCATTTGACATTGTAAGAAGTGTCAGAGTGTGATGGCTTACAGAGTGATTTGGAGGGTGTGGTGATAAGTGACCAAGTTTACTTTCAGATATTTAATAGTAAAAAGTACAATTTGCTCTCTCGAGTTGAATTATTCTTTCCGATTTTCCTCACAACCAGTTCGTACATAAATCCATACATATATGTCGCATGAGGACTTCAATACACTATCATACAACTTGCAATGCCCGCTGTTTAATCCGAATCGGTATCCCCCTCGTCTTCGTCCTCAAATGCGCCAGGAATGTGCTGTCGTGCCTCTAATCGGGATGAATGCCTTAGTCTTGACGTATCCGCTTGCTCTTGCCTGTCCTTCTCAACCCAGTCTTCCAATGCACCACGCATTTTGAGCAAGCCTTTCCATTCGTGCCGTGCAACGGTACAATCGTCTCGATATCCCCATGCTGCGCTCATCATCACAGGCTCCTATGTTAGTAGATATGTAACTAATCAGTAATAGACGATGGATGACGTTGAGACGTGCCTGTGAGTGCCAGCTGACATCCCGTACGCATGGCCCTCTCATCCTGGTCCTTCTTGACGGAAGGTCAGGCTCCGAAGGGTCAAATGACATAGGTCGTGTCTTGCTGCGGTCTAGAACTTGAACAACTCTACCATCCAATGACCAGATCTACAAAATTCAAAGGATGAGAAGGAGCCAGGCGGAAGATACTCATATTTACATGGATTCGGCCATCAGCAGACCCAGAATATAGATACTGAGCCCCTGTTGTTTCCATAGGACTGAAATGGCAACGAATGAGGGTTCGCATGACGGAATGACCATAATAAGTCATGACGCTGCAGTCTTTGGGATGGGCTGTCACTTTGGGGCCAGGGTAGGGAGGGTATCTAACACAGTTCAACAAAAGCAGGATGGAGTTAGAAATTGCAAACCTGTAGTCAAAGCCATTTAGTCCGTAATGCGCGTGTCGAACGGCTTCGAGCTCTTGGTTACTTCTCATCTTGCGCAAATCCCAGAGACGCATGGCCTGGTCTTTGCCATTGGATACTAAATAGCGACCGTCGCCTTTGGCTGAAACGTATGTAATTCCTTCAGTATGGCCCATGAGAACGCCAGAAGGTTTTTGAGATGCCCCCAATGATCGGCGATCCCTGTATCTAGGTTCATCAGGATCCTTCGTGTACTTCTCATATACACGTACCAAACTTTCAGGAATGAGTCGTCCGAGGCGCTCACAAGCACATTTCCTGACGCGGTATCAGCCCAACAACAACTATTCACGTCGTCGCCATGGGCAGCTATTTTGACTGTTCTTCGGTTCGCAAGGAGATCATAAACTTTTGGAGTAACACCTCAGAAAAAACTATATGGTACGTGAAATAAGAGCTGACCGAAGATATTTCCGCTCCCACCTGCAACGACTTCGTTGCCGTCTGCGGAAAAACGACAGCTCCAAATGCCGAAACTTTCACGACTCCAGCTATGCGACGGTCTTGGATCTGAGAAGGAAATAGGTGTCTGTACCTGTGAATCATCAAGAACATTGGTCATGTATACAATGGGTGTCTGCGAAGAAGTGAGTAATAAGTTGAATACAAACACCCCAACACTCACAATTGACGAATAAATTATTCTGATTAGGTCTTAAATTATCATTGAATATTCGATTAGAAATCATCCAACCCACCTCTCATTGTCTGGAGAAAGATTCGCATCTGTTATAGTCCATTGACCGTGGTTCCCCTTAATGGCCTTGCGAATGACCATTGTTGTTTGGAAGCCTAGATCTCCTTGAACGCCAGATTCCCCACGCGGGCCATGCGATATGGGAGGTTTCGTTGTATCAAAGACATGAAGACGAAAATCTGTGTGTTGGATGTGATTGATAAAATGAATTACATGCATTCATAGCCACTTTACCCTGCGAACAAGTATAGTAAAACGACGAATCTGCGATAGTTATGAGATCCTCATAGCCAGAAGAAGGATGGTAAAGCAGACCTGCAGAATATTGGCCCGTGTATATGTTACTGTCACTTGAAGCCACTATTGTTCCATTGGAATTCGGTACGAGGTTCTGTCGATTAAATTAGCAAGATACACAGGCGAGGAAATGAAAAGATCCTCACGCCGGCCAATTCCTCCTTGTTTGGTCTAGGATGTGGTCTGCGTGAGCGGTTGAGGATAAGTTTTGCTAGGTCGACATCGTTGCGCCGTTGCCGAGCTTTGACACCAACAGCCCCAAAGTCTCCGCTATTTAGCAATTCCAGCCCAGCTTTTTGTGGTTGAGTACACACAGGGCCTTTCCACTGGATATTAGAAGCAGCACTGAAAGGAGTGTAGTAGTCATCGTCTTCTTCATCGTCTTCAACGTCATCGTCTTCCTCCTCATCGTCGTCTCTATTTACAAGACGGATGCCACGAAAACCATTACTGCTTGCGGCGGTTAAGAAGCGGCGAAGGTCCTGTAGGCTGATACCAGAGGTACCATCATGAGAGGGCTGCGGTCCACCCGATGATTGCATTGCGAACAAGGCTGGGTTGAAGCCCATTAACGCCGAAGAAGGACAGGGAGCGTGAACGCTTACTACCCAGGATGTCCTGTAAGTCTGAGCCCCTCAAACTGTATTCCTCTTCGTCTTCGTCGGCCATTGGAGAATCCCATTCTGGCTGCATGATATGAAAAGACTAGATTAGAGATTTGCTTACGTGGGTGTTCAATGATTTGAAGCACGTCATTAGTTGCGTGCCATCTTCGGCATGGACTCCACTGCAGCTGTTGATTCAGGGTTAAACAACCAGAGTTTGTAAACTTAGCCTATCTTAGCTCATAAGCATGCATCGCATACTAGAGTTAGTTGGGCTAGATGTCCTGATCTCTCCTCTAAAGCATAGTTCGTAAGTAAGTAGTAAGCATTCGATGAGTTGAATATCATCAATACATCACGATGGAGTGATAGAATCAGCCAAATAATTGTACATCAAATCAATACTCATTGTTCTCCTCAAACAATCCTCAAACCAAGTTCAAGCCATGGACTCGAATCGTCAGTCTCGAAGTCCTCTTCGTATATCAGCAGACGAGGTAAATTGCCTCGTATATTCATACCTCCTTGAATCTGGTATGCGTTGAAAGTCTCGATGCCCTCTATAATCATCAACTCATTTCCAGGCTTTACACATTCTGCATACACCGTTAAAATGGAAAGCCAACTGGACCACTCTCCGTATGCATCGAAACATATTCATCGCGGAGAGCTCATTGAGCTTCTTTCCAAATCTCTTCTCTATATTGAAGTCGAAACACACTGGAAAGGCGACGCTCTCACTAACAATTGCAAAAGTGGCTTCTCACTTCTTGAACCGCACATATGCTCGACGGTCACGCCTTCAGACGCATCATTAGCCGCAGTAGTCAATGGGCTGCCCAAAGTTGTTCCAATGGCTCCGCCGCGAACCAACGGTTCA
Source organism: Tephrocybe sp. 9980TJB (assembly GCA_018220975.1). Lineage (NCBI taxonomy): Eukaryota > Fungi > Basidiomycota > Agaricomycetes > Agaricales > Lyophyllaceae > Tephrocybe > Tephrocybe sp. 9980TJB. The sequence continues at coordinate 1,799,902 of JABAJU010000001.1, forward strand.
TCGACATCAATCGATCTCACTAAGCGGAAAGATTCACCGACTACAGTGTCCATGGAGGATCCAGTGGAGAAGCGCGCGAAGCGTGATCCAGACGATATGGATCTAGACACACCAGCTGAATGTGAGTCACAACCTGTATTACAATGCGGTTCATCCTGACATACTCTTGCTTAGCTCAGGGAAACAACACGCCACCGGATGCCAAATCTAATGATACGTTATCGGAAGCAACATCTTCCAGGAAGCCGTCAAAAGCAAAGTCGCGCGCACAAGGTCCTGAGAATGATTCGACCAATCCCAACGCAATTCTTCTTCTTCCCAATCACAGAACTCAGGTAAAGTTGTATGCGCGTTTCGCCAACTCCTCTCTCACACAACCTTCAACAGGTTTTCGTATGTGGATTCAATCCCACGTACCATGAAATATTGGCTACTGGATCGAAAGATGCTGTCGTCAATCTTTGGACGTTACCGAAACCTCCAGAAGGCCAATTTGCACAAGCAGTAGACCCTATCGTCATCGATTATTTTTCGAAGCCTGAAGCGGGCGATTTGACATCTTTGGACTGGAGCAAAGACGGTACACTTGTTGCTATTGGCTCCTACGATTCTGTTCTCCGGATATGTACACGGACTGGATCAGAGTATTTTTCGAGCACACAACACCAGGTAGTCACCATTTCCTATACTTTACACTTTTCTTACTAACCTACCAAACTTCATAGGGTCCTATATTTGCCGCAAAATTTTCAAAATCCGGCAAATGGTTAATATCAGCTAGTTTGGATGGCACATCGTGTCTTTGGGATGTCAAAGAGAAACGGCTACACACACAGTACCAATGTCACCGCGGTACAGAATTTTCATAAGTTCTGCGGGACGGCTTCTCATTCATGTTCAATTTGCAGATTGCTGCCTGGATGTCGACTGGTTGGACGATGACACGTTCGCAACATGCGGTGCCGACCAAAAAATATTCGTCATGCGCGTCAATGAGTCCGAAGCTCTGAAGACTCTAACGTTTGTTGCTTATCAAGCTTACCTCTTGAAGATAGTTGATCTTTCTACATAGTGGACACGTAAACGAAATCAACCAAATCAAATGTAGCCCTTCTGGCAAGCGTTTGGCCTCCTGCTCTGACGACTTGACTGCTCGTATATGGAATGTCGACGACCTAAGTGACGAGACAATTCCAGGACTGAATGCGCTGGAGTCGGTGGTCGTGCTACAAGGGCATAAGCATTCCGTCAGCACAATAGGTTGGTGTCCGGACCCTGCAATCGGTCCACATCCTCTCCTTGCGACGTGAGTATAGTAGTGTTTTTCCTGGACATTGATCTGACCAGTCTTGTGTCAGCTCCTCTTTCGACGGTACGGCTCGTCTATGGGATTCCGTCACTGGCGAATGCCTGAAGATTTTTACCGATCACAAACGGCCTGTCTACACCATGTCATTTAGCCCTAATGGCCGTTGGCTCGCCACTGGTAGCGGCGATGGTTGGTTACATGTCTATAATATCATTGTGAGTGCCATGATGCCGATGTCCATGTTTGTTACTCATGTTGAGTTAATAGTCTGGGGTGAAGAAGTGGTCATGGTACGCCGGGCCAGATAAACCTGGCGTCTTCGAGATTGACTGGCAAGTTGCGGGCGGCTTCAATAGGATTGCTTTGGCGTTGGAGTGCCGCGCTGTTGCCGTTATCGACGTGGCAAAGATACCTGCTTTAATCGATGATGCACCGCTCGAGATGTCTATCGGTATGGTTGCATGAGTTATGACCTGGCGTTATGATTCTGTTTAATTGTGAGGGGAGAAATGTGCATGACTTCTTGGCTCTGGGATTATGTTTGGCGGTCGCTGGAGGACTGTACAGTACTGACTCCCTGAGGGCTGTTTACGTCGTCATTCTTCTAAAATTTGTGTATGTACAATAGGTATAGCAAGTACAAAGTATACAGTAATATAATAAAAACCAGCGACGAGTAACATAACATAGATCCTTCCGATAAAAAGGTATAGTACAGATGTAGAAGCACAAAAATTTACACCGAAAAGTCCCCAGAAAGTGATACAGTAGAGGTTTATCTAGGTTGCAGCGGGCGCATTATCATCCTCATCATGAGGTGGAGGCCTGTTTTGGCATTCTTCCGTTGCCGGAGATTGAGACGCTAGTTTTTCGGCTGCCTTCAATCCAACCTGAATCGTGTTTTCGATATCTGGCTATAAGAGAATGAGGGCAGGGAAAGAATACACAGAAAAAATGACAAACTATTGTTTGCAAGATATGTACACGGCGACGATGTGGTTCCTCCGAAGTGAGGCCAGTAGCAGGCTGAGGAAGGGGTGCACTCGCTGGCGGAAGAGGCGCAGGAATAGTTGGAGGCGGGGGAAAAGTGAGAGTCGTGACGACGCGAGTAGGTAATATCTTGGAAGTCGTCAATAACGATTGAACATAGAACGACTGAAGAACATACAGGTACATGGACGTCTTCGGACCACATAAAAAGAGGCATATATGTTTCGTCGTAGATGGTATTCTAAGCATGAGAATAAGGACAAGATGACGAGAATATAGATAGATATATACTTGATAGCGCATCAGAGGATCCTCTAGAGTTGGTTGGGTACGGAGGTAGGGGTGGTAACGACGATTGGTGCGAGGTTGATAGGAGGGTAGACGAAGGGAATCAACCCAGTTGTCCACGTCAACGGCGTCATTGTAGGACGTCAAGGAGAAAGGTGAGAGACCGGCATATGGGGGAGGAGGGTCGTTAGGAGGAAGCATTAGAGGGGGTTCGTGGGTGTTGAAAAAAAAAGGCCTCAGGGTTCAAATTTTCAGCTTTATAGGGCCCACGCGCTGCAAACCGCGTTCCAATTATTGACAAACAGAGTGCTTCTTCTTCCGCCGAGTGCCCGAAAAACATCCAAATCCTCCAGGATCCAGGATCCTCATTTATACGAGACGAGCGCGACGCTGAGCTACAACGTTCGAGGTTCGACATTGCCATTTGGTTCCGTTTTGCCGCCGATCGTTGTTGGACGGAGGCAAAACCCTTGTGCGCCGTCTATAACGGAAACAACCTCGAAACCCCATCGTCTTCCTACCTATGAAGCACTATCTTGCTTAACACAGCCCGTTTTTGGTCGTTTTGAACCTCGGCATTGATGGTACGAATGGTGGGTGTGAGTGGCTGCTGACGTTGACTCGTCCGTGAGGTAAACCGACTGAATCGGGCTTGGAATCGTTATGGTCGAATGACAGGGTATTTTTTTTGAACATCTCGTGATGAGAAATACTTGCAGATCCTTGTTGTACTTAATGCTTGCATGGCTCGAGGCGGTAGAGTACTGCTGCCGATTGGAACAACAGTATGACTTGCCCGGTGCTTCGACACAATGCTCTCTCCTAGCCGCATAGGCACTTTAGGCTTTGTTATTCGACCTTCAACGTGTCAACAGTCTGGCAGCCTGTGGATCTCCATGGGTCCAAATGATTCGTCAACAGGTCGCAATGAGCATCTCCAGGTCATAGCCTTCGGCACTGCACTTGGCCTTCAGGCTTCTACGCTGATTGCATCCTGATATAATCACCTTTTACTGGCCCGCAATTACTTGACTTCCTTCACCGATGTGTCCTGCCTGCCTACTTGGACCGCGCTTTCCTTCCTGCTTTAGGCTGCTTACCCGATAATGTCACTTCACGTGATGGCGCGTTACCAAGGTGAGTCACGCAGTTACGCGTTCATTTTCCCTGATTCAGAACCACCACTGACTCTCAAATAATCAGCCCATCGATGCTGCACCTTTGAAATGAGTAGGTTAATTCCTCAAGAATTTCAACACACAATTGGAAACCCGAACCACCTCAATTTCAACCCCAAGATAGAAGCTCCTGAAGACCCTTCAGGATCCCTCCAGCCTCCTCAAGTGCAATGCTCAAGACATGCTGCAATCCACCCTCAACTTGGCTCGTATTCAACTCGTTCAGGACACATCTAGCGCTTCAGTTTCAATGCACGTCTCGCAATTGCCACCAGTGAGAACATACCGGTTACATGGCCGTGTACCTCCGCCCTTGTAGTGCCTTTAACGAACGATTCCATCGTTGAACCAGTCTCGAACTTCCCCTTCTCCCATCTGCTAGGAAATTAGGCCTTGCGCCACTTGAACATTATGTGTAAGTTCTAGCCAAGCGCCTATGAATTCATCTCCATTTCCAACTTGGAGTCGGTCGCAAAATATGGCAAATTAGCCTCAAGGAGCCTAGAAATTCAAGATTCCGGACGCAAAAACGAGATCAATCGTATAATGAAGCGAATCGAGGTTTGTCTGGCTGTCGCAGATCGTCGGATGAGTATGCTCTTCAGCTCGAAAGTCCCGCAAGTATGACACTAGGCGCGCCTCAAGAATTCTGTCAAAACGGTCTGGTTTTCAAGCAACCCAGAAGACCCAAGAGCCAATTTTCGTTAGCGCCACTTCCCGATTGTTTTTGGTCTTGGTGAGTCGGACCCAAATTATCTCACTGAAGGGTGGATGTTGCCTCAGGTAACAGAGCATCGATGCGGGCTACGTTTGTGAGGAATACGCTGGCATGATGTCAATGGATCTTATATTGGTGCTAAGGACTCACACTCTTTGGACATCAGGATTTTATTTCCTTGCTGGTGGGTTGAGTCTTTTATTCCCGAGGCCGCTCGCTCTTTCCTCTACCCTCCCCTTCATCGCTAGCCCTGACATATTCGAGAGGGCGTACCCTGACTCAAAAGTATCTTCCCTGCCTAGTCGAGATATCTGCACTGTGGATTGCCATGAGGAGCAGAATAATGCTCGAGGAGGGTAACTACAGCTGAGTCGAAGCTTTCCTTGGGCTAAATTCTCACAGTGTACGACAGTGGGGATGCGGGAACGTTGAAAGGTTGGATTTCTGACAATAAATCTTCATGTTGGCCGATGCAGTCAAAGGATAGCAAGAGTTTGGCATATGATGATAGTGGTTGGAAGGGAAAGCGTGGCCAGTCCCACAAATTCCCCTGGACAAACAATCGCCTCCGCCGCGGCCACCCTCTATAACTATTTCCAACATCATGTCTGGTTTACTTACCTCCATGAGACAATACTTTTCAGTCCCCATGACTCCTTTCGCAAGTCCAAGACAATCCCCCGGACCACTGAATATTTTTTCTTCACGAAAATTCCCTTCAAACCATCTATTCTACATTATTTTATTTTTTTTAGTCTTCCCCTCGAGCCCCCCGCATAGTTCGACAGTTCAAGACTTCAATTTTCCTCTACTATCGCGCGTTGCAAGTCATTGCCAGTTGCGACCCCTTTCTCCCAACATTTTGCACTTGTTGGGACACCTTAACTACTCGCCTCTGACGCTCGTCTACTCTGGCTACAACCAACCATGTTCATCGAGTTAGCAATGCACGAAAGACTGGGAGGATAATCTGCGATACCAGAAATCAGTGGGTACTTATGATCTCTCAGTGGAAATTGGAATTGAATGTAGCCCATCGTTGCTACTAGCATAACCCTTGGCACAACGCCTCTACAAAAGAGCACTCAGAGTTGCAATTCTCTTGTGCGTATATGCATGCCTATCGAATTCGTCTGTTGATCGAGACACTTCAGCCGCTGTGGTGGACGTTTTTGCAGTGGGCAGCCAGGTTTTATAACTAGTCCTGTCCAAGGCTCTTGAACGCCCTGCCCAAACCAACTCTCTGCCTGCAGTGGCCTCCCTGCGTCCCTAGGTCTTCATCCATCCATGATCTCGGCCTCGATTCCGCACTTGGAAAGTTAGAGAGTGGCGCTACGACTGCACTACCAATATTTCTGATACGCCGCATCCGCTCCCATTCTTGATCCGGTGGAACGACCATTAGAGATTGGAAGACGAAAAGAGCCACTGTGGCTGTTGCCGTATGCGGAACATGAGGCACGACAGCTCGATAATATGCTGCTCACTATCTTCAAATTTCGCTTTCTTTTAAAACTCCTCCAGGCAAGCAATATATAATATTGTTCCAGATTACATGTTGGTATTAAACAATCGTACCCCCTATTATGATTTTGAAAGTTGAGAGAACGTTCACGTTTTGGTAATACTGTGCAAGATGAGATATATTTCTGGGTTCTTCTCAAGCTTTCTGGAAGCAATCTGACTGCAGTTGTAGTAAGCTCAGTTGGTCAATATTGATTTGTTTGGAAGAATGACGTTATTCGGCCGGCAACGTAATAATAACATAAAACGCCGACGAATTCTACACTGGCACTTCACCATGGCATTTCGTTTGATTAGTCCGACACTGCGCACAGCGCTCTCTCAGCCAACGCGCATTTCTCATCATGCTTCTCCACGATTTTTCAGCAGTCTCCGTCCCAGCGGAAGCTCTCTGCTCAGCAAAAAGATTACTATTTCACCTCAGGTCGCCACAACCTCGCGGACGTTCATGAATGGAGGATCATCCCAAGTTGTCCAAAATGCTCGAGGAATTTCATGGCAGAGAATGGCAATGACAGCTGTATGTCGCACGCAAACCAAACGTTACAGCAAATTTATCTCTCAATTTCCCCTTAGGCTGGTGTAGCTGGTGCAGTCGTTGTGATTGAAGGAATCTTCAATCGCGAAACTAGGGACTCTCTTACATTAGGAGAGAAATCGCTCCTACACAGTACCTTTCAGTACACCGGTGGTGGACTGGTCCTAACTGCTCTCGCTGCCCGTCAAATGTTCCGTTCTGGTGTCACCTTTAGAATAATGGCTGCCAACCCATGTATGTAGTCGTGGATTAATCTGGTTAAGACATGCTCATTTCATTTTTTACGCTAGGGGTTGTCCTTGGCGTCAGCCTTGTTGGAAGTATCGGAAGTATGATGGGTGTCTTTTACACCCCACCGGAAAGGACCGTTCAAAAGCACTTATTCTGGCTGGTTCGTCAAAACCATCTTACTTATATTCCACTGAAAGCTGATGGCTCATTAGGCATTTAATGGCTTCCAAGCAGCGACACTGAGCCCTCTTTTCTTTTTGAATCCTGCACTCCTTTCTCGGGCTGCATTGTATACGTGCGGAGTTGTGGGTTCCATCTCGTATGTGGGTGCGACAGCAACGTAAGTTCTTTCATCCTGTGCATCTCACCCAAGTCTTATATGGTTCTTTATGAAGCACCGACAAATACCTTAATTGGGGTGGACCTCTACTTGCGGGTGTAACAGTTGTCGCTCTCAGTTCGCTTGCGCCTATGGCGTTGCCCCTCGGCATGCGAGGTCTCGCGATTAGTGAGGCCATATCTTTGTATGGCGGACTTGCTGTCTTTAGTGGATTTGTTCTTTTTGAGTGAGCCTACTATGTACTGTGAGGCTGATCATTCACTAATCCATCCAAAAGTACACAGAAGATTTTGCAGCATGGTCGTATGGTTGAACAAGGACTGAAGAAGGCTGACCCTGTTAGTGAGGCTATCAGTCTGCAGCTGGACATGGTCAACATATTGTGGGTTTATCCTTTTCATTCTCAAGTTTTTCTTTTTTGACAATCATCACAGCATCCGCTTGGTCCAAATTCTTTCCATGAATCAAAGGAAGTAAGCGTACACAGGGGTCGGAATGGAAGCTCAATGTCAATGTATAAAACCATCTTATGTAACTAGTCCAAGTCGTAATATGTATCGATTAAAATATCTCAGCAAGTAGACACTTTAAGCAGCACCTGCACTTCCCAGCTCTTGCAAAGTCTGAACAAATCTTCCTGGGTCGACGATATCCGTTCCGCCATAGGTTACCCTCTTCCCTGTTCGGTTTGCCCACTCTTCGAGATTGCCGTATTCGACATATCCTGCTCCACCGACCATGAACACCATACCCTCTGCAAAGGCCATGCGTTTTCCTCTTGTCGACCCGCTCCCTCCTGCGGCGCCTGGCAGGCCTGCATGAGCATGTCGAAGCGCGCGGGGGTCGAGGAAAATGAAGTCGTCCGTCTCTTGCAAGGACTGGTTGGAGGCAGATGATGAATCCATAAGAGCCTCAGTAAGGCGCGTGACAGGAAGAAGTTTATTTGTAGGTAAGAAGTTTTTGACGCCGGAAATGAGGTTTTCCAGAGCACCTCCCTCTAGACGACCAGCTAGCTGCACAAAGAAGTGAGCAGGGGAGAACATCGAGGGCGTTGGATGTCATACATACCCTGTTACCTAACGCACTGAAACCCTTGAACAGTTCTCCACCCTGGCCTGCAACTGAGCCAAGATTCGGGGTCGCATTACCGCTAACGGCACTCGTAGATACCGTCATACGCGAAATCTCTCGAGTGCGCCGGACGTAATCAAACGCAGCGACATCAGCACCAGCGGCTTTGAGTTCTTTCTCGAGTTCATTGATATCCTCGCGAGATACGGCATTGTCAGGCGATGAGAGATAGAAGACGAGTACAAGGCGCAGTTTATCAGTAGGTGTCAAAGCACCGTCGGCTCTTGGGGCGCGAAGCATCTCTAAAATGCTGGCAACTGTCTAGGAGGAGCTAAACCATTCTCGTTTTAGAATGCATAAGCGAAAGCAACGCACCTGTTTGCCAATAGCTTCCTCAGTGCTGAAAAGTTCATCGAGCCCGCGCGATTTGATATGTTCAAGAAGGGCGCTCGCAATGTTCATGTGTGTGTCCAGTGTCGCCTTGCGGGCTGTAAGTTCGGGAAGTTGAGTAATAGCAGTCTTGAGATGTGCCGCATTTGTGGAGAGGTCCCTGCAACGTCGATCAATGACGTGATTCAAAAATTTCGTTCAAGTAACTTACAGTTGGGAAATATCGTTGACGTTGCTCACGCCCGTGCTCCTTGTGATCTCTGCCGCATCCTGTTTGTACTTGTTCAGTTCACTGTCAATCTCCTCTGCCACCTGTGGAAATGGATTTGCAGCATTGCGTTGCCAGAAGAAATCGTTCGAATCAAGGTCATATTCCCTCTTTGGTTGTTCTTTTGAGGTTACAATGACACGGTTGAGCTTCATATCAAGACAGTCCGAGACCAATGCTTGATATGTCCAGCCGTGTGATAGAACAGAGACCAGGTCAACATTGCGATCAAGAATGAGGAGGACTGATTGTAGTACATGATCAGAATAAAAGTAGAATGTGAAAATAAGATCTTACGGGGGCGTTGAAGATTTGAAAGGCCACTGGAATCTTGGGCGAAGATATTGGATGACGATGAGGTGGATCGGGATGCCGTTAAAATGGCGTCTCGTATCTTTGTATCCAACTTTTTGGCAATCATTTCGGCAGCGTTTCCACGGGGTGCACGGATGAATGGGACGTGCCCTGTTCATTCATTGTGAGGTGAGTTCAATCGTCTTAAATGAGGGTTCGAGATCTTACGAACCCATTGTCGCCACTGCACTGAAGAGTCCGCTTGCCACACGCTCGATTTCATCTTCAATCTCTTTGTCAGCAGAGGAAGGTGAGTTGAGGATAGTATATGTAGAGCGTGATGCTGTGGCGGTATCAGGTTTACTTGTCGCAATGGGACTAGTTTGCTCTGGAGGCGGTGGAAGAAGCGAAAACAAGGATGGTGACGGTGCAATGAAAGAGAGGTATTGATCTAACACCTACGTCCAATCTTTAGACCCTTCCAAGATAGACCAACTATAGGAACTCACTTGTGAGATGAGGTCACCAGTACCATCTTGCGCTGCAAAAGAAGCCAACTCCTCCAAAAGCGCGCGTGGAAGCGGCTCAACAAAGTTTAGATGATACGATTCGTAGAGAGACTTTTGTAGGTCCTCTGCTATTCGTTTGATGTTGGCAAGGGTTGGAGCGACGAAGTAGACTGCGGGAACATCTGGTAAAGGTGGACGTATTGAATGTAATTGACTTAAATGTATACAAGTTAGCAAACGCTGAAAGACATAATTGGTGACATACACATGGAGAGTGACGCCGACATCGCGCAGATCCTGGACGCGTAAGACAGTCGCAAGGACATCTTTAGTCTGCTGGTCCAGCACAAGCATTTTCCAGACCGGAGGTCCAGTAGGTTGGATACTTTTAGCATTGGGCGTCTGCTTTCCAGTGGTTGGCTCCGACGGGCTATTCAGGTTGAGGAGAGCAAGAATTGCATCTGTTTGAGCTCTCTGGAGAGTAACTGTAGTTGTGCTGGCCTAGAATATATCATCAGCAGTAGTTTACAAGGAAGGAGCTTTGACCAACCTGTCGGACTGAACTCATGGTCCCAGACGATGGACTTGGGTCGCAACGATACACCTGTTACACGTTTCTTGGTACGGACACGTGACTAATTATAACGCGGTGGGCTCTGTCTGCAGCGTCTCAGGCCTGCCATGCTCATTCTCTATGTCTAGACCACACAAATACGCCCCTTGATGCTTAGGGACGCAGCCTATTTGTACTTATATAAGTGAGTAATATCCTTCAATACAACGTACATTCTTGCCCGTCGCAACCGTAGTCTCTATCGCAAGATGCCAGTGTCCAAGGTGAATAAATTAGATGATTCCCTTCGCTGCTGCGCATTAAACCCTTTCAATAGCTACGGCAACTCATCATGGGATGCGTTCTAAGCAAGCAAGTAGCGTCCCAAGATCAGGAGACACAGAAATCCCAAGCGACGAAGCCAAAATTATTCTTCTTCGGCACAAAAAATCCTGAGAAAGCAGAGTTGCCGTCCCCCACTGGGCAACTGAATGATATGCCACCCTGGGTTAGTGGTCACAGGCGACTGGTCGTCGCAGAAAACGGAGATGTGAAGCTCGTCGATCCTGGAATGCGATGAGTCTAAGAGCAGCGGTGGATTTTTGCTACTTTTCTTCATGCCTACGCATTTTGTTGCTCGAATTTTGTTGCTAGCCTCGTATAGAACGTTGTTATAATTGATGCGTGGTTGTTTATTGTTACCAAAGCCAAGAAGCTTCAACTAGTCACGACCAGAAGAATTCCCACAGAAGTTGTTTCCAGCCTTAACACAGCGTTCAGAAGACGCTGAGCAACAGCTCGTACCACAGCTTACTTATACCCAACTTAGAGTTGATTATCGACGCCTCAATTCCGCCTCAATTCACGCTGTCAAGGACTTGGCATTTTGATCTCATTGCCCAATAAGGAAGGCGCGAACTTGGTTCAAAAGTTCATTGTGTGCATGCACTGTGCTAACTTACTGTGGGCTTAGATTTTTACGAGCTTACCTGCCCACCGTGGCATCTGACGATCGCTTACGACTACCATGATCCCTAATTCACAAGGCAAAGAACCTGCCTCCATACGACCGCGACGACCCAACGGCTGGAACGTACGACAAGCGAGCCCATTGAGCTCTGAAATACTCCCTGGTTCCATCCCTTCTTCATCATACCCACAAAACTCTGCTGCTGATGGTTCTCAACCTCCAATGTCCACATTCAGTGGTTTTGCACCTGCTGCAACAGATTCCACCACAACCATCGCGTCTTACGCTGAGGAAACTTCCACTGGGTTACCCATAGCCGCTCTTGACAGTTATTCGTCTTCTTTCACGCAAACCCAACTCCTATTCACGACTACTTCCGCTACTGCTGCACCTAGCTCACAAACATTCTCACCCGAAGCTGAGAATTTCCGGCAGGTGTGTTTAGGAACCGGACTGGACTCGTCGGCAGTAGGCATCCTATCGTCGCTTGCTCTACCAGGCGCCATTGGATTTTTTATTTTAGTATGTGTCAACAAAACCAACCACGTCTCATTCAGAAGACTGATGCTTCTCGTAATCTTCCCAGCTGACATTCGCCATCGTTCGGCCGCGATATCGGCAGGTGTATGGGGTCAGAGAATGGTTTGTACAACCAGAGTGAGCAATCTCCCTCTAAATCTGCATATTCTTTAATCATGTTCTGGCCAGCCTTCGTCCTAACCCTCTCGGATCTGGTTTATTTGCATTCCTCTTCCCTCGCGTTCCTCTCGTGCCTTCTTTACCTTCGGACGCGTCAAATGCTGCACGTCCAATTGTCGATACTTTCCCTTCAGACGAACAACTCAGCCAACGTGTTCTTTGGACGGCCTTCATTGTCGTTGTTGGGTGGTCAATTGTCGGCATGGCAGGAGCACTACCTGTCTACCTTGTATCAACACCATGCTTGGCAGAGACCGGACCCGTCGCCGTTTTTGAAGGCGCATATTCTGTACTACAGGACCTCAGTCTTCTACGTCTCCTTCGCGTGTTTGACATAGAGATCGGCTCATCTTCAGAACTTCTCGACATCCAAACTCGTACCCACATCCCTGTGATTGTTTTGACTGCGCTTGCGCTTGCACTAGGCCTCCTTCCAGCACTCTGGATAATTATCAGAGAGTTCAATAAGCTGGTTGCTTATAGGAAAGAGTTCACGGAAGTGCGCTGTGAAGGAAAGGAGCTGGGGTGGTTGAGTGCACGAAACGCACCAGGGTTTGTTGGTTGGGGTGAAAAGCGACTCAAGGACTTCATCCTGCGAACGGGTTTAAGTTACTCTATGGAACCGAGGAATGGGAGAAATGCACACACTAGGCATGGGAATGCAAACAGAAGGAACCATAGAGCAGAAGAGATGCAACCACTTACCAAGTCAGAAGAAGCAAACGTGGAAGTGGACATTCAAAGTCTCTTTTCTATCGGGTAAGTGTTCTATCGCTTTTACTTGAGCGAAAGAAATTCACCTTTCACCAGTGATACCCATTCATTGGCTCTTCTCATTGAGGAACGTGACGCAATTCTCGAGAACTTAGAAATAGCGGAAACACGATATATTGCTTCATTTAGGGTCACAACTCCTGACCCATCGATCGCAGACTTCCCAGCTACCCTGCAGGTCGACCCAGACCGTCCATATATTAGCCGACCTCTTCCCCTAGGCGGCCAAGGTGGAACCAGGGTGCGTATTGTTGTACGACCTAGCCCTCATAACCTCACACAGCACGATAGAGAACTCAACGTGGCCGACGGAGGCACGCGAACCCTGCTCTTGCAGCGTCCTCTCTAGCTCCCACTTCATTTGTTGCTCCTTCGATGTATTATAAGCTTCGCAACGTACGAGGCGTCAGTGGCGGGCGTTTCGCAGATTCCGGAATTGACTCGTTCCCCGGCCCTTCTCAAAGTGTCAATTCGCGTGGAATGACTAGTCGTTTCTTCGACGCGAATCGTAACTCTGCTGTTTATGGCCGTCTGCCCTTCGGAAGGGCTGACAAGGAATACTCCTCTGGTCCTTCCAGCAGTGTTGCGCCAGATGAAAACTTTCGACTATCAATCCCTGACCCGCGACGGTTTGGACCCAACTACGCCTTCGGCGACTCAGTAATTGAGGAAGTGGATGAGGTGGGATACAGAGCATCGCAATTGGACCAATATGGGAATTATATTGAGGACAATGGGTGGGTGGACCTGGGTGATAACTCACCGCATGAAACGGGCAGCGAGCCTAATGGTGCCCTTCCTGGCCCATCAGCTTTCCGGCCCCGACCAAGGAAAGATGAGACTATCTCGTCTGAGCGCCGAGAAACTTTCCCGTTGAGAAGAGACTCCACACCAAACGTGCAGCCCCCACACCTTCGCCTCCAGCCTGTGCAACCGTTCGTGCGACCTCTTGAAGGCCTCGATTTTGAAGACCTGGGTTCTGTTTATACAGATATCACTCAGTGGCGCTCAAAGCTTAAGGCTATCAACGCAGAGATAGCGGAAGCTCAAAGCGAAAGTTACAATGATATCGCGGATGGGGCCAGGATTAAAGGGTGGTTGATGGTTGGTCGCGGACTGAGGCATATACCTGGCATTGAATTGATCGAGGGTCGAGCAAAGGAAGATATAAGATGGGATGTGCTGCAGAATGAGAGGAGCTCATTAGATGCAGCCGTATTTTGGGCGATTGTTGCTGTTGTATCTGTCCTGTTAGCTGCTGGCCGTGAGTCTTACTACTTCTTTCCTCTTGTAACTCCATTGAATATCTTTCTAGTTACCGCTGTTTCCGGTCTGGCCCTGTCAACGGCACCTGATGTAGCGCATTACCTATCTTTCTTGAACCCCTTGAATACGGCGGCTCTGATACCTGGTGGACTGGCGACAGTCTTCGCACCTGCTGTTGCCGCAACAATTTTCATAACAGTTGCCGTTTGTCTTCTACAGTGTAAGATGAACCCCCGTTGCTTTTTTTCGCTTCTACTTACACTGCTACAGGGGTTGCGAATATCTATGGCTCCATTTCCATTTCAGGTGGCCACCTCTTCATCTTCAAAGTAACTTTCTTCATCCTGACGACAGTCGCCACTATCTGGAGCATCGTCGCTGGTGCATTGTTGTATTCGTTCCAAGCATTTGACTCGCACTCTGGAATTGCAAGATCTATTGCAAGTGGAGTTATCTATATGAGCATTTTGGCTCTTGGTATTGTCTTGATTGTTGCTATCATTTATCCTGCTCTGCTTCTACTTCAACCTTTCCGCCTATGGCATGTTCTGCGAGATGAAAGGCAAGCTATGACCCCTCGACAACGGTTCCGAGGTATGTAGACCTTTCACTATTCCTTAGTCAATTCATTTAACATTGCGCTGCTAGCTGTATACCCTGGAACATACAACCCATCCCTGGCTACTGGAGCTTGCATTCTCGCTGTCGTTTTTGCATCAGCATTTTCTCTAATATTCCCACTCATTGGTCCTGCTGTCGCCGTCTTATTGTTCTTCACTTTGATTGGCATGTTTTGCGTTTCTCTCTGTTCATTGGACATGCATACTGATGCTAAAAACAGCTCATCGATACCTTGTCGGTTATGTTTATGGACGAACTCATTCACAAACTGGAGGACTATTACACATTTGGCTTATCAAACGTTTCGGCACATTGCTGTCTCTTCAACCTATTCTTCTAGGCCTTATCTTCTTGAGTAGGAGTTTCTGGATAGAAGGTGTTATCCTGACAGCTGCTGGCGTGGTAGTTGTTATCTTCATTGAAGGATATGCGACTTGGAAAATGCGGTCTAGGGGACGAAGATCTTTGAGTCCCATCACGCGAAATTCATTGAATACCTTTGAAGTTACGGCATGGGACAGAAATCGCCATGCTATCGACGACGGAGGCACGAGCGCCAGCAGCAGTAGCGGACGCAACCCACGTTTACGTGGTTCAATGGCATCTGTGCTTGAGATGATGAGTGTGACTCTCGCGGTCATGCCGTCAAATAGCAATTATCGAGGGCCCGTTCCGTTGGGTGAGTTATCCGGGTCTTCTCGCGTTGCTATTTGACTTAAGCGCCCATACAGAAACCGAAACTCTAGACGACCTGACGGCAACTGAGCGCGCAGCGCGGACGCATCCCGATGCCCCTCCTCATCTCCCTCCTCTAGCGTTTACTGATCACGCGGAAGACATGGCGGGCATCTTGTACGCGCCAGAACTCATTGCGCCTCCGCCGATTATCTGGCTACCAAATGATTCTGCAGGTGTTGCTCAGTCTGAAGCTCTGGACTTACAGAGATATCACGACTTGACAGTCACCCTTGATGTTCGGGCAAAGGAAGACGTGATTCCGCGGCGGTCTTCTTCGTCTAGACGCGGTCCTTCGCACTAGTTAGATATATGTGTGTCGTTCCTCTTCGTTACCTTTACCCTTTTTGGCTCACTGCAGACATCTGGACATTTCTGCAATTTGAATATTTAGTATGGACCTGGTTCATGTAATCGGAATTTGTAGGACAATCAAATAGACATGACGAAATTGGCTGATTAGTGTGCAAGGCACAGCAGGGCACAGGAAGCATTTGACGTCACTTGCTCATTTCCGATTGGTTGATCACATTTGATCAGTTTTGTTTCATGGGCATGCGCACGACTAACCTTGCTCTCTACAAGTTCATGGGGGCAAGTTGTTTACTTGATAAAAAGCCACAATTTTTGCGCCAGTGACCTTATGGAATTGGCGTCGCTTCCGCAGGCCAAGGTACGAAAAATGGCTGCGAGTCAAAATAACTTTAAAGCCTTCGGCAGGCTGTGTGATCCGATACAATGCAAACCCCGGACTCATCCAGACATTTCTTTGTTTTCATCTTATAAAAGCCTAGACTCTTGTGGGCATCTCAAGTCAAACCGAAAGTCTCCCGCCATGTCTTCAATGTCAACCCTCCTTGATGAGATCCAAACCACAGACCCATTCGTTGCATATTCTCGTGCCCTCTACGACTACACCTTCAAGCTCTGGGAGGAGTCTAAACGCTTAATGGAGGAGGGCTCTTTGTCATCTGCTGATGTTGAACCCACCGGCGAGACAGAGCAGGAAACCGCATGCAGGCGAAGTACTTAGCCTTGCCGCATTAGACTTATCCTTATATTCTTGTGTAAGTCGTTCATTCTGTTCAGCGCTAGGTATTAATGTTTGAACAGTATCGCAACGAGACTTGATGTCTCTACGCAACCACACTACCACTATAATGGCGATCCTGTCGAACTATTCTATCTAGACATGAACAATTATAGGCTTTAATTCCATGCCCTTTTTACATCAGGCGTGATGAGTGACTTGGATCATGATCAAGTTCTTAGTTGAAAAAGGTGGAATGACTCTGTCATAAACACTCGCGTACAATACATAGAAGGTTCCACTTACTGACTTTTGTACGCTGCTACTCCAAATTTTAGATCTCGTGCAAGATACTTACTTACCTGTGTTCACTGTTCCAATAGACTTACCTTTCGGGGAATCAGGAAAAGAAAATTCATGTGGCATTGACAGGTACGAACTTTTGCGAACGTTCAACGTCCATAGACGTTGATGACGACTTATCGCCCACGGATACTTCTTATATACTATGTTGTTGAGTGCCCGTGTGCTCTTTCTGAACCATGCCAGCATCCATCACACGTGGGTAGACTTCGACTGATCCTGTTGCCTAACATGGACCATAAAGCGCTTGACTTCTTGATCGGTTCCCCATAAAAGGTCCAATATGAGTCGGGGTTAATCTCAGCAGTTTTTGCACTAAGAGCCTGACGAAATGCACTGGTCAGCCCAGGCTTCTTTGGCTCTAGCAGCAAGCCAAATCGCTTTGGCTACTACTTCACTCATTACACCACAGAACTTCACCGCCCCAGGCGCTTTCCCCACCTCGGTCTTCTCCAAGTACTACAATAACCCGACTGCCACTGCTTCACAAGTTCAGCCAGTCGTCTCCGACCCAGTCACTGTTCGTGTCATTCAACGCGTCGCATGCCCATTGCTAACACATATGTTTAGCGTGAAGTATACCCTTTCTCTCTCACAAACCCAGACACAATCCCTCTTCAGAATACAGTCGACCCCCACATTCTCCCCCCTGTTGCTTCCTCGAACGCTATTTATGCACAAGCTCTCCAGCAGATCGGGTCCATTGTCAACAGTACCGCTTTTGCGGGCAATACTTGTGCCCAATGCCTGTCTCTCCTCGAAGTCTTGAAGTTTGTTGCTTTAGCTGCCCCGCAGCATGGCCCCGATGTTTTCGTTGCAATTTGCAATATTTTGAAGCTCTCTTCAACTTGCCAGACCACTTATGGATTGCTGGGAACTGGCTCTGTTATCACCCAAGTGGCTGCGTTCATGGATGCTGGTGGATACGATGGTCAGGTTCGTGCTCTGAGGGTTTCTCGTATAAATTTGATGCTGACATTCTACCCAGTCCTTTTGCAACAACTTCATGGGCAGCAGGTGTCCCGCACCTGCGACAGCTCCATTGAACCTATTGAACTGGTTTACGAAGCCCAAGCCTAACCCATTGCCAAAACCCAAGACACCCAGTGGCCAAAGGCTCAAAGTTTTGCACTTCTCTGACTTCCACTTGGACCCAAGTACGCCGCTCAGCTTTTTGAAATTAGACATTTTCTCATGACTGGTAGGATATGCAACTGGTGCCGAAGCCAACTGCTCGCAGTCGCCCTGCTGCCGCACAAATGTGTTCAACACTGCTAGTCCCAACGTAACTTTGCTTCCCGCTGCACGATTCGGAGCATTCCACTGGTGTGTTATGTTATCTGGCTATTGATCAACTTTAACCTCACTAATGCCGCTTCTCGCTAGTGATACCCCTATGGCACTTGCTATGTCAGCGCTCCAGGCCATTCCGGCTCTCACAGGCACCAAGGAAACTGGATTCGCATGGACTCTCTACACAGGTGATCTTGTCTCGCATGATCCAGACAACCAACTTTCCCGGTATGTTACAAGTGTTCTTTCCTTTCACCTTTTTGACATCCCCCTTCTCGGAAGGGACTATGTCAAATATGTCGAGGTACTATTCGAAAGTGCTCCATTTGATCTTACGTTCTCATCCAAATTTATATAGACCATTATGTATGACCTTTTCAAGCGCATGCTTAACGCTGGCCCTGTCTACGCTGCTCTAGGTAATCATGACAGTTATAACCAGTACGTTTCTGCAATAGCGCCATTTAGGATCCACTACTAAAATCGTTGCATCAAGGGCCCAGGATGCTCCACACCCTCTCGGTGGAACCCTTGCTGATCAATTCAGCTGGTAAAACAAACGAAGTGTATTTGCCATTCACAGGAGTTAACCATCCACTGTAGGAACTATGATCACGTTGCTGCACTCTGGCAACATGAACAGTGGCTTCCAGAGGCTGCGGTCGAACTCGCAAAAGCACATTATTCCGCGTATATGGTCCAACGAAAAGATGGACTGCGCGTCATCTCTCTTAACACCGATATGTGTACGTCTTACACCCCGTTTAAATGTAAATGTTGGATACTTATCAGAAGTGCAGGGTACAAGTATGTCGGCAGGTGACATTCTTAGCCAACCTACTAACAGACTGCTTTTCCTAGGGCGAACTATTTTAACTACATCAACATGACCAATCCCGACCTCTCAGGCATGCTAAGGTTCCTGACGGATGAACTCCAAGCCGCCGAGGATGCAGGTGACCGAGGTGCGCTCTGTTGCCATTTAATGTAAAAGACGCCTTGTTCACACCCAACTTATGATCAGTATGGATCATGGGACATGTGCTCTCAGGCTGGGATGGGAGCAACCCCCTGAAGAATCCCTCAAATCTCTGTGAGTTCATTTCCTCTTCGACATCGGGCTGCTTTCTCAAGGCCAACTCCTTTCAGTCTATCAGATGTAATGGTGTTTGCTTGAACTTTAGAAGGAAATCGCTGACCATTGGACAGCGTTGACCGTTATTCCCCTCACGTCATTGCTAGTAAGTTTTCAGCCTCGTTCCGAGAAGTTCATCGTTTCACTATGTAAACAGACATTTTCTTCGGCCAGTGAGCATCGCTTTTTATGTTGCTGCATTTACAGTGCTCATCTGAATTATGAAGCACCCACGAGGATCAACTCTCTGTATGTCACTTCACGGGAAATTCCTTCATAAAAAATTGACGGCATGGGTTGTAGATCTTCTACGCAAACAATGCAACCAACATCAGTGCAGAGAACGCCCAGACAACATCTTGGGTAAAATGACTCTCTTTATGGTTGCGCACCTGCTGAAACTGAAAATCATAGATGGCGCCGTCTATTGTCCCTATCACCAATCTGAACTCCGGATTCCGAGTGTATGAGGTTGATTCAGCTGTACGTCAACTTTTCTCTCGTATGGTTCCTGCCTCCCGATGGCTGATCTGCCGGATTGCAGACCTTTGATATCATGGATGCGCATACGTACGGTCACTTACTTTAAGATCTAGCTTTGCTTTCTGACTTTGAGGTAGATGGAAGGCCGACGTTAGCTCTTTCCCTGCTCTTGATCATCAGCTCGAATTTGGACCGGTATACGAGTACGAGTATAACACTCGTGAAACCTACGGAAAGACTATCACTTCTTGGACCGAAAGCGACCCCTTGAACGCCACCTGGTGGCATCTCGTAACGGAAGGTCTGGCAACATACTCTTTGTCCTGACCTTGTCTGACCGTTGTATTATCATACATAGCCATGGAAGCTGACTCCTCTCTCGTGACGGTAAGTCTATCTGTCCCTTCCTTCTTCGGCCAGCCAGGCTTAGCCAGATTTTTTCAGACCTTTAACACCCTGCAAGGCAAGAGCTCTGTTGAAACTCCGGCCTGCACAGGTGCTTGTATCACCGCTAAGATTTGCTATATGCGCAGCGGATCTGCAAGCATTGCCCAGCAAAATTGTGCGTCGGGCTTTGGTTCCGTTCAATAATTTTATATACCCTACAAATTGTCGGCCATAAGTATAATTCTGGAATCGATTTCATTAGCAAGGAGGATATAAACAATTTATTGTGGATTATCTGAGTTCTGAGGGATAAATAAATCACGGACGTGGGATGGCTGATCAAGCGGTATTAGGTCTGCTATAACATCATATTCTAGTAAGTAGCCCATGCTGGACACTCAACACTCCCACCCGAACTATAAAGGAAGCGACTACAAGTGAAAGACGCGTGGACTTCGATGCCTCAGTTTACCCCATTCCAACCAACACCCTACTACAATACTCGATCTAGCCGTAGCTGTCAGGGCCAAAATTCTCTTGTATATCGCAAATGGCGCGATATTTTATTTTTTATTTTCATTCCATTAACCCGCTGGAGCAATAGCCCTATGTCGGGTGCTGTACTACGGTATCGTAACTGTTGTATGTAGCGACTATTCGAGGTGTGTATCCTGCGTGTTGGGAGGAGGCCCCTTGGGGGGACACAGGAAAAATTGCGTGGCTTGCGTGACACGCAAAACCTGCTGTGTGCAGTCGCGTGAAGTGCTATGTCTGCATATAAAGAGGAAGTTTTCATATTTAATGAAGTTCTAATAGTTCTAATGTAGGTGTGAGGATAGAATCGCTCGAAACTCGCCCAATTAACCCATACACCTCGAAAAAATTGCCTAAAATTGACTAAGTTCGCGGAAATTCTGTCGCATGAGGAGATAGCACGCATAAGGCACGCATTCGGTCACGCAAGCTGGATGCAACGTCACGCAGGACACGCGAGTGGCAGGCGTGACAATGATACGCGCAACACCCGCCGCACGCGTGCCCATTCATGACAATGCAAGAAATAAATTTAAACGGCAGAGTTGAATATAGCCAGTAGAATTAAAAATTAACATCTTTCAAAAAACGACAGAACATTACAGGGTGCATGGCCCGCAGTTGCGGGGTTCCCCCTGCGGGTGTGTGTCGGCGGTATGGTTCCGGGAGAAAATAAAAAATTATATGTGGTGCTGGTCTGTGACTCCCTATTTCGACTCTCGCAGCCTTCAGGCTAGACTAGTGACCGGGATCGGTTACCGGTTTAGGTCCTCCCCTGGGGCCATCATGGTTTCTCGGGCTCGGGCTCGTCACACACCAATGTTAATTAATGTAAAAGACATACATTTCCAGTTACATAAGTTTTTTCTATTTAGAAGGAGGGTAAGAATGGATAATTTAAAAGATTCCTTTTCAAAGCGCCTACGTGACTGATCAATCAACATCAGTGATCTCGAAGTTCCCACAGTCGGCAGTTCGTGGTAAGAGATCAAGAAGCGGTTCAAATGGCGCGATATGACGGTTAGGTTCTTCTACAAGGATGTCAGACTATCCAAAAGCATCCCGGAGTTATGGAGCTCGTTGGGCCAACACGGTGCAATGGTGGGTTCAAACGCTGCCAATACTATACTATCAAACCACCACCAAACCCGTCTTTCTATAGGTTCGCTGGCTGATATTGCCATACCGTGCGACAGTTACAATGCCATCCGAAAACTCCTCAGGCTTTGCGCTAATCTTGAGACCCTCGTCCGACCTCAATTAAATCCTCCTCGAACTTTTCTATCATGAATAGTATTGCAAAATTTTTAAGCATAAATTTAAGGAGCTACAGATTCTCAGTTTCACTTTGAAGCTGCCGATATGCCGCTCATCTCATTGAAATGACTTGACTGGTGGTACATTAACAAAGCGGAGAGATCTGGGAGGATCAATTCATTGGATGCTGTCTTTCACAACACCCCTAATCTAGAGTTTCTGTCGGTGGGCGGGGTGGCAGGATATGGCCTTATGCTCCCCAGGTATCATCCTTTGATTTTACCCAAGTTATGCACAATCACGCTACGTCTAGGAGGAGTGAACGGCTTTTTCCCTCGAGAGATGACCCGATTATGGTCTCTTCCCGCACTCGCCAACGTTGTTATCGAGAATCCAACCCAAACTGGTCTTTCACATATTTGGGAGACCTTTGGAGCTCGGTCTCGCATGATCGATTTTGGAAAGCACCTGCACTTCATGCTTGAAGACCACATAACACCCTGTCTTCAAGGCTGTCGAATTTACCTCTTCTTCACTATGGCACCGGCTGCAAAGCCACTTCCTCATTCATCCATAATGAGAATTGGACTCCATGCTTCTGTCAAACAGCTATTTCGCGATGGACGGGAAGTTTTTGATCACACAGAAAAGCACTTAGCTCTACTCCTAAATGATACATTTCCCACCCTTCAAAAACCCGTCCTCTACGGCTAATGGAAGGCCATTATCTTACATCCCTACCTAGCCAGACTTTGGCAAGCGCTAAACAAATGCGGTATGAGAGTTAGCTATCTAGATTGCTAGCGCTAAGGAGGTTTAGATTAGAACATAATAACATGTTGTCAACCATATGCATATGGCGCACTTTCCACACATATAGGTGTGTTCTCAGTTACTGTGGTTCTATAACTTTGCAGACTCTAGTTTCTCCCTTCTCAAAAAATCCTTTGAGCCAAAGAGCTTCGCGCTCCATATCCTCTAAAGAACGTGGATGTCTATCCTCATCAGCATCTACTTTGAGCGATACATGGGATTCTTGAGGATTTTTCTGTAACTCAGAACGCAGAGAGGCCTCATGATTTTCTAGTTCGGGGTATATTGCATCGTTATTTTCTGAAAAGCGATCGCCGGTCGTTTTGCGAGGCAAAAGATGGAAGTGGACATGGGGAACACTCTGCCCTGCTGCCTTGCCATCCTATCATATATACCGCTCAATAAATACCAGTCTCGAATTATTAAGATGAGCGTCACCTGGCATGCAATGGTTAAGCCGTCCGCTCCATAAGCACGTTCGATTACTGTCCCAACACGCCTTACAGAGCGCATCAGGCAGGAAAGCTCAGAATCTGACTAAAGTTCAGAACTGCCCATGAGCTGATCAGATAGGTGTATTGACCATTTAAATCTGAGAGACGGGGTACTGGTCTTGTTGGAACAACCAGTACATCTATATAGATTATAGCTCACTTAAACTTCCACGAGTCCAAGCGGAAAAGATCATTGACACTCACGCCCAGGAACGATTGGCTTAAGGTTGACGATGGCATAAGAAAGGGTTGAGCGGTAAAATGTTTGCTGTGTGACTTCTATTGTTGAAAAGAGGAGAGTATTCATTTTAAGGAAACAAAAGTGTCACTGTAAAGCTGAAGCCGTGACCTGTGGTCTTCTCGGGATCAGCCGCATAAAGTATACTCCGCAACTTGATCTCAAAGATTCTCTTATACTCTCACCTGTGACGATTTCTTTCACACAAAATCGCTGGTTTGCTTCTCCAATTTATTAAAGATCCATTCTTGCGAGAGCTTTTTGGCATTTTTCTACCTGTGACGGCCGCTACTAAATCGCGGTGAACTCGTCAAGGCTTTTATCGCCCCAACGACCATACTAGGCGTTGTTGGCTTGTACTATGTACCCCTTGACAGGCAGTACGGAAAGTTTGAGCTACGCGGCCATCAGCATACATGACAAGTGGGTTCGCGGAATGCGCAAGAATAGCCCGAACCTTGGCCAGTCACCAGTGGAAGGAAGGTTCAACGAGGTGAGTTGGATCATACTTAGGTCACCCGTAAGGTCATTACACCAACAGTCCACACACATGTCAAGCGTATGTTTTCTTCTAAATGGAAGCTCGGCATTAGGCTGATGCAATTAGCAAGTTTGTAGGCCATTCCGTCTACAATCTCTCAGTTGGAGCATAGAACGGCAACACGGTAATGCGGCGCATCGGAAATCACAGGAAGGCTGCAGCTATGCTCCACTTAAAACCAATGTCAGACGCTCTATATTCCGTTTTAACTTTCAAGCTTTCTGCCTACCCCGATTGGATAACGGGGATGAACACATAAACCCACGTACTTAAGGCGTATCGCAAAGCCCGTAGAGCCACAAACCTTCCCCTTCAACATCCTATTTCCGACCAAATAAGTATGTCAGCTGCACAGAAAGATTTCCGAGTGGCAATCGTGGGTGGTGGGATGCGCGGTCTTGGATGATGAGTTTGGCTTGCTTACCACGATCGTGAGAGACAAAATCAAATCTTTCTTAGTGCCATAAGGCTTCTGAAGGCTGGTATCCATGTAGACATTTTTGAACAGGCCGTGCGAATATCCAGCATTTGAGATGCGAGATTCATTGATTTTTTTTTGTTTACAGCCAATGTTTGGGGAGGTTGGAGCTGGAGTCGGCATAGGTATGTCAAACTTTAGTAGCCACTAATTTTACTGATGTTAACTAGGGCCGCCTGGAGGCAGTGATGTCACATGCAGAAGGGGAGCAACCTAAAATGCGCGCCATACGATTTATTTCGGGAGCTGGTGCTCACGAATTCATCTGTGATGTAGCTCCTCAGTCTTTCTCCCATATGCATCAACGAATCAATCGTTTCTTAGAATCCGGAAACCTCAGATGACCTTGGATTGGGCATATACAGGTGCTTCAACTCTCTATTTCCCTAGTTCCTGACCTAATTTTGTGCAGACCTTCATTCCTTAAGGCACTTATGCCAATGTTAGATTCGCGCCACGTCCATTTCAACAGGCGATGTGTTTCCGTATCAACCTTGCCTTCGGGGGCGCATCTCCTCCATTTTGCCAACGGAACCACCCATGAGGCAGATGTTATTATTGGTGCAGACGGTATAAAGAGCGTTATTCGCGAATTTGTGACGGGTCCTGGACGGTCTAAGCTTACATACTCGAATTCCGCTGCATATCAAGCTGTTGTCCCTTTGGAAGTTCTTCAGAACGCTAGGGTCAAAACATATTTGACTCGAACTCTCTGCTGGGTTTGGGAAGATCAGGTAAATTACTCTTACTCTTTCCGTCCCTGTGCGCTGGGCATGATTGCATAGCACATAATAAGCTTTCCTATCAGAAGAGATCAATACGTGAGTGTCTTTTCTTTCATTTGTCTTGAGCACTTGATTCATCCCAAGAGAACATCAACATGGTATTTTTTCCACAGACTCTTCGACTCCAACTGGCTCGGTGGATGTACCTCCTCCCTGGGCCCACCTAGTTCCCCATGAAGAAGTCTTGCGCGAGTACTCAGGCTGGGGAGAAGACGCAAAGATCTTGATCAGGGAGATGAAGAACCCAAGTAAATGGTATCTTCATTCTTTACGGCCTTTGTCCAGTTATGTTCGGCAGAGGGTGGTCCTTCTGGGTGACGCTGTGAGTTTGTCGTATCTTAAAGCCGCACACATTACTCACCCTCATCTCTGAAAGGCCCATGCTATGTTGCCTCATCTTGGGGCTGGCGTTGTCCAAGGCTTTGATGACGTTTACGCACTGTGTCGTCTGCTTGGTGATGCTCGATCTCGAAAGCGTAATCTTGATGCAAGTTATCTTCGAATATCATTAGACAGTCTCCTTCTTACAAGAACTTCCCAGGCTGCGCTTGAAGCTTATGATCATGCCAGAGTAGAACGCGTGAATATGGTTCAGAAGAGGAGCGCCAGAGCTGGCGACATCTATGAAGGCCGTGGCGCAGGCATTGGAACCATCTCACAAATACAAGACCAGGTCGCAGAACTTTGGGAACTTATCTGGCACTATGACTTGGAAGAGACGGTGAAATGTGCTCTAACAAATGCTTATGAGACCAAGGAATCCCTTTAAACAAGAAATATGTCTGTTAAATCACACTAGTACTATGTCAACATCATTTCCCCTTTCCCCGACATCGTCACTTCCCCTGCTAGCTTCAATATGGATGTTTCTGGATTCCAAACCAATCTAAGATCTCCACTTTGGCTGACTTGTCTGCTTCTGATTTCCTGCCCACCAGCAATATCAAACTTTTTGTATCAATACGGTGATATCAAGCGGTGCGCCGATCCACAAACAGCATCTTCATCTCACGGGACCAAGCCTGGGGCTATCATACGAGAGATGAAACGCACGCGCCCGTTGGAGCATTCACTTGTAATTATGTTCGTTTGAAATTCAGATTCTCGCTAAACAGGTCGTTAATGCTTTCTTTGAAAAACTGGGGCTGACATACCAGCAAGGTAGAGTTGATAGAGAGATTTTCGATAACTTCCTTCCCGTCCACGACAATCATGAGATCTTCGAAGCCTAAGCCCTTGTCATCGGCGAGGTAGCCACGCAACCCACAATCATAGAAGCCTTCGCCGCCTCTAGCAATGTCTTTTATAATAAGATTTCTCCCACATGTGTGATTGATCACTGTAGATATCCTCGTAAACTCGTCAGAGGAGACTTCCGAAATTGTAGCAGCTGGAAGTTCGATTGCAATAAATACTCCACATTTTCGAGCGGCAACGATGCCGTGAGATAGGGTGTGGAACTCTACAAGTTCGATATCTTTCGTAACGTTCCATCTGTCGAACACGGCTTTCGCAGCAGCAAGTGTCGCATGACCACACAGGGGTACGTCTTCGCGACTCGCACTGCACCATTTGATGCTGAAAGCAACGGTTTGTGATTTACTAGCT
This sequence comes from Tephrocybe sp. 9980TJB, assembly GCA_018220975.1. Lineage (NCBI taxonomy): Eukaryota > Fungi > Basidiomycota > Agaricomycetes > Agaricales > Lyophyllaceae > Tephrocybe > Tephrocybe sp. 9980TJB. The sequence continues at coordinate 1,826,607 of JABAJU010000001.1, forward strand.
GGCAAAGGTAGGGCTGAAACAAAAGCAGTGATAGGTTGATTGAAATTCTGGACAAGATCCATAAATGTGTAGGTTGGTAGATCCATCGCTACAAATACAACTGCAGCAGGATTTCCTCCAGCAGGCATCTTGGAAAAAGCTGTCAGCAGCACAAATCAACGGACATGGTAGGCAGTATCCAGAAGTTGGTTGTCCATCCTAGAGAATTGAACGCCTCTATATAGTATGTCTAGAGCCACGGAAATAAAAAGGAAGTCCTTCATAAGGTCCTTCATCACGCGAGCCAAGCTATCCATACGCTCGGAACTTGAATTGCGAGGCACCAGAAGAGTACAAGTGCACGAAGGTTGACAGAGGGTGTTCCTAATACTACTGGGGCAGAATGATGATTAGGAGATGGACAGCAAAGGCCTCGAAAAGATTTGGTGTATACAAGTCTCATGTCTATAGAATGAGCTCTCCATAGCCTAGCTCAGTCACCTGACCCCTCAGTTGAAGTACTGCTTTATCGACGTTCAAAGTCAAACCCAATTCTCCACCTCTGGGACTAACTGCCCTAGCCTTGATGCGTTGATCACTAGGTATGCCAAGTTTCGCGAACCAGTAGGGCCCCAAGAGGCAATTGGCGGATCCACATACTGGGTCTTCGTCGTCCTGTACATAACCTGGTGCAAACAAGCGGTACACGAAGGTTTCGTCACCTGTGAGAGAGCACGATGTTATGACATTGCCTGGAAAACCAGAGCCTTTCTGGAAGGAGAATCATAGGCTGTGAATAACTTTCATGGGTACAGGGGCCGTTTGAAGAAAGATTCACCAGCTGGGAGGGGTCCTGAAGTTTAAGACCCTTAAGGTCTTCCTTTGCATCGATTTCAATCAGTCCATCTCGAAGGGTCAGTTGCTAGGTTAACAGTGCTATCATGACACTCGATGCACTCACAAATCTCGAAACCTTTGCCACCGCTTCCAACGAAATTGACCTTGATATCCCTACCGAAGGCGCGACTTACAAGCCTAGAGATACGCGCAGTTTCGTCCACCGGAAGTTCCCTGATGGTGGTTGTAGGGAATTCAATCTCAAAAAAACCTTCGCCCTGCTTTTTTGCACTAAGCGTGCCATGTGTGGATGTTTTGAATTCAACGGTTTCGATATTTTCGTCAACAATAGATTTGTCCCCAAAAATGACTTTACATGCGGCAAGCGAGCCATGGCCGCAGAGAGGAAGCTCTTGACGATGTGCAGTGAAGAAACGAGCATTAAAGGCAACAGCATTTTTGGTTGCAGTAGGCACTGTACTGGACGACAGGAACATAGTTATAGGTTGGTTGAAGTTCTGTGCCACATCCTTGAAGGTATCGAGGGGAAGATCCATATCAGTGAAAACAATGGCGGCAGGATTGCCACCACAGATAGACGTCGTAAAGGCCGTTACGAGTGAGAATTTGACTTTACGGACCATTTGGTGGTTTGAGTTAGTGCCAGTACACTGCTGGCAGGTCATTATGTAGCATCTATCGGCCAAAATGATGGCCGGGCAGCACTCGATTGAAGGGACGAGTAAAAAAATTAATTCAATGGCGGTCGGGACACGAGGTAAGCTACAAGCGTATACTGAACCAGAGTTTCAAAAGATGATGACAGATACATACACCTCTTTCGGTTACCTTCCAAGCCTGATCAATCCCTTGTATCACTCCAATCTTTGTCAAGGAGGCGGATACGTCTTCTGCCGAGGCGTTTTTTCCACTCTCGCATGTTCCCTTGTACACCGGCCTCTTGGGCTCTTGAATTCATACCAGTTCTAAGCCAACGAACATCCCAAGTTTGAATGACATAAAGCTTTGGAAGACGTGGAAAAAGGGGCTCCAAAAGCAGCCAGACGTCAGCAGTTGGACGTGGGATAGAAAGGATTTGTAAAGGATGAAGTCCGGTAACAGTAAGTGCAGGGACAGGTTGTTCCAAGGAAAGGTGGCGTAGATAGGGCGATGATTGGAGAAGCGTGGACGGAGAGGGATGCAGCCTGCTTGGCCATGTTTTCGGTGTGAATAACGCAAGAGAGCGCAGCCTTTCTCCATGGACAGATATGAAGTGGGAAGCGAGAGAAGATGGGTATGGAATATCGTCGTAGGGGGTAAGGGTTAGTTTTCGAAGACTGGGAAGCGGAGAGAACAGTAAAATCATCATGAGAGGAGTGTTAAACATAGATATTAGAGAGAGCGTGTGAAGCTTTTGAAGTTCTAAGGGCTGAAGCCCTTCCGGAGGAAGGGCGTCAGTGCCTTGAAAATTAAATTCAAATTCGGCTGGTCCAGGTCCGGCGCCAACCACATCGAGCTCGCTGAGGTTAATACAATGTCGCAAAAGGTGAATGAAATAGTCTTGATCCCGGGAAGGTATGTTATTGGAGACATAACTAATTCCCCGAAGTGAGCGCATATTGATGACCTCGTCTCGCTCACCCAAGGCTACCATCGCTCGGCGGCTCAAAACAAAAGAGGGATTTAGGGTAAGATGAGCGAGGAATGGAACCAATGGGAATAAGGTGGTCAGAAGCGAGTCGAATTGCAGAGCCTGTGCCTGACCTATAAAGGCCAGTTTGGAGAGATCAAGGGCCTGCACCCATCTTCCTGGCGTCGAGTATGGGATTCGACGTAAGGAATCCCATTTTTGCTCCGCTGAATGCAGGCGGCGCTGGAATATCTCCAAGGAGAGAATAGTAGGAAGATTGACGGATGCATATATTAGAGGCAAGGCTATTTCCTGATAGTAAAAGAACAAGTTTGGGTATAAGCTTGACAATACAGAGACAAGGTGCATACAGTGAATACTTTGCAGACTCTCAGCAAGTTGATAGCGTCTTTGACTGATCCTTCGGAAAGCAGTACATATGCGACGATTTCCGACCAAATCTCTGCAGGTAGAGCTTTGAACTTCGGGGATGGGAGAAGGGGGAGGAGTAGAAGCTTCCCTGAGAACTGAGCGTAGGGGCGCGGAGAGAGCAGGATATTGTGCGTCGAGCTCATGGCAGCAACTGACAAGCTCAAATTCAAAATAACTCATTAATGTATTGCCATGTGTCCTTAGCATAGAATGAATTTATAAGCGGTCCCGGTCAGGTGTCGTCGCCATTGTGTCATTGGTAAATAATACAGGGCTCTCTGCCCATGTAATGGGTAGGTAGGCCTCTACGGTGCAAAAAAAAAAAATGACATCCTTCGTCTACTTCGTAGGTCCAAGGATGCCACCCATTTCATCCATAAACTTCTCATAATCATCTTTCTTCTTTTCCACCTTGCTAGGTTTTGAGGAAGACGGTATTGAGCTGGAAGCAGCGCCGAATTGGCTTTTGAGAGTGCTCAAAAGATCAGGTCGAGCAGGGCCACTAGGCTCTTCATTACTACCTTCCATACCCGGTGCAGCATTTATTCGTGACGATGCAGCGGATGTGCCTGGTTTTTTTCGTTTGAGCGCCGTAGGGACGAATGCTGTTGCCTCCTTCTTGAAATCACGGAGTTCGGGTTGTGCAAATACAGTAGCAGCTACGAGATCAGCGGTCGCCTTTTCTGTACTAGGCTTGTTTGGCAAAGAGGTCATCGGGGTAGGTCGGGTGGGATTCGGTGGAAGGGATGGGTGCGCTGGAGCATGGTATTGGCCCGCTTGGTGCGCTTGGAAGGTTTGATGGGGTATAGAAGAAAGAGGGTCTTGCATAGATGATAAAGACTGGTTTCTGCGAGGGAAGAAACCAGGAGGTGGCGGAGGCGCAAAATGAGATAAATGACTACCCATTGGATACCCAGGTGGGGGTGCATAACCGACTGGCATGCCGGGGGGTAGCATAAAGTTCCCTGGACCAAATCCGGGAGGAGGAGGAAGGGGAGGAAGGGGAGGAAGGGGAGGATTAAACCCTGGCGGTGGAAGAGGAGGTGAAGTTGTTGCACCCAGCATCATTTCGGGAGGTGGAGGTGGACCAGGTGGCAATGGAGGTTGATCTTAGAAATATAAATTCAACCAACCGTACGTAAAAAATGGTTTAAAATTACCAGCATCCGGTTGACCAGGAGGAGGACCTTCAGGCATTTCTATTCCATCAACGTCGAAATCCTCATCCTCGTTGTGAGGGAGGGGAGGTGGAGGACCTGCTGGCATCGCAATATCGTTGTCTGTCCATGTATGAGCGTCGTCACTTTCTTGGTGTCAGAATTTAGAGTAAAGTACCTCCATCGGACTCATCGTCAGTCCAAACTTCTCCCGGTAAAGGAGCTAGAGAAGTGGTTTAATTTTGACGCTACACATATTATGTTGAAGGTTCGCGATTCACCTCGTTCCATGTATGGCATTCCCGGCGGCGCGACACCGAACGGATTCATGACGGGGTCATAGTAAACACTCCGCTCTGGGTGCCGGGGTAAGCCTTTCTTGTCAAATATTTTTCTCTTCGGTAGTATGATCTCCTCTTGCGGTCCATCGTCACCTTCCTTCCTGCGAGGTCGATAGACAAGTCTGCGATGCTCTGGATGTTCCGCCACATATTCTGCCTTTTTTCGATTTATCTTCTCCAATTCAGCTTTGAGTTCAGCGAGTCGCCCTTGTTCAGATGGATCCTTTGCATCCTCAAGCTTCTTAATTTCATCCTCAAGATCTGGAAGGTATATGAGATATTGTAGACATGATGAAACGTATTGTAACTAACCCCATGTATCTTTCTTTACCAATGCCAAGTCGCGCGCCTTAGATCTGTCGGTTTTATTCTATGTTGTGTTATTCTGGAAAGTTTTGACATCATTACAACACACAAACTTTTTTAAGCTCCTTTTTGCGCTGGGCCTTGCCTGAACCTTGTTAGTACCATTTCATTTTTATGAAATATACCACATACGATACGCGTCTGCTGGATTGAGTGACTTCTTTGCCATGGAGGAAGATGGACGTCACGGTTAACGGAGCCGCGCACGTGTTCTCTTCCGGCGTACATTGAGTCATGACATAAGACGACCGTTGGGACTTGCATCCACCGAGGACGTCTGCCAGGCAGGCGTTCCCGACGACCTCCGCCACTCTCTTATCACATTATCAATGACAAGCACACCCGCATCGATCCCTGGAACTCCCCGTCGTGTTCCAAAGATGGCTTCAAGCCAGAACATGAACCATCTCCTCAACTTCACTTTACCTCCAAGGCAGGTTCGGCCACCAGTCAGCCTACCCAGGAGGAGCAGAAAGACTGGCACACAGCAGGGTGTCTGGAATAAGGAGCGTATGTACAAGTCAATTCCACCCCGCGTCATGGATTTTCACCGAAACATTCCCCCTCAGGTTTTGTCAATGCTCAGTATCGCTTTGTTATGAACCCAGGCGGTGATTACACTGTTCATTTCGCCGATCCAGACATGTACGTACCGACTAAAAACGGATAAGTTTTTTTATTCAAATGTTGGCAGCTTTTTCCAGTGGCACGACATTCTTCAAATAATCGTACCTCGTTCTTCGGCGCTGGCGTCTGCTTCTGCTTCTGAAGGCCCGAATGAAAACGGAGAAGGAAATACCGGCTGTCCGATCTGCCTTTCTGTTCCTACAGCGCCACGCATGACGAAATGCGGGCATGTAAGTCTTATCTTTAAGCGAACGTGATAACTCCTTAACGCCATGCATGTAGATATTCTGCTTTCCTTGCATACTTCACTATCTTAGTAATTCCGAGAACAAGTGGGCTCGGTGCCCTATCTGTTTTGATTCCGTCAACGAAAGGCAACTCAAAGCCGTCAAATGGTACGACGGACCCCCCCACACAGAAGAAGGCACAGGACCGTCGCAGGCATCTTCGTCGTCTTCGTCTCTCGATGATGATGCCTTCGAAGTAGTACCCCGTGCAGGATCCGTGATGCACATGCGCCTAGTGCAACGTCCGCAGATAACGACTCTTGCTCTGCCGCGATCGCGGACGTGGCTTTCCGATCTCATTCCTCCTCATCAGGCGCCCTTCCACTTCCTTCCCGACGTCTTTACCTTCTCCAAGTTCATGCTTGCGACACCTGCGTATCTGGTATCTGATCTTTCAAAAGATCTTGATGATCTAACCACTGAACGACGAGTTTTATCTGGAATGGACGATGGCTTGAGCGTTCTATTTGTGGACGGTGCAGAGCAAAAAGTCCGGGACCAAATTGCAAAAGCCATTGCACTAGAGACTCCGCACCTCAAGGAACAGGTCAGAAGAGCAATGCGGGACCAACGCGAGATTGAGGAGCGTCATGCTGCCTACCAGCGGACCCCCAAACCAGCAGTTACCTGTTTAGAGACACCCTTAGAACTTCTTTCAATCAAGTCTCCAGGTACGACTACTCCCTTGCCGAGCAACGAGCCCGCACCTGGCTCAAATCGCACTATTCCCAAGCAACGACGGAACGTCAACCCTCCCCCACCCTCCACGTCCACATACTATTACTATCAGGCAGCATCTGGACTTCCCCTCTTTCTTCATCCCCTTGATATTAAGATTCTACTTACACATTTCAAGTCCTATTCATCTTTCCCAGACACCATCACTATTCGCGTGGAGTCAGTCGCCGAAGGGACGGTTAATGATGATCTCCGAAAACGATGTAAATACCTGGCACACCTGCCAGAGGGTGCCGATGTCGTATTTATCGAGGCTGACTTGTTGGGCGTCGTCGGCACCGATGGCCTGAAGAATTTTGAAGGGGCATTGAAGATGCGAAGTTCTAGGAGGAAGGAGAAAGGACGCAAAGATGATCGTGCGCGTACCCGTGCAGAAGAGAGGGAGAAGGAAAAGGAGAAATCGACGTTCTCGCGGTCATACCAGTCCCACTCCTTTTCTGCGGCTGTGTCTCTTCCTTCAGTACCTGTGGAGGAGTATGAGGATCCAGACGAACATCTATCCGCAGCTCCTTCACCACCCGTACCAGGAGCCTGGGGAGCACGGAGTTTTGCATCTGCCTTGCATTCTGCGCCAACCCGTGGAAACGGAACTCAAGCTCGGCCGCAGAGAGAGATGGATGAGTGGGACGTGGATGCAGCCTGGCATGAGTTAGAAACGAGTGCAGGTGGACGGAAGAAGAGAGGGGCACGCCTCGTTGTTCTGGGCAGTGGAGGAGGGGGCGGTCGACGACGCTGACATTGGTTTGTTACTCATCCCTCATTTACATAAGACCTAATCAATGTACAACAGTCACATCATGAATCAAATCATCTTGACCATACAAGCACATAATACATGAATCCTATGGTATGCTGAAGTGTCACTGGGTTGTTATCAGAAGCCAGGATATCCGTTGTAATAGATGGCCTACGGTATAGCAGAAAGAACAGCAAATAAATAAATACCAAGTACGATGCACACTGTATCTATCGTCAAAAACAAGGGGCAGCGTGAAAAGTGCTCCCAGAAAAAAAATCATGATAGGCTGTCGTAAACTAGGCATTCAATCACGCAGCTGCATCTATCAGCTCGTATGACGATGGATGTTTGTTTAGATTATTTGCAGGTAATTCGAAGGTGCAACTAGAAATCTGGATCAGAACCACCTTCAACGAGGAGATAAAAGACTACCCACTTCCAACTTTTCCATCCGCCTTGCGGGCTTGCCACCATTTGCCATTTTTGTCCATGATGTCAAGGATCTCCCCTTTAGAAAAGGAGATTTCGTTCGGGTCATCGGGTGATGCAGTGTCTAGACTCAAGTTAGCTCATGATCCCAGCAGAATAGTCGAAATACTTACAAGCATAAAGCGCTTTGGCTTTGTAAGAAAATGAAGTTTCAGCGGGTGGAGCATTCTCTGGGATAGGTGACGCCCCGCCTGATCCCCCAGCACCGACCCCTGCCATGAGTGGTGAACCAGGTCCCTGAGTATCACCACCTCCTATTGAGGAACCTTGACCCCCTTGGGGCGAGTTATGGATGCTTCCACCGCCGCCTGTGGCACCACCAAGACTTCTGGTCTGCTCATTAATACTTCCAGCATTGAAGCTATTCTGGCTTCGGACCCCAAATCCAGTGTTTCCATATGCTCCTGAGCCAATGCCACTTCCAATACCACCAATCTTGGTATCGTAGGGTTCGTTTGGTCCAATGCCTCCTGGGGATCCATAGTTACCCACGTAACCATTGTTGGCAGCCATATGCATCGAATTCTGTGTGCGAGTCCTGCGGCGACGCGAAGGGGGTGTTAGGCCGCCAGTGCCCATTGAGTTGAAAACGTGCAAAGCGAGAGAATCCTCTTCAGAAGTGAAGTAGAGGACCCAAAGGATGTTGACAATAGACAAAATGAGCCAACCAGCAGCCATAGCGTCCATGGAACCAACGTTGGAGAAGATGCCCTGGTTAACACCAATTACAGCAAAAACGATGGCAATGGCACCGAAGATGGATATTTGGAATCGATGCATTGAAATAGAGTCGCTCGCCAAAGTGTAGACTACGCCGAGAATGAGGAAAAGCTGGAGAAAGATTGCGAACCAGAGGACACCGACACCGCTATTACCGACTGCGGAAATGTTCAACTCTCAGCAATGGGGCTTAGACGCATCAACTTACAACGTGCTGTTGTGACTGCCTGACCAATGAATGCTACGAACCATCCTATCTGTAAATGCAGTGAATCAGATGAGGTAACTAGGACGAAAATTGCGACAACGTACGATTGCAAGAATAGTAGTGAAGAGGAAGAGGTAGTGGGTAAGTATAGGGGTGAAATCGAGGCCTTCACTTCCACGAGGAGGCATGGTGGGTGTCTGCAGCAGACAGAGGAAGGAGCGTGCGGTGGTTGAAGATGGTGGCAATAAACGAGAGCCGTTCGTTTATGATTCCCGTGTGACAACCATTTTACTCCACTACTCACGCCCTTGTAATCATATTACATGAACCAAAATTTTAACAGATCTTGCCAAAACTCCTCTTGAACCAAGGGCTTTCACGCTTGAAAGTTTAGGGCAAACTACATATTACACAGTCCAGTACGGAGGCTAGAACGCACACTTTTCACTAGCACTAGTCATATCTCGTTTCGGACAGAATCCAACCATTTCCATTCCATTACATGAAGGTTGCGCCACCTCCCCTTCGTTTGGATATGGTTTTCAATGAACCTTGTCCGCACAAAGCCATTTTTCTGGAATACTCGAAGGCTGCCTTCGTTGCCTTCAAATGCTGAAGAAATGATGTAACGCACTCCCATTCTAGGGACCGCCCAATCCAATAGGAGTGTTTGCAGGACGTCTGTCATGATGCCTCGACCATGATGACTTGGTATAATATAATCTGTGGAGAGATCAATCCACTCTAAGTAGGTTTTGAGAAATCCTTGTACATCACATACCCCCAATGGTCCAAACGATATTTGGATCGCCGAGCGAGAGCGCATTGTTTTCCGCCAAAAGCGTGGCTTTCTTCTCCTCATCTTCACATTCACTTGGAGAGACCAGAAATTTTCCGTCTTTGACTCTAGTGAAGCCAATGTCCCCTATATACTTATCAGACCCGTCTTCATTCACCTCTCGAATCGATCTGACGGGGGAGGTCTCTACGAGAATTGGCTGCGAGTTATCACGACCAGCTTCCAATGTTGAGAGCGAAGCATCCGTCATCGCTCTGATTGTTTCATACCATCCTTCTGCATGTGCTTTCGGAATGTGTCACTTGAGTTGATTATTGGATAACATATATAAGTAATACTGACATGCCAGGTACGGAAATGGAGGGCTGCCTAACCATTCATAGATACGAGGATCGTTCATAATCGGCAGGTAGAGTGCAACATCTTCCGGACGAGGAGGTGTGATAATGATATTCGGGTGGTTCCTTAGCCTCAAAAACGGTTCTCCGGTCAGAGGGTTGACCTTCAAAGGATGGAGTTGATGGTTTGCCATGAAAGCAGACAGTTTTACACCCACATAGCGGGCAATTTCGACCGACAAAATCCACCATCAAATGAAAAAAAATGCACGAGCAGAGACAGAGTCATGCACAGAGAACGAGACTTTGAAGATAATAGATAGTCGATAGAATCTAAAGAGAGACTATTTTCTAATGCAAACTGTATTTTGCGATCTACATTGTGCGTTTTGCACAGTTTTGCATCACGAGTATTAGGTCCGTCAGGTACAAGCGGGTTAACGAGATCAACCTGCCCTAAAACTACCATCGATAAGGCAATAGCCGAATTTCACTAAACCTTATCTTCCCCACATCAACGCTGCCCTCCCCCGCATCGTTGAGCTCGGTTATTCCAGCTTTCCAGATTGCTATATATCTACTAAACACATTTTGAGCATCTACCCAGCATTGTCTATTAACAATGGTGTAAGTCTTCCCTACATTCATCGATCGAATGAATTATGGCCTAACGGTCCTCGATCCAAAGTAACTTCACAGTTGGTCAGTCGCTTAATTCAATATCCCCATCGCCGGGCAAACGTTTGTCCTCGTACTCAATTCATTGCTTGCGATCGTAGATCAGATCCGGCAGCTTATGGATCGGCCCACGAACATCCGCAACATGAGCGTCATTGCTCATGGTAAGTATACCCGTTTGTAGTTTGAATAAGAAAAATACCTAACGCGAGATTGTGAATAAGTTGACCACGGAAAATCGACACTTACCGATTCCTTGGTGTCCAAAGCCGGAATTATCGCCTCGGCCAAGGCTGGAGACATGCGTTTCACCGATACGCGAGAAGACGAAATTGCGCGTGGTATTACGATTAAGTCTACCGCCATCTCAATGTACTTTGAGGTGGACAAGGAGGATCTGCCGGCAATCAAGCAGAAAACTGACGGTACGCATTCAGAAACGTTTGTCGCGTTATCATTCTTGCTGAGCTGCTGGAAATCGCGATAGGAAATGAATTTTTGATTAATTTGATCGACTCTCCCGGCCACGTTGATTTCTCCTCTGAGGTGACAGCCGCGCTTCGAGTTACCGATGGCGCACTTGTCGTGGTTGACTGCGTTGAAGGAGTTTGCGTGCAGACAGAGACTGTCCTTAGGCAGGCGCTCGGTGAACGCATCAAACCCGTTGTTATCATTAACAAAGTTGATCGCGCTCTGCTAGAGCTCCAGGTCGGCAAGGAGGACCTCTTCCAATCCTTCTCCCGTACAATCGAGAGCGTAAACGTCATCATTTCAACCTACCACGATGTTGCTCTCGGTGATGTGCAGGTCTACCCTGACCAGGGAACTGTGGCGTTCGGCTCTGGTCTTCACGGATGGGGCTTCACCCTTCGTCAATTTGCGAGCCGCTACGCGAAGAAGTTTGGTGTTGACAAGGACAAAATGATGCTCAAGCTTTGGGGAGACAACTTCTTCAACCCGGCCACCCGTAAATGGACAACCAACGGCACCGATGCTAATGGCAAGCCTCTCGAGCGTGCCTTCAACAGTTTCGTTCTAGATCCCATCTTCAAGATTTTCGATGCTGTCATGAACTTCAAAAAGGACGCGATCGGCCCCATGCTCGAAAAGTTGGACGTGAAGTTGTCTTCGGATGAGCGCGATCTGGAGGGCAAAGCATTGCTCAAGGTCGTCATGCGTAAATTCCTTCCTGCTGGCGAAGCACTCCTGGAAATGATTGTTATCAACCTTCCCTCTCCCGCTACTGCCCAGAGGTACCGTGTGGAGACCCTCTATGAGGGTCCTATGGACGATGAGTCTGCCATCGGTATCCGTGATTGCGATCCCAAGGCGCCTCTCGTCCTTTACGTCTCCAAGATGGTTCCCACTTCCGATAAAGGTCGCTTCTACGCCTTCGGTCGTGTCTTCTCTGGCACAGTCCGCTCTGGCCCTAAGATCCGTATCCAGGGTCCTAACTACCTCCCTGGTAAGAAGGAAGACTTGTTCGTCAAGTCGGTGCAGCGCACTGTGTTGATGATGGGCCGCTACATTGAGGCCATTGAGGACTGCCCTGCCGGAAACATCATTGGTCTCGTCGGTATCGATCAGTTCTTGCTCAAGAGCGGTACCCTTACCACCTCTGAGACCGCCCACAACATGAGGGTCATGAGGTTCTCCGTCTCCCCCGTCGTCCAAGTCGCCGTCGAGGTCAAGAACGCCGCCGATCTCCCCAAGCTCGTCGAAGGTCTCAAGCGTCTCTCCAAGTCCGATCCTTGCGTCCAGGCATGGATTGCTGAGACTGGTGAGCACATTGTTGCTGGTGCTGGTGAGCTGCACTTGGAGATTTGCTTGAAGGTTTGCAACCTTGTTTTTTCAAATGATGCCATAGAAATACTCAATTCGCTTCCAGGATCTCCAAGAGGACCATGCTGGTGTTCCTCTCAAGATTTCCGACCCTGTTGTCCCCTACCGTGAGACCGTTAAGGCTGAGTCGAGCATTGTTGCCCTGTCCAAGTCACAAAACAAGCACAATCGTCTCTACGTCAAGGCCTTACCCCTCGATGAAGAGCTGACAAAAGCGATTGAGGCTGGTAAGGTCAATGCGCGTGATGATTTCAAGCAACGTGGCCGTGTACTCGCCGACGAGTACGGCTGGGACGTTACTGAGGCCAGGAAGATCTGGGCATTTGGTCCAGATACCACTGGACCTAACTTGTTGGTCGACGTCACGAAGGGAGTGCAATACCTTAACGAAATCAAAGACTCTTGTATCGCGGCGCTACAGTGGGCGACCAAGGAAGGTGTTTGTGCCGAAGAGAATATGCGTGGTGTTAGGTTTAATGTTTTGGATGTTACGGTATGACAACATTTTATCCATGCTGTCGACACTAACGATCTCTAAAGCTGCACGCTGATGCAATTCATCGTGGCGGTGGACAAATCATCCCAACTATGCGCCGCGCCTGCTACGCAGCTTGCTTACTCGCGACGCCTTCCCTACAGGAGCCTATCTATTTGGGCAAGCCGTACTTTTTTAAACTCTGCTCAAGTTGTGTTAATTTTATCCTTAGTTGAGATCCAATGTCCCGAAAATGCCATTGGTGGCATCTATAGCTGTCTCAACAAACGTCGCGGTCAAGTTTTCAGTGAAGAACAGCGACCTGGAACTCCCATGTTCACAGTCAAGGCCTATCTCCCTGTCGCCGAATCCTTCGGCTTCAACGGAGAGTTGCGTTCCCATACTGCGGGACAAGCCTTCCCTCAGAGCGTCTTTGATCACTGGGAAGTTATGGCCGGATGTAAGTGTGAAATTGTTTCTTCTCAAATGCATTTATTGATTCCCTCTTAGCTCCCATAGAGAAAGGTTCAAAGATGGAGGACCTTGTACAGAAGATCCGAACTCGCAAGGGTCTTAAGGTATACCAAAGTTTTTTTTAATCCCTTCATTAAGCTCATGAGTTCACCCAATCACAGGCTGAAATTCCTCCTCTCGACAACTACTACGACAAGCTGTGATTGAATCTCTTGGATCTCCAGTGCCGGTAGTGACAATAGAGGTTGTGTCTCATTGCAACTTTGAATAACTCTGTAATATTAACTCACAATGACTCATTTTCACTGAAATACGTGGCATTTGAAGGTTCGTCATCCATAGTATGTCCACAGATGTAGCTGATATTCAGTACTTGAAGTGAACACTTGAGAGGTATGTGGTACATTCTGATGTTTTCGGAAGTGCGGGTTTGTGTCGCTTCCGAATCTGGATTACATCAGCAATTTTTTTCGTCGGATATTTCAGGTTTATAAATCGTGATAACGCTTCCTCCTTCATTTTTTCCCCCTCTGCACTCGGTCGTCGTTGCTATCGATCGTGCAGTTTCAGTTCTTCTCTTACTTCCTTGTAACCCTCAAAATCATTAGCAGCCATGGTGTAGGTTATCTCTCGATGTTTATCTTCATAGATTAGGCTGATGGACGTCCGTAGTAACTTCACAACAGGTTAGCCTGGGCTGCCATGCAGTCCATCGATGGTCCTGACAATTATTTATTTCCTTCCAGACCAGATTCGTGCCCTCATGGACAGGCCCACGAATATTCGTAACATGTCCGTTATCGCTCACGGTTCGTTTTACCTTTTTTTTTTTTTTTTGGCCGAGATAAGATTTCTCACTCACCGGGAACGTGTCTAGTCGACCACGGAAAATCTACTCTTTCCGACTCCTTGGTATCCAAGGCTGGTATTATTGCGACTGCAACCGCTGGAAATGCTCGCTACATGGACACAAGGCCAGACGAGAAGGAGCGCGGTATCACCATCAAATCCACCGCCATCACCATGTATTTCGAGCTCGATAAGGAGGATGTTGCTTCTATCAAACAAAAGACAGACGGTGGGCACTATTAATCCTTTTCGATCCTTCAGTTTTTTCATGGATCGCTTAGGAAACGAGTTCTTGATCAACTTGATCGATTCTCCTGGACACGTTGACTTCTCATCTGAGGTTACTGCTGCCCTCCGTGTCACCGATGGCGCCCTCGTCGTCGTCGACTGTATTGAGGGTGTCTGCGTCCAGACCGAGACCGTTTTGCGCCAAGCCCTCACTGAGAGGATCAAGCCTGTCGTTGTCATCAACAAGGTTGATCGTGCACTTCTCGAGCTCCAGATTACTAAGGAGGACCTCTATCAATCCTTCTCCCGTACTATCGAGAGCGTCAACGTCATTATCTCCACCTACAACGACCCCGTTCTCGGTGACGTTCAGGTCTACCCCGACCAGGGTACTGTTGCCTTTGGTTCCGGTCTTCACGGATGGGGCTTCACCCTTCGTCAATTTGCTAACCGCTACGCGAAGAAGTTCGGTGTTGACAAGGACAAGATGATGCTCAAGCTTTGGGGAGACAACTACTTCAACCCCGCCACCCGTAAATGGACAACCAGTGCGACCGGTGCTGATGGCAAGCCTCTCGAGCGTGCCTTCAACACTTTCGTTCTCGACCCCATCTTCAGGATCTTCGACGCTGTCATGAACTTCAAAAAGGATGCTATTGAGCCCATGTGCGAGAAGCTCGGTGTCAAGCTCCTCCAGGACGAGAGGGAACTCGAAGGCAAGGCCCTCCTCAAGGTCATCATGCGCAAGTTCCTTCCTTGCGGTGACTCTCTCTTGGAGATGATTGTCATCAACCTCCCCTCCGCCGCTTCTGCCCAGAGGTACCGTGTGGAGACCCTCTATGAGGGTCCTATGGACGATGAGTCTGCCATCGGTATCCGTGATTGCGATCCCAAGGCGCCTCTCGTCCTTTACGTCTCCAAGATGGTTCCCACTTCCGATAAAGGTCGCTTCTACGCCTTCGGTCGTGTCTTCTCTGGCACAGTCCGCTCTGGCCCTAAGATCCGTATCCAGGGTCCTAACTACCTCCCTGGTAAGAAGGAAGACTTGTTCGTCAAGTCGGTGCAGCGCACTGTGTTGATGATGGGCCGCTACATTGAGGCCATTGAGGACTGCCCTGCCGGAAACATCATTGGTCTCGTCGGTATCGATCAGTTCTTGCTCAAGAGCGGTACCCTTACCACCTCTGAGACCGCCCACAACATGAGGGTCATGAGGTTCTCCGTCTCCCCCGTCGTCCAAGTCGCCGTCGAGGTCAAGAACGCCGCCGATCTCCCCAAGCTCGTCGAAGGTCTCAAGCGTCTCTCCAAGTCCGATCCTTGCGTCCAGGCATGGATTTCCGAGACTGGTGAGCACATTGTTGCTGGTGCTGGTGAGCTGCACTTGGAGATTTGCTTGAAGGTTTGTAGCTTTTTCTTCTCAAACCATGATGTCATGGAAATACTAAATTCGCGACTTCTAGGATCTCCAAGAGGATCATGCTGGTGTTCCTCTCAAGATCTCTGACCCCGTCGTCCCCTACCGTGAGACCGTTAAGGCCGAATCTAGCATCGTCGCCTTATCCAAGTCACAGAACAAGCACAATCGTCTCTATGTCAAGGCTTCTCCCCTTGACGAGGAGCTCGTCAAGGCTATCGAAGATGGCAAGGTCAATGCTCGTGACGATTTCAAGCTTCGTGCTCGTCTTCTTGCTGATGAGTTCGGCTGGGACGTTACTGAGGCCAGGAAGATTTGGGCATTCGGTCCCGACACCACCGGCCCTAACTTGCTCGTTGATGTCACCAAGGGTGTGCAATACCTCAACGAAATCAAGGACTCCTGCATTGCTGCTCTCCAGTGGGCGACCAAGGAGGGTGTCTGCGCTGAGGAGAACGTCCGTGGTGTTCGCTTCAACGTCCTTGATGTTACAGTATGTTATTTTGGCTTTAACTGGTTGATGTGCTGTTAACCCTCCCAATTAGCTCCACGCTGATGCTATCCATCGTGGAGGAGGACAAATTATCCCTACCATGCGTCGTGCTTGCTACGCCGCCTCGCTGCTCGCCGAGCCTGGTCTCCAGGAGCCCATCTACCTCGGTTAGTCATTATTCATTAACATCTTCTCAGCGATCCGCTCAATTCTTTTCAGTCGAGATCCAGTGTCCCGAGAACGCCATCGGTGGTGTCTACAGCTGCTTGAACAAGCGTCGTGGCCAGGTCTTCAGTGAGGAGCAGCGCCCTGGAACGCCGATGTTCACCATCAAGGCATACCTGCCTGTCTCTGAGTCCTTCGGCTTCAACGGTGAGCTTCGCTCGCATACCGCTGGCCAGGCATTCCCCCAGAGCGTGTTCGACCACTGGGAGATCATGGCTGGATCCCCGCTCGACAAGGGCAGCAAGCTGGAGGATATTGTCACCAAGATCCGTACTCGCAAGGGTCTCAAGGTTCGTGTTTGTTGTTTTAAGGTTTGGCAATTATTGATGACTTTGTACAGCCTGAGATTCCTGCTCTTGATACTTACTACGATAAGCTGTAAAGGGTGTATATGATACTCTGTATTTCTGAATAGATCTGCAATGATGATGTACTAGTTTGAATGAGCGTGTGAATATTTTGTATGATAATTGAGATTGATTTGAATTAGTTTGAATCATTCTGACTGCCATCATCCTTGCCTTGTAATACTTATCGTCTACAAATCCACTCGCTTTCCTATTCGTACTTTCCATTTTAAATCCTTTTTACTCTTCACCCTCTCTCATCCCAATGGCTTCTTCCCTTTCGGGCCTTTCAGCTTCCGTCACCCGGATTCTCTTCTTGACTGGTTTTCCCAAAGAACTCAAGACCAAGGACATTCAGAGCGCATTTTCTGAATATGAGGCCGTGAATGGAGGTTTCAAGATCAAATGGAGAGATGACACTAGCCTCCTCATTGTTTTCCAAGATCCTGTTGTAGGTGAGGAGCATCTGATTTAGTCTGCATGCACTTGCTGACGACACCTAGCTAAACGTGCCTATCTACATACCATCGCATCTCCGCCAGCAATCTTAACCTCATCAACTGGCGTATCTGCGACTATCAGGCCCTACGATGGTCCCGACGCGCAGAACATCATTCAAACTGTAAACTCACGTGGCCAGCACAACAATGCTTCTCGTGCCCACAACGCTCGTGCTGCCTCTGTATCTGTCTTTCCACCCACCCGTAGTATATCCGGCACCTCCGCAGGCCAGCCTAGTTCCAACCGTACCAGCCAACACATCCCCATCCCTGAACATCCATCTGCTAATGGTCGTGAGGGATCCCCGACCCTCCCAACTCTTCCCTCCCATCCCACTCTCAACTACCTTATCAATTCGTCTCTAGGCGAAGCAGTGGCTGGGGCAAACAATAGTCCCCCATCTGACCCTGCCATTCTCACGACGAGCCTACAATCTGACTCCAGCGCTGGAGGCCCCCGCATCGGCGATCCCGGAAAACGGATGCTGGGTGCGGCGCTTGGCGTAAGACATCCTTCTCTGGGCCCACGAATCATTGGTGGAAGCAGCGGTAGCCCAGGGAGTAGCCCCTCACAAAATGGTGGTGTCGATCAGGCCATGAGGGAGGTTCAGAAAGCTATGGGAGGGCTTGTCGTTGCCGAATGAGTTGCCTAAGGGTTGGTTGGGATTCTGTTTTTACGCGCCATACCGCGTCCTTTTTTGTGTGTAGGAGGTCTATCTTTTTTTTTTCGTTCTGAAGGGAGGAGGATGGTTTTCATAATGCTGACGAATTACTATCATCCATCTTTGCTCTTAAAATAATACATTTTTCGTTCCCTATTGCTGTGTGCTGCGCTTCTGGACATCCCGTTACTGCGAGGATGTTGTTAGCCATCTCAAACTCCTCAGTTTCTGATCAATCTGCGACAAGGTTCTTATCGTAATAAATAGAAAAGGCCATCTTAACGATAACAGCAATGCAGGATAGGCTATGGATGTGGGCCAAGAGAGTAATAATTGACATATTTTCTCCGTACGTACACGCGCCGTCTTTGCTGTCAATGGACCAGTGAGGTCGAAATGATCATCGATAAAACTGCACGACTGGAAACCAATCACACGAGTGTACGGCCCTTGCGTACGGTGTCATTCTATGATTAATGATGTTCTAGCGATGGCGACACAAAGAGATGTTCTGAGGGGGGTAATGCTGTTGTCAATGCGGTCGCAATCATGCAACCACGAGGCCCGGGTATCCTTTCCTTTGACCAAGGACGGCTTGTAGCACATGAGGCTTCTTTTCGCTTCTTTCAACAAGATCTCGAGAAAGTACAGCCAGTTTCACATACGTATCTCAAGGTTAACCAGGCAGTCAGATCTGCTGATCGCCCTATTTGGGTGTGTGGCCAAAATCTGATTGGAACTTGATATTCCCCATTTCGGTGTTTTGTCTCTCTGTCTTGATTCTTCCTTGGCTGTTGTTCCACAGCAAACCCGGTGCTTCAGCTATGACCTTGCTATATTGTCATCTTTGATTCCGTTGCAGCAAATGATTCAAAATGAGGATTGTACCTGAATTCTGTTGTTGCTGCGCCTGCTGCCCTTCATAATAAGGGCATCAACACTCTTCTTTCAATGGATACAGTTATAGGCGTCCCGCGCCACCGGTTGAGATAAAAGGTCCCACTCTGCCATCAATCGGCGCCTTCTTTTTGGCTCTTAAAAGCCTGTCGCTGCTTAGGCTGTGCCTCCTTTCCTCCCCACACAAGGGGTCTCGCTCAATCAGCCACATTCGAGGGTGATATATATTGATATCCGACACCCCGTCTTCGTAGCTCCGCGACCTCCTTTCCGCGTATTTGACATCCCTCTGAATCAGAGCAATCCCGTTGATAGTTCGACGTTCTGCAAGCGCGGAGAATCATCCCGTCGTCGCCGATATGAAACCCGTGTTTCATCCACCAACGAGTATTCCCCATAAATTGTGGCCAACCGACTCTGACTACCCCGACGATAACTGCTTGTCTCCTTGCTGCCATTCGCTACACCAACACTCAATCTTCAACCCAGACATTGGCTTTTGGGACGACATGGAGATGGAGATGGATATCGACGCAATGCTTCATAGTGCTAACTATAGTACGGAGCTATCCCAGGGCATGGCGACGCAATGGCCTTTATGGGATGACAACAACAGTGCCTCACGCTTCATCCCCGTCTCCGCAGCTCGATCTTCCCTCTACGGCTCCCCGCCAAGCTTTGGAGCATTTTGGCGTGGGAGTCCCTCTGAGGAGAACTGCTCCGGCTCTACATCGCTGCCATCATCTACCGCACCCTTCGATGTTCCAGCCAATCCTCGAGCAAACAAAGACTCGGCTTCTTTCCCTCGACGACAACCACATAATGCCCATTACAATTCCATGGGATCACCACATCCATATTATTCCCATCCATATTATTCCCATGCATCTCCTCCCTCAGCGGACACATTCTCACCAATCGCACGTTCCAACTCTCCTGCATCATCTACCGCATCAGCACCATCATCATCCTCTAGTTGCCCTCCTACTCCGCCTACTCCAGTTTTATTACCAGAATTACATCAACCTCGTCCAGAACGACCGATACCTATCATTCCACTCTCAAAGTTAGCGACCGTCTGCGAAGACTATTTTATCCCTTCATCAGTACGCGGCGCCAATGCACCAAAACCGTGCGGCACTCTTACAGGAGAAGCCGAATTATCATTGTTCCGCCGATACGATCGTTATCCAGGTCCTCCTCAGCATGTATCAGATGACATGGCACGCCTTCGGTATGGCGGTTTTTGAGCCATATGCCTCTTGCGGAAGATACATACCTATATTTGACAATGGACCGGGTTCACACATTAGCATTCATTCATTTCACATGCATTATTTATTATTGACGCTTCCTTAACTATAACATGATTCATCCCGCCGCGTCCAATTTCGAAAAGGAGAGAGGCCAGACAACGGAAATTACGACTTCTAAACATGCAAAAAATGGGTGAGGCGGAAGCGGTGAAAGGTTTCGCGTCTTGGTGCCGAGAATCAGGATTTCAAAATCGATTAAGTCCAGGCTTGAGCCCAATCAGCGCTCAAGACCCTGAAAAAGCATGCATCAACGTACGTCTTGGATATTTTGAATCACAAGCCGCCGCCAGCGGAAGTAGTTCGTGTA
Organism: Tephrocybe sp. 9980TJB; assembly: GCA_018220975.1. Lineage (NCBI taxonomy): Eukaryota > Fungi > Basidiomycota > Agaricomycetes > Agaricales > Lyophyllaceae > Tephrocybe > Tephrocybe sp. 9980TJB. The sequence continues at coordinate 1,847,001 of JABAJU010000001.1, forward strand.
CGCCCAGGCTGAGGGATACGCAGGAACCTCCTATTGAGATTCTGATGGTCCGGCGAGTGGAAAGAGTCGTCGCTGAAGTTGTTTGATGGTAAAACATTTTGAAAAGAGTCTGCGCTGATTTTGGACGTCCTTTTTAGGTGACCGTAAGGTGTCGCTCGCACTTGAGCACTGAACTTAGTAGGTGTCCTAGAACCCGGTTGAGAGCGTCTGAGATTCAAGTCGCTGTAACTGAAGTGAAGCTGGTCAGGGACGTTGTTTACTGAGGGGCTTGTGATACAGTCTCCTCCACGTTGCATGACAAGGTTCTCGACCGAACTGTAAGATGAAATAGAGCCAGAAATTGCTCGTCCATCAGGTGAAAGCATTTCTTTAAAGGTTTGGCCTAGATCTCGAGATTCCAAGTCGCTGTCTTGTTCGTCACAGCCGGAAAGCCATTTCCGAAAGTCGACCTCTTCGTCTTCAGCCGTTGCGCAAGGAGCTAGCCCGAAATCATATGCATTATGGTAGACTCTTGTTGTATAGGTTGTGGTAGCCCCGACCGGTACGCGATTGAAGTAATGCATGGCGCGTTCATTCATATATGCACAGTAAGTTCCTACCCTTTCTATGGTGCCATAAGAAGGGCCGATATTGTCGTTTATGAAGTTATATATCTCTTCTCTCTCGGTCTGGGTCAAAGGACGATTCTCTTCGAGGATGACGGGAGAATTCAGTTGATAGTTTTTAAGATCGGCTAAGTCAGAGGTGTCGCCAAGATCAAGAGTGAGCTCAGGATCAAGAAAGGTGAAATCGAGCTCGTCACGTGGAGTATCTAGAACGTTTTCCAGAGGAGCAAAGACAGGGCATGGTGAGGGTGTTCTTGCAGAAAGACTTTCAGACGGAGGTTGAGCTATTGCGGGAGTCCTCTTCCTCTTCCTACCCTTCTTCAAAGTACTCGAATTGTCTTGTCTTTGAGGCAGGGAGTATTCGTGTTTTTGATGCCTGGAAGTTATCTTTTCGTAGGCCATACGCTTTGCAATTCTAGACGCAAGTTGATCGGGACTATTTAAACTCTGCTGGGATGATATTTCCGGGGACGTTATAGATGAGGTTGGTTGAGATATATGGGTCAACTCCAGGTTTGGATGAAGGTTGATAGGCTGAAGTTTGTTCTCGGATGCCTCGTCTGACTTGCCGTTGGAGAGATCACCGATGCTATTGTCGGGCGTTGCTGTCTGGAAAGAGTAGTAACCTGGTTCAAGATCAAATAGCTATACAGTAAGCAAGCACACACTTTATCAAGCGCTGCCTGTCGCTCCAGTTTCGCCAGTCGCCCTCTTGTTAGATTGGTGTGCCTATCTTCTTTCGCGACCCGCAGACCTAGCACGCGAATGAGGTTAAGAATTTATTCAACCTATCAAGACTCACCTCTCGAATGGAAGTAATCGTAAATGTGTCGCCTATCGACTGAATAGCGCTCTTGGATAACTTTTCGCACTTCAAACGATGGCATCTTTGCACCGGGGTAAATCAATGCCTCCATATCCGATACAATCTCAGGGCCAAGACGAGCTGCAAGGCGATGTGGGTTCACTCTTCTCGTCTTTTGTAAATCATCATCAAAACCGTCATCACTGCTAGAACGCTTCTTGAAAGTAGGACGAGAACGGCCAGGAAAAGAAATGGGCTCGGAGAATATGATTGGAGCAAACTGTGTGTCGCTGTCGTCAAGAGGTTTCGCCATGACTGTGGGTCTCTCAAGAAAGTTGTAATTAGCAGGAAGAAAGGCGTGGTGCTCCCAACTTATACATCCAACCAGCCATAAACAAGTACAAAATACGCGCCCACGTGCGCCACCGACACTCTAGAAATACAGACTGGCTGCAAAAACAACTGCATAGAAAAAAAAATTTAGCGGAGACTTCAAAGAGAGAAAAATTCCATTTACTGTCGCGCTTTATCTTAATCTGGGCCTCCTCCATCTTTTTAAACAGCTCTGCGTCGCCGATGACTCGAGCCGCATCCCTAACTTCTCTGCACGTCTCATCCAGACGAGTAATTACTCGAACAATTGTCCCCTCAGCAACATCCGTGAGAGCCGTGATTTGTTCGAATGGCTGCTCTTTTTATCAGTTTGCCAAATCGCAGACGGGAGGTGTATACGCACCATGCCCTTGGCCCATTCATACACAACTTCAACCAATCCGAATTTTAGATTAGAGCGGAAGTCTTCTACGGGCACTTTGTGATAGTCTTGTATTCTGCCGACCCTATCACTGATAGATAGAATAGCATCTCGCCCTTCCTCAAGTTTAGCAGGAATGACAGGCTCCACTTCGGTTTTCTCTTGGAAGACGAAGCAAGATAACAATGCAACGACCTCTTCCGGCTCATAGCTTGCCAAGGTATTTTCCAGAATAAGCTCTGTCAGGACGAGCTCATTTGCCGAGTTGATCTAAGAAACCAGGTTTAAAATGAGCAAGGTACTCTAAAGGAGGGAGGAAAACGCACTTCACAGGCTACACGACCTTTGAGAAGGACAGTTGAATTCTCATCAATGAATTTTAATTCTTGTAGAACCGCCACCCGTTGTTCGTAATCTGGGATAAGTTCCAGGTTCTGATCTGATATCGCGAGCTTGAGGTTAGCTATATTTGCTCGAAGAACCTTCTCCCCATGAATCACCATGTACTAGAAAGTGAAGTGTTCAAGGTCGTACTTTATAAGAGGGAAAAATGAAACTGACATGGTCCATGAAATGATCGCACTCGGTACATGATTTTGTCAACAATCTTTGCGAGATCGAATGTCTGGTTTGGAGTAGTTCCTGGAAGTCCAAAGCGCGCATCCGTTCCCACTCATTCTCAGGTACTTGGCCAGAGGCTTGCCACTCATTGACAAGTGCTTGCAAGATCGCGATACCTTCTTTCATCCGAGAAATGAGATGTCGCTCCACGATGCTATCAACCTCGACCTTGAAAACATTAAACAACCGTTCAGTAACAGATATCAATGTCGCACACTCACCTTGGCCGATTTATTGGTCACTAGTACCACGCTGGTCAAAGGAACTGCCCGAAGTTCATAAACTGGATCCTCTACAGCCAACGATTTGGGTTTTGGCGGCCAATACGGAACTATGGCCTCGTTGTCGATATCTAGTCAACCCGCGTTAAAATCATCATCCAGAAACCAAAAACCAAGGAAGTAAGTATTCATACCATGCTCGCCACTTTTGGTTCTAGAATTCACCAAGGCCAGAACGTAATAACTTTTAACTTTGTTCAAAACGCCGGACTCAGATGTTTGCAATGCAGCAGGTTTGAGTAGAATAGCGGCCGTGAATGTCCTGAAATGCTGTCATTGTGTAATGAGGATGAGATGACAGATGGAGAATATTCATACTCACACCGTCACGTAGGATTACCACCCGTCCTCCCACCATAGATTTAGCGCCCTGGGGATGAGAAATGGCCATACTTAATAACCTTTGATTCAAAGCCACGATGTCAAGGGAGTCGTCGTAGAAGCCGTTGATGTCGTGCGAACATATATCACAGTCCAGTTTGGGCAGTGTGGACAAAACCTTCTCGCTCTGTGAACAAGAATCAGATTCTTCACATCAGCATCGTTTTGTCATGATACCTGCCTCTACAACTTTTTTCTGTTGGTCAGGAAGTAAACGCTGTGAAGCGTTCTCGGAAAAACTACGCTTGATCATCTCTTCCACTTTGAGAGCTTCAACACGGAGTAGATTCAAAATCATGTTATATGTCAATCTAAACTGTGATGACAGTTTGCCAGGGGTTCCAAGCATCATGGTGTGCAATGCGGTTTGCTATGCGTTAAATCAGACACTAATCGGAATTGATGGATGGGAATAGTTCAAAATACCTCAGGAAGCGAATCATTAGCAGCTATGATGACTGTGCCGGTGGGATCCAAACCACGACGGCCTGCACGTCCAGCCATTTGCGTGTATTCTCCCGGAAGGATATCACGGAAACTGCGACCGTCATGTTTACGAATGCCAGAGAAAACAACACATTTAGCGGGCATGTTAACCCCCTGGAAGAAACTCAGCACTCAAGAAGTCAAAAATTCGAGGCTTGACTGACCATAGCAAATGTTTCTGTGGCGAATAAAACCTTGACTAAGCCACGGGCAAAAAGAATTTCAACGACCTGGTTGGGTCATCAGTAACAGCACATAAGATTTGACTGGAGACCAACTTCTTTGACTAGAGGAAGAAGGCCTCCATGATGTACTCCAATCCCTCGACCGAGGAGATCACGCATGCGCGCAATTTGTGGCAACTTCTTGTCAGACCCTATAGAAAGAAAAAGCTTCAATGGCACAGGACACGAACATGACAAAAAAGCCGCACCTTTGAGCCGTGAGAGCGCCTTTTCGATGGCGACATGGACCTCACTTTTTTCTACTGAGGTGCACAGGTCGAGATTTGTGAGGGTTGCAGCGTTTTCTTCACATCTCTTCTTGGATAGTGTGAAGACAACGACGGGAAGGAGAGCTTTCTTCTTAAGGTGGCCAAGAAGATGCACATAAAGATTTTTATCAACGCTGGAGAAGTTGTTCCGTGCTCCTCCTCCTCCTCCTCCTCCTCCTCCTCGACCTCGCACTGCAGGTGTTGCTCCGCGTCCACCGCGCGCTGAGGCCGCGCCTCGTTGACCGCCTCGTTGTGCGGGGGCTGCGCCTCTTGCTCCGACACGCTGTACAGGAGGTAATCCTGCGGCTTCGCGTTCCTTATCTTGTTTCCGCCTTAACGCTTCACCAGCATCTTTGTAGCTGAAAGAGTGTGAGGCTAGAAGCATCAGGGCTTTTCAAATTAACGTACCCTTGGCCAATGAAATTTCTTTTAGCGTCCACGATCTTATACAGCTCCCTTCCAGCATAAAGGAAATGTTCTAGCGGAACTGGTCTCTGTGCCGTTGATATAACATATATATCCTTTTTCTTGGTTCGCCTGGAGGACAATGTCAAACGAGGCAAACAAGGCTCAGATGAAATGTATGCCTTACCCAACCCAGTCTGCAAACTCCTTAGTATTGGGAACGGTAGCTGACAACAGGATAATGTTAACATGATCCGGAAGCATGATGATGACCTCCTCCCACACAACGCCTCTCTGCGGCGGCCCGACTCAGTCAGGAACGTTTGGCGGAACGACAATCAACAACTTACTTCCGCATCATTCACATAATGAACCTCGTCAAAAATGACAAATTCAACGTCACGGATGAGATCAGCGCCCTTGTAGAGCATGCTTCGCAGAATTTCGGTGGTCATCACAAGACAAGCCGCTTCAGGGTTAATTTGCACGTCGCCCGTTAGGATGCCGACGGAAGACGAAGAGAACGTTTGTTTGAAATCTCGGAATTTCTGGTTTGAGAGTGCTTTAATAGGTGATGTGTATATTGCCCTACACCAGAGCAGACAGATTAGAAGTCGCGCGTTATTGTGAACTGCACATACCGTGTCATGTGTTTTTCCGCCAGCGCAATTGCATATTCTGCTACAACTGTCTTGCCAGCTGATGTGTGGGCGGCAACAAATACAGAATCTCCCATCTCCAAATGGTATACAGCCTGTTTCTGGAATGTGTCAAGCTCAAATGGATACTATTATGGAGAACGAGTCAGAATGTGTGGGGAATAAGTCATTACTGGGTCACCTTATGAGCCATCTGTGGTACGAGCTCATGGAAATTGGGGAATGGGGTGTTGACATCAATGACATGAGCCCAGTCGCGCTTTTGAATAGCTGCACGTTTTAATCGTCTTTGGGGCTTCACCGGCCTCAAATGCGTGGTCTGACAGAGAATGAGCACATGGAAACATTACTAACAGAGGTCGTATACCAACCGATGTGGGCAAAAGTTGGTCGATCTCGCTGATCCCATTAGGCAGTAGCTCACCTCTGTCTGCCATGATGGTCACGTCCTCCGCATGCTGAAAAATCAATATTGAGACAAGGGAACCAACAATATGGATGGTAAGAATACCTGATCATTCTGTGGTTTTGGCTCTTCCAAGTCATCGAGTGCAATCAAATCCTTATCTTCAACCTCATCACCAGGCAGGCACAAGCCTCGACTCAGACCAGGCGCTATTGTTCGAAGCCCCTTAGTGCCCTGCCCATCTACAGTAGATGTAACAAGGGGGTCCTCTAAACCACCAGGCCAGAATGGAACGTAGCCAGATTTGCCTCGAACAAAGGTTTTGCTTGGTGCAGGAGCACGATCAAAAGATGTGGATGTCAAGCCCGTAGAGATGCTTGGATTTGCAGTCTACACATACATAGCGTTAAGATTGAAAAGACTGAGAAACTGTAGACTATACTTCGACATAACCAGTGACCCTTCCGTTTAATCCTGCGCGGATGAACGTTAGCGCTGTCGGGGGCGGCGATGGATTGAAGGTAAGAAGTGACGGGATGGCTAGTTCGCGTACCCAATGGCTAAGAAAGTTTTAAAATTATATCAAACACAAATTGTGGACCGCCATAAGGATAAGCGCACATTTGATACGAAGGCAGCCAGTGTTTCGGTAGCGTCTCTCGGGGCAAAAGAAGTTTATCTTCTATATCGCGGTGAACCTGCTCCTGGGTCGGAAGATGCGAGAGATTGAGGTCATCGAGGAGAGAGTTAGCATTGCTAGAATCTGGAACGAGGATCTGCTGAATTAGGGTGTCCATAAGCAGGATCGCGTAGTACAGCCACCAATTCCCCGCCATCGACCGATCAAAAAATCAATCATTACAAACTTGTTCGTCTGCCCATCGTTTCACCAACCTGTGGGTGCACAAACATCCCCTGACCGGCCACAAAAGCGAATTACTGCGGTAAGACATGATTGTCAACACCCCATCATGTCGCTCTGGAACTATACCATTGACGATGCCAGCCCCTACCTGACTTATACCCCCTACGGTCAGTTATAGCGTTTTGACTCTTGAGTTTTCTAGTCTTATGACTGATGGCTTCCGCTTAAATAGGTGACAGTGTGGCAAATGGTGGATGGCGGACGTGGTATACGGGATCGCAATATGCCACCTCTCATGACGAAACTACCCAGGGGAACTCATTCCATATCGCATCGAGCAGTGCCAATGTCACTTTCCAATTCTTTGGTTCGTTCAAAGTAGTGTTGAATAAGCTCAAACAATTCATCTATTGTTACGACTGTTTAGGAACAAATTTGGCACTATATGGATTCACCAACAGTTCCTTTAATGTCATAATTGATAACGAACCGCCTACAACTGTGAACATCCAGGCATCTGAAGACTCGCTTCTCTACTCGTCAGATACCCTCACGAATCGACTGCACAGCGGTATGTTGACGTTTGTTGCCTCATATGTTTTTCTCAATGAGAGGCATCTAGTAACGCTCAGTGCGCAACCCAACCTCACGCAAAGTCTTGCATTCGACTCTGCAATTGTTTCGGTTTCCTTAGATGACAAGTCAGTATTCTGTTGCTATCAATATTCTGTATCACTGATATACGATATACAGCGAAGGGTCCCCATCACCGACCTTTTATGACAGTACCAATACGACATTGTTCACATACTTGGGAGATTGGGCCTCACAAACACAAAACGGCATTCCGAACTCAACAGTAACTGCCCCATTCCATGAGACAACACAAATTAACGCAAGCGTATCATTCGCATTCAGCGGCGCCAAAGCTGTAGTTGTCAAAGGTCTTGTGACTTCAGAAAACGGAATGTATAGTGTGGTTAGTCCCAGGTTTTCAGCTTATGGAGATGGAAAATTATTTAACCTGTCGTCATTAGTCCTTGGACGGCCAGAAAAGCGTTTATAACGGGACCTCATTATGGACACTTCCCGACGCACTTCTATATTTCCGAGCAGGACTGGATCCAACAATCACTCATGAACTCAACATAACCAACTTGAGCTCCAAGCTGTGCTTGAACTCAATCACAGTCTTTCAGTATGAAGCAAGAAACGCTGCACCTCCCGTCACCAAATCGTAGGTTTAGCCCGCTATTGTAATTCGGAGTTTAATCTAATGTTTCCCAAGTACCTCAACACCCCATCATTCAACAAGTATTGGAATTATTGTTGGACCAGTAATAGCAGCATGCATTTTGCTTCTGGCGGCACTGGGCCTCTTTTTCTGGCTCCGACGACGACGAGGTTCTTTACGCCCACTTTATTTGAAAAGGAAATCTTCACAAGACCGGACACCAGTACCTGCCCGTCCTCCAACCTCTCTTATCAGCCCTATGCTTGCCACGTTAAATCAGGGAGATCGGTCAATAACTGACGTTCAATCAGCATTCACTGGTGTCGGATCCGACGTTCACTCATCTACCAACTTGTTGAAGAATTCCCCGGGTTATGGTCAGCGAAGTTTACGATCCAATACATCAAGCGACGCTGCCCTCTCCCAGGTTAGTCAAAGGACAGAAATGGAGGCTTTCGGCTATTGGGATCATCGTATCGTTCCTAGCGTAGCAGGCTCAAGTGCTTCTGGCAGCCTTCATGGTGGTATCCCCAGACATATGCAATCTTTCCGAAGTTGGGAATCTGGGAGCGATGTCCAAGCTCTTCCCTTGATGTCATCACAGGCCAGCACTTCCACAGGCCACCGTAGTGGGCCTAGCTTGGATGCTATTAGCCAGCTATCGAGTGGGACCCATCGGACGGCTGGAAATTTAACTATCGAAACTTCATATACATCAGCTTCGGAATCGACTTCACCTCGACGCCGTGCTCCAGGGCCTGGGCCTAGTTACATACGAATGTCTTCTACTACTAGTAGTAGGGGGCCTCTACCGAATATCCCCGTCCCATCATACGATGCGGCGCTGAACGCACCCGAGGTGACACCTGACGAAGTTAAAGACATGGCCAGCTTGCAATTCTCTGAAGATAGCGAGTATTACCCAAATCCTCGTAGATATTCAGCACTTACTTCCATCACGGCACCTCCTCAATATGAGCGATAGTTCCGTTTTATGCATGTACTTATTCTTTGTGTAACTTCTCATAGTCATTCAATAAAGATTAGTCTTGGGTCTTCTGGGCAAAAACTCTATCATTGGACAAATATTCGAGTACAACTTCGGTGGCTAAGAACAAATATTATTTATCACTATATAAATTAGATAATTAAGTAACTTTCCGCAATAAGATGCTAGTTCTGATGAAGGACAGGAATAGATTGATCAACTTCTCAGTTTTCGTGCATAGCATCGCCGTATTCGAATGTAATGTTGAGTTGCTGTTGTTTGAAGCTCTCGCGCGGCGTTGTATTGTAGCTGGTCCACCGTCTCTTCTGGAACACCACTTCCAAGTAGCAGAGGTCGGCCAGACTTGAGAAAAGCCTAAACATGTTTAACGTCAATAAATCTCTCCCTCAAACGTAAAATCGTAGACATACACATAGGTCATCCTTCATAGCGGCACCGACACGCATCATAAGTGGATCCTCATATTTCCAATCCGAGCTGGGCATCCAAAACTCCTCATACTCTGGCTCCTCAAGTGCAGGATGATCCGTCATCCATGAAAGCAGGTTGTCTGCCGCATCCACATCACCACCATTACCCCTGATGGCATTTTTAACAAAGGCCTGCCAGCGCGGCCACCACGGCCCTTTAACTTCGTTAAGGCTGAGATTTATCCGTCGATAGTCACAGGTATAGGCGTCAAAGTCCCATTCGATAATGATGGCGAGTCCCCCGGGTCTTAAACATCTCGTTATTTGGTCAAGAAGACGATGAAAGTTTTTGATCTGTACAAACGGCGTCAAAAAGAAAGCAGATGCGGGATCGAGGCACATACACCAGATGATATGAGCTGCGCATGAACTACATTGAAGTCGCCATAAAAGTGTTCGAGCCCCAAATTTATGTCATCGACCTCGCTCCTAAGTAAGTTGCGCCTTAAGCAATTGTGTATCAGGTAACGGGTGCTTTTTTTTTTTTACCTGCAATTGAGTGGCATTGATCTGAAATACGAAAAATGAGTTAGATGCCTCAGGAAAGCCGCTAGCGAAGACGTACAGAGACTGCATGGGGACTAGATCGATTGCTGTAGCTTGGCAGTGAGGAAAATCGCGCGCACAATCCACAATCCTGTTTTCCAGTTAAAATGTATATGTGGCGTAGGAAAAAGGAATCTCTGCTTACCAGCTACCACTGCCACAACCGAGGTCCAAGCATGTTTTCGTCTCGCCGGGAACATCATCTGCCATTAACTCATACATGATGGGCGGGTAGTTTCCCAAGACGTCCTTAAATATCAAATGCTGCATATCTAGAAAATTATTGTCGGTTCTGCGTTATAAACCATGAATAATGGAATTACACACCCATTCGCTCCAACTCTTCGTCGTCCGCAGGCAATTTGTAGACATCCGAATAGTTATTGATGGCTCGTCCGAATTCCTGTCGCACAGCCTGAGCCCGAGCTGAGCTAGTTATTGAGAAGACAGCAGGGCCCGTTGGGGATGCAGAGCGGATAGAATCGTCGTAGGAAGTGTTCGAGCATCCACTGACACTTGGTGTGGGACTGAAGGGTATAGATGCGACGGAATCATCGTCGTTGTCGCTGTCACTGTCGTCGTCGAAAGGGCGAAATGGATAGAGGTGTTGACGGGACATCGATTGTTAACGTCGCAGGAATGCAAGCTTTACCTTAGGTATGGTGGAGAGAAGTGTAATTTATACAAACATCGCATTGCAACCAACAACGGCGGACATTGGTCTAAATGTCCGGACACGTGCTTCCCGATCATCATCTCGTTCCTGACAGATACCCACGTGATCGCTCTTCCCTTTCCCTGCCACCGCCGTTGCGTGTATTTCGGGCTTTTGTCCTCTCATTCGGAGCGCAGTTGCTTAAATACATCGGATCTGTCGACCCATCCCCGGCTGTCTGGTCTCAAGTCATACGTACTGTAGTTTTCTCACTGCTGATAGCTGCTTGGAGTCTAATTCTCTTATTCTTGCTTGGAACTGGTCAACGCTCCAAATACTTCTGACTACTATCTCACTTGGCTGGCATGGTGTTGACAAGCATTGAATTACTGGATCCGTCGATTCTCTCGCGATACATGATAGAATGGAATTCAAAGAATATTCATTTCGTCGAGCTCTCACGAAATTTTCTCCGGTGTTATTGAGCGTCCGGTGTCAGAGCCATTGTGGTCAGTGGGCGTCGAACAAGTACCACGATCAGTGATACGCTCAAAGGCCATATAACGTGGTTAACGCCGCTTGAACAAGGAATTGAGTTGAACCCATCGCAAAGCGTAACAAACCGGAGAATGCCTTTGTACACTTTGATGCACGTCGCTCGGCGGTCCTTGAAAATACGGACGTCGGTAATTCTTATCTAGTCCTTTTGGGCCTTGCATCTCTGCGGGTGGCGCTACTTATTCACGGCAACTCAGAATTCATCCGCTCGAAAAATTCATTCTTGAGACCTGTTGTGTCACGTACGGTTTCTAATCTTTGAAAGCTTTGTAAATTACCATGCTGTATGTATGCAACAGCACAGGAGGATCATAATACTCCATCATACCAAAATATCATGATCCTTATGTCCAAATGCCAAGTACAAGTAGGTACTCGTCTAGTTAATGCTAAATTTATGCTGATCATGATTGAAGGTTTGTCTGCATGGAGGCGCCGTTGGGGATATTGGAAGTGAAGGAACGAACTTCCTAGTGCCTATGTCAAGCGACGGGTCCGTTCGCATCACAGTAGTGTTGCGTGATCGCCCTCACCCACACTCAGCCTGACCATGACATTTGCCTTCGCACAGTGTTAGTACTTGCCATATGGCATTCGATACTCCATATGCGATTTTGGCTGCCTAGTGTCCAGAGAAGAAGATCCCAGACAATATGGAAATAATACTGAACAATGGATAAAAATGATTTTACCCAGAGTCCGAAAAATTTTGTAGCCCGCTGTGATACTTACTTGGACAAAGCTGGTTAGAAAGTGTTCACTCTGAAAACCGTCATGTAATATGAGAATGGAAATTGACAACTTCTACCTCAGACATGAGCGCATGAAGACAAATAGATATCGCATAGATATCACAATCTATTTGCCCAACTAAAATGAAGTAATAAACAAATTGTGAGTGCCTATGGCTTCTTCAACGCCGCAAAACGTTTCATTAGAGCATCCAATTCATCTTTGGGTGACTCAAGGCCTGATGCACCTGCAGCAGCGTTTGGCTTTGAAGACGAGTAAGGAGGTGGCTTCGCTGGATCGTCACGCGCTGACGCTGATTGTGAAGTATCCGCCGAAGGTTGACTTATATCCGGTTTATCCCCTTCTTTCGTGTTTTTCTGGTCGTCTGTTGTGCTTTCGACAAGCGGATCTTGATCCTGTACAGCCGCATAGAGTCAGGAGAAAATTCTGGCCGTATAGATCTACGAATTGGCTAACCTTGGTTCCGACCTCCTGTATATGGTCTTCAACCCTTTTAGTGGGTGGGGACCAATCAACACTATATCCTTTCGCGATCTCGTGAAGATATGCATCCACTAGTTCTGACGATGGCGTGGCAACATCAAGCTTCCGTGTGATCTTTTAACATAATTATGAGAATAAGATCATATCAGAACTTCGAACATTTAGGTGAGAAAACTGGACACTTGAAGGCGGACTTACACGGTCGCTAACGCATCCATCACGATTTTCCATGACAGCAAGGGAGAAATCCCGTCCGTATTTCTGCATAAGAATATCACGCAGAATATGAAGTTCTAAATGGAAGTCAGGAATATTTATAAAGATACTATTAAGTTGTGAGACTAACCCTTGAGTTCGGTCCGCGGAGCGGCGTGAATGATGTTACAGACGCTTTCCTTGATACCTGGAGAACAATCGATAACATGTCTTACAAGATATATAGAATATTCACCTACGTCGGGATCTCGAGAACTGCGCAAGTAGGTTGAGTGATATTTTGATTGGAAGAGAGAGAGATTTGCAACTTACGTCTGATCAAGCAACCCAAAGCGTGCGAGAAGCATCTCACAATACAGCTCTAGAAGTTCTAGGAGCTCCACATGTATGTCCTCATGGATAACTAAGTGACATGGGGTCCTTGATCTGCGTTTGAATTCATTGAAGGCGACGAAATAACATGCGTACGTGATTCAACCTTGATACGCGCAGTTTCGACCTTGCCTCTTTCGAGGAGACTAGCAATATCCCTACGGCTTGCCTTCGCCTGCGCTTCTTTCTTTTCCTGTAAGGTCCGTAAACGCTGCACTGAGAGTCTGCATCCAGTAAAGATCAATATAATCTTCTTCACAGCAGGACATATAATCATCTACCGGAGTTGAACCTGATTCACCGGAATTAGCGTAATCTCATAACATTCATCCGATGCGTACTTTGGCCTTAGCGGCGTTCCAGGGTGGCATTTCGAATTGGATGGTTTTAAAGTGACTGTGCAATGCACTGACCTGCATAATCGTATATTGGATTTGTCATCAATTTGATGATCACATATCCGGTAAATAGATAATAGGTTGCTCTCCTTTCTAACGTCGTTCTGATTGTCGAAAACCACTTTGAATCACCTTACAAACTGTAAATCATCTTTCGCAAATTTCGGACGTTTGTCTCGGGTCTCGAGTGCCTGAATTCCTTATGCCAGATTTGCTATCCATATGTCTTATTATTCCTATTTTCAAATTTTACTCTCGATTTTCAGATCTTGAGGAATCTTTATGTTCTCATCTTCTTTCACCTCATCATTCTCATCGTAATCCTCTGCAATCCGGAGAATGTCCCGCTGGAGATTGTTAGCTTCGTTTGTTAGGCGTTCCCAACGTTCAAGGTCGAATCCGCGTGATCTGTACAACGCCAACCGTCTTGCTGAAATGGAGCGATCAAGAACCGATGTGTAGGACACCTCTCGGCCTTGATACAAAAACCTAGGAAAGAAGATGAAGCAGAGTGGGGTTTCTCGACAGGATCAACATACCAGAGATATCCGCAAATTACCGTCGACAGACCAGAAAGGTATGTGATGGGCTCCATTATATCCCTGAAAATTTGTTATCTACGGAACGGCGCACAGGAGAGTAACCGAACATACCAGCCATAATCCCAGAAGGTTAGCCTCGCGACTGCAGCCCAGTACACCACGAGCATACCGAACCCACCCATCGCCATACGTCTAGCACCCCTGCGGGCCTCATGATCACATTCTAACTTGAGAGCTTCCATAGATCCAATGTCCCTCGTAACACGTTCTAGACGCCTGCGTAAAAACCGTGTACGATCCGAAAACCTTGGTATCTCAACAACGATAGTATGCTCCTCGATATTTTGATTGGAGTTTTCCAACTCGTTCCCCTGAGGTTGAATCGCAAAATGGATATTAAATGTGGAAGAACGCGCAACATCCCTTATGAAGTCACCAATATCAGTTGAGTCAGACCATTGATACGTGCGCCCACTCGAAGAAATACTTCGGTATGTGATTGTCAGTGTGGCGGGTTTGATAAGCGCGATTAAAAGCTGGCTGACGTAGGAAAGCGGTTGTAAAGGATGGAGCAGGAAGACAAGTGGTTCTGGCGATTTTGTGTTGTGCGAATGGCCAATATTGTTTTTTAGCCCATTTTTCGATGAACGTAGAAGACTCTCCACGGGTAAAATTAGCTTGAATAGATGAGACGCTGTCGGTAAAAGTTTGCCTGTGAAGTTCGACGTCGACTTCAATTGATTCGGTTCCTATATCTTTGCCTACCTTTGTCCTCGACAACGTCATCCATCTCAACAGGTCCATTTTTCATTTGTCGAGTAGACAATGATGCCTTGTTATGAAACTCGGAGTGGGTAGTGCTAATCCTTATGTCGAGAGGGCGCGACACATGGAGGGATGGAAATAATATTTGGTGCCTCATTGAAACGAGGTATGATCCCAATCTAGTCCTTCCAATGCCAGCGTAGGAGATGCGTGCCAAAGAAGATATAATCATATGGAGTTCCTTCAAGTCCTCAGGCCTGCAGCTTAGTAGAAGAATGTGTACAAGAGGTGGTATGGACCTTAGAATATTACAGTCACTCCAAACCAATGACCATGACGTCAATATTGATGGTAAATCCTCATGCCTAGTAATGTACATGCAGGAGTGCACATACTACCCGTTTGTATAGAACTGATGAGCCCGAGTACTTGTATGGCTTTCACTTCTATTATAATTACTGTCGATGTCACTGTGCCCTCATACCATCTGAGGCTATGGAATTGCATTTCTCCATCGCAGGACCTCCTTGAAGAGAAACAACATTCCAGTCAATCCAGTAGTATCTCCTGGTGAAAGTGTCTGTAAAATACGTTCAAGTCAAGCATTCCGTATACTTCTGCGGCTTGTTTTTGTCTAGCGAGTTCTCAATTCACGTAAACCTTGGAATCTAGACGCGTAAATCTTCTATCCGGGAGCGCACTAGAGCAATGGTCTATTGATCATGATAATGTAAAACAGCTAGAAGTCCATTTTAGCCGAGGGTGCTCATGGAGCGACAGGTATCAAAGTTTGTTATTTTAATTTCACTGGTAGTCTGGCAGTGAGCGCTGGCGTTGAATGTTTCCCTGTAAAACGAAATTTGACGTTATGTAAGGCTCGGTTGGTGCAGGGAACGAAGATATATAGGACAGGCTCCAGAACGTCATTAAGTATATATAGAGAGCAGCTGGTTCATAGGGTCCGGATATTTCGTTCAAGTCCCAGACCATCCCAGAGCACAGTGGGTAGACCACCCAAATTAATCTTTCGATGCCATCTGTTGCATTTGCTGGAGTAGATAAACGGAGCTCCGAAAGAAGTGGGCATTTGATAAAGGTCACCGATCGTTGAAACGACAGAAGTTCTAAGAGTCCGAAGAGCTGTGAAGGCATAGATTCTTTCATTATTTTCCCCAATACGTACAGGAGTTTGTTTGAGGTTCGAGACAGAGATGTGCTCAATGTATTTTGGGTGACGAGCGAGCAAAAGCACCTCTGAGAAATATCTAACGACGACCATTGTCAATATAAAACTGAGCCGTTGGAGAGGGAGTCGTAGTAATTTAGTTACCGAAGGCATAAGCAACGGCCATTCGATGTTATTGTATCCACACCATTTCTCCTAATAGTTGATACAGACAACGCCAGGTCTAGGGTTTTGGTAGATTGGGGAAAGAAGTAAAGGGTGCCAATGACCCTGATGGGTCATCCACATGTTCCGTTAACTTGACAGAGTAGGCAGAGGACATCAGCACAGAGAAATTGGAACAGATAGATGCTGAGCACTAGTACAAGTCGAGGCAGTGAAGTGGAGACACGTTTGATACAACTGATATTTGGTAATTGCTTTTGTTTGATCATTGATGTCAATACTCACCTACCTAAGTGTCACCCAACTGTTATTCTTCCCAAGAAACCGTCATTCATTTCTACTGCCAGCCAGCCACTATTAACGCGTTTCGGGAGTGAAACTGCATGGGTAGCACCTACAAGGCAGCCAAGGAGAACTGGGTTTCAGACTTGACTGGTTCAACTGTCTTCCATGTAAACCTAATCTCTTCAATTGCACTCGTGAGTATCCTCTGTCACGCTGGTAAGCCGTCTGACCAATTCTGTAAAAGTGCTCTATTGCACTGTACACGGCTCTTGCCTCCAGAACTCCACCGTCGAGGTCAATCCAATTTCCAATTGCATGGACGATCTTAGTACTCCCACTACTCTTGTCAATGACACTTTTCGCGGACTCGCCATGGCACCTATCTCTTATATTATTAATACCCACCGGTTTTCTTCTCCTTTTACCGCGACAGTCCGTAGGCACACCACTGCCGTCTCCATCAAGCCCTCGACTAGCCGCAAAACCGTCGTTAGCATCACAAATTTCACCACTCCCTGCGGTCACGATCTACAGAGCGCATATGATGCTCATGACTATTCTTGGTATCCTGGCCGTTGACTTCCCTGTATTCCCGCGTGCTCTCGCAAAGTGCGAGACGTTTGGCGTGTCACTGGTATATATATTATTGTCATACTACTTCAAAATATATTTTAACGGAACTGTTATCACTTCAAGATGGACCTCGGTGTCGGTTCTTTCGTCTTTTCGCAAGGCCTGGTATCTGCCATTCCTTTGCTTAAGAACCCCGCGTACCTTTCGGCAGCAGCAGTGCCCAAGATACTGGCAGTAACTCGGAAAAGTATTCCTATTATTTTATTAGGGATCATTCGAGTTATCTTGGTAAAAGGCACCGAATATCCTGCAAGTGTTTACTTTCCTTAAACATTGTAAAATCACTCATGGCATCATTAGGAGCATGAATCAGAATATGGTACTCACTGGAATTTCTTCATGACCCTGGCGCTTCTGCCAATTTTCCAAGTGGTGGTACATCCAGTTATCAGGCATGTTCCGATTGCTCTTCTGGCGCTGTTCGTAGCTTCCGGTGCCGTATTTTCCTATACCACGAGGTTTCCCAAGTCATGACAATATTACAGCCCAACAACTGACGTTATCTGCTTTCGGGATGCATGACTACGTTTTAAATGCTCCAAGAACTGGATTAATCAGTGCCAATAAAGAAGGCATAGTCTCCTTGTCAGGTACCTGCTTTCACAGAAATAACTTGCGGGTCTTTGTTAATTGCCATAAAACAGGCTATCTAGCTGTGCATCTTTTTGGTCTATCTGCTGGAACCATAATCCTTCCACCTTCACCAAAGTATTTTAGCCGAACCCTTAAAAGAGAAGGCCGTCCACGCAGGGATAGCAGTTTAAAGGATAATTCTCGCAACACTCTCACAGCTCCACGGGAAAACGACCACACCGCCATTGAACTGTTCTCTTATACAATTATATGGTGGACTCTCTTCGGCGTCTCGAGGGCCTTTGGGATTGGTGGTCCAGGTGCATCGCGCAGAATGGTATGACTGCATTGTTTGCCTTTCGACATCCCCATGATTAACTAAGATGAATCAGGTCAACATGCCATACATATTCTGGATCGCCGCGTTCAACACCAGCTTCGTATTGGGATATCTTTTGCTTGACATGTGCTTCAACCCTTCTCAATCAGTTTACTCGCAGCGGTCAAAGTTAAAAATCCCTACGGGTAAAGATCTCCATGTGCAACAACAGACAGGAGCTGCGCCGCCTCTGCTGGAGGCTATAAATAAGAATGCCCTCGTTCTGTTCCTCGCGGTGAGTATTTCGATCTGGTGCCAGTGTTTGATTTAACCAGCCTTTCCAGGCCAATGTCGCAACAGGGCTGGTCAACCTGTCCATCAAGACTATGTACACATCCGACCGGTGGGCCGTGGTCATTCTCAGCGTGTACACATTTATCTTGTCCTGGTTTGCCTGGATATTCCGTGACGTGAGGCTAGTTCGCTTATAATAGCAGCATGTATTTCAAAATAACCACCCAATGGCGAATTCTTTGTTGATTCCAAGCTTGAGTAGATATTTTGGTACAATGATGACGATTCTGGCTTGGACTGCCGAAAGCGCATTATTATAGAAGGAACTCCGTAAAGGAAGTCGTGCTAAATATTATGTAGTGTAGACGGTCGTGTCACCCGCACGTCAAGTCACTCGATAGTCGATTGGGAAAGAAAAGGCCAGACAACTATGTCCTGTAGACATCGCTGAGCACCTTGACGCGAGAAAATGGAAACCAACGCACCTTTCTATAAGTTGTTGAAATTGCCAACGCCCATAAATGCCTTTTGCCTATTTCCGACAACCTTGTACCCTCGCGGCGCCTTCCTTTCTAACCTCTGTTGCCGTGCGTCCTTCACTTGTGATGCTGGCACATTGTGAACCTCTACCAACTCCTTTACGCTCAGAATCTTGCCAGCAGCCTCTGCTGTATGACGGTGGTATACTGTTTGATTGCGACGGTGTATTCCAAGAGCAACAAGTGTGCCTTTGATTTTGTCACCGAGAGAAATGGCGGAACGACGAAGGGTGATTTTGAAGTGTGACAAGGGTTCGGGTTCGGATGAAGGAGGAGGAGGAGTTTGTTTTACAGCTTTAAGGTGTGGTCTAGTGTAGCGCGAAGCATTACGCAGCTGTGGTTGGAGACGGGAAACGGAGCGCAGCTGGGACTGGAGAAGCCATCTGGATGTCGACGCCATATTGAGGAACTTTTGCAGAAGAGTGAATTTCTGTGCAAGTCACGGTATTGGCGTCTAAACCAAACAGATCAAAACCAGTCTACCAGTACCTTATTTCAACTATCCAGGCATACTTCTCCGAGCTCCCATATATATATTGTGTACAATGGATGTATGAATATTGATCATTTAAATAGAAATCTGTCTGACGGTTGATGTGGGGACTCGGAGTGTATGAATTGTGTGGTTGTCACCTGCCAGAGTCCTTGTTTTCTTGTTCCCTTCATGACTACCCATAGCCCGTATCCTCTAAACCAGCGTCAGTCGCTCTACCTTAGCATCGATCCTTATTCCTACGATTCTGAGATCCAACGATCACCGCAGTCCCTCTCTCCTGCCTCTTCTGCATTCGAGACTAATACCACCAGTAGCTATGACAGCTCTCCACCGATCTGCACCGTTCTGTGCATGCACGACTGGCCCTCGGATGATCCTTCTCATCTAAGCTTCACCAAGAATGATATACTTGATATAGTAAAGCAGGAGGAAAGTGGTTGGTGGGCCGCCATGCGCAACAATGACTCAGAGATTGGTTGGATACCTCATGCCTTCGTGGAACGCATTCCTGAAGACTTGGTAGAGAAGCTTCGCAACACACCGAAGAAATGTCGGTATCAGGAGTATTGTGCAGAGTTACTATACACGAACACACCCGAATCCTCATCATACGAGCCGAACGAACCACCTTCCCCTTCTCCACCAAGTCCACGGCTAAAAAGACGTGCTCAAGAGGTGCGTTTGAATATTGGCTATCTTTGTAATGCACTCAAAACTGTTTATAGCCTTCACTACCCCACTTGACGGTTTCCACCAAGATACGAGAACTTAATATACCACCAGGGATCGAACCTGAATCTACCTACCGCGTTGTTGTTCAACGTATCCACAGTGATTCAAATCCACATCAAGCCACATTATTACGACCGTCTCATAGCTCATCTTACCCCCCAAAGCAAAATCAATACATTTCCCCCATTGATCCCGACTATTCAATACGACACCGATCCGGTACTCTTCCAATTTCCGCTGCATCCACAACACGTCGAGACGAACCTCAACCTCCATCTACAACGACTTTTAGACGCGTGTACGAGCTTGATCGTCCCCACACAGCATTTTCCAAGTCAAAGAATGCCATTGAAGGCCTGCTGAAGCGAACGAATTCACAGCGACAGACTCTATCGTATTTGGACGAGAGCTTGCCTCCCAGGAATATGGTCACATCGTTTTTGAAACCACTGTACGCTGACCAGTTGGAATTTGATGAGAATGGACAACTACGTTTCGGGACGTTAAAAGCTTTGGTCGAAAAACTAACGAGTGAGATTCCGGCGCCTGATATCGAAAGTGAAAAATTGTTTCTGCTGCAATTATGAGTTTATGTTAACAAATCTCTTTTACAGGCCGTACCGCACAGACCTTATTCATAACTGTGTTCCTGACTACATTTCGAACATTCGTCACCGCCGACAAGCTATTCAATATACTGGTTGAGACCTATGAAATGGAGCATCCTAAAGATCTTACGACTGTAGAATCAGACGAATGGAAAAAACATTTGGTCACAACGCAAACCCGCGTTCTCGAGGTCTTCACTCTATGGCTTACAGACCACAGGCTGCTGCAAGACGATGCTCATATCGCTCGCAGACTTGCCGAATTTCTGCGACGCATCCAATCACCCCCTCTTGCATCTGCTGCTCGGCTTCTTGGGAGACAGATCGAACGTTTGGTATGCCCTTCATTGCTCCAAGACGTCATATCTTCTGTATACTAAATACTTTTCGACAGACATTCAGTGTCCACTCGCCAACCTCACCTAAGCGAACAAAGAAGTCGAAAACGCACAAGAACGACCTTACTCGCATAGATCCTGTTGACATCGCAGAGCAACTTACCTTGATTGAATCAGCACGTTATGTCAAGGTCACACCCAAGGAGTGTGTCTTGTTTCACGACAAGAGCACGCCATTTCCAAATTTGTCAGAGTTTTGCAGTACTCATGACAAAATCGGTTCTTGGGTCAAGACTACCATCCTCACTAACACGGCCCTAGGGAAACGAGCCCAGATTGTTGAGCATTGGGTAAAGGTTGCAGAGGTACGTTTTCTTAAAAAAAAATGCAACTGCACAAAATCCTGAAAACCTGCAACAGAAGTGTAAAGCTCTCAATAACTTTGCTTCCATGAGTGCTATTATCGTCGCGCTTTCGAGCATGGTGATCTCACGACTTCATTTAACATGGGCACACGTTGGACGCAAGAATGTCTTTGACGCACTTCTAAAGCACAACGAACCTACTGGGGGCTTCGCAGGCTATCGTAATCTACTGCAGACCGTCGAGCCTGAGAGCGGATGTGTGCCGTTTATCAGCATGTATTTGACGGATTTGGTGCACATCCAAGACTTGTACAATGACGACGAATCCGAAGGCCGCATATGCTTCATTCAACGGCAGCGGTCCTACGACATTATTCATTCGATCTTGCGTTTTCAGGCACGGAGCTACTATATTGCGGAAAGCGAGAACGTTATGGAGTTCATTAAGAAATCTCTTCAGGTAGATGGAGACAAGGATAATAACTGGTTCTGGGCAAAGAGCCAGGAGGTGCAGCGCTACGAATTAGAACATGCGGATATCAGGAAGGGGCTCGAGGCAGCCGGTTTCTGACCATTTCCTCCGACACTGTCGCATTACTCGCCGGGTTTCAGGTCATGAGAAATTGGCCTTCCTGTCACTATGTCTGCTCCTGCTGTCATTTATTTGCCTTGTATTTTAGGACGATTATCTACAAACCTTCATGACAAATATGTACGAATTACGATCTACGATGTGCCCATACTTATTATGTATCGATTACCACAGCGACGCCTTTGACATGTTCGTTGGCTTTGTTGGGGCAGGCGTTTGTCAATTAAAGTATCATTACTGAGGTTCAAAAACCATGGTGCAGGCGACATGAAATAGAGTATGAAATCCTTGTTGTATAAAAAGTGTGTATATCCCAATGCAATGGTCCGACCAAGCGACAGCGAGGAAATTATGAAAATACAAGAACGGTAGGTGCGAGGTAGCCCTCATGGAACAAGAGAAGCAGAAAACATGTATGTATAATGACGAGCGAAGACATGATCAATTAACAGTTGCAAGTCTCGTTCTGGCCTTGCGCTCCTCCAGCCTGCCTATTGAGGTCAACTCCTGATCTTTGGCCTGTTGCTGCGCGTGCAGCACCTGCCCGTGCGGAGGGTGGGGCTGTGAGGGGGAGCTTCTTGGCTACAGTATACAATTAAAAGACGAAACAAAACAACCAAGAAGAAAACTCACCAATGGCTGTGAATATTTCGGATACGCCCTCCCCTGACTTTGCACTGGTTTCCGCCCACATCAGACCCTCCTCCTCTGCGTACTTCTGGGCTTCCTCCTGGGATACTTGCCGGCGAGCGGATAGATCTGATTTGTTGCCACAGAGGGCGATAACTATTGATGGATCTGCTTGACGTTGCAGTTCTCGGATCCAAGTTCGAGCCTTCTCAAGCGAGGTAGGCTGTGTGATATCATATACGACCACGGCACAATTGGCGTTTCGGTAGTACATTGGTGCCTGTAGGAAAATACGTGTTAAGGATACGTGCGATGATAGAAGGATGACTAACAAGTGACTAAAGTAGAAAGGCGGATGGTCAGTGACGCTTACTTGGGTCGTGTGGTGTAGTACATACCTTGTATCGCTCTTGACCAGCGGTATCCCTGAACAATAAGGTTGAGAAACGATCTACTGGAGTAGGGTAGGACATACCATATCTCAAACTTTACTGTAGTCTGGTCCTCAAGGGTTACTGTCTGTGTCAGGAACGCCGCTAGAAGGCGCTAGTGTCAGGACAAGGAAGGTCAGAGACGGGATATACAAACCTCCGATTGTGCTCTCCCGATAGTCGTCAAACTGATCCTTAACGAACCTCAATACTAAACTGAAGAAGATTGAGATGGTGACATGTTTCCAAGACATCGTGGGCCGCACCTGGACTTTCCGACGGCGGATTCTCCTGTAGGAAATGGTTCGTAAGATTAAGAATATGGTAGTAGATAATTAATACTGACCAAGAAGGACTAACTTGAACTGCAATTGCTTGGACATGACCGCAGAGTTGGTGGAATGATTACAGCCGCAGCGGACAACACTCCTTGTGACCACGCGGCAACTCCCGAAAAGGCTTTTTCGCCGCCTCTTTGACAACTTTGGCCTCGTTCTCCCCAACTGCCACCACCTCTTATTCATCGAGTCCTGAGTGTGTGCTCCCTCTTGAGCTTCTGTCTGTGCATTCGGATCATTCAACTGCCTCTACTCCATCTCTCATTGCGCCACGTCACTAAGACCTTCCTTCCAACACCTCAGCTAGTCTAAACCGATAAAAAAATGAACCGCCATCATCCGTACGGCGGCAGCTTCGAAAATCAAATGCCTCGTCGCGGTGGTTCTCCAACTGGTCCTGGGCCCGACAGATCTCATCGCTATCCTGAAAGGAGCGGCCCCCCAATGCGCGGTAGAGGCTTTGGCCGCGGTCGAGGAGGTTACAACTCTGGTCACGACGGTAGCATGAGTCATCACGACACCTATGATCAAGGCCAGGACATGGGGTTTTACAGTAATTATGACGCCCCATCCGCTCCTCCGCAAAACCACTACTACCAGAACAATTATGGTGTTCCCTATTCGTCACCTCCCGATTCCGCATACAATCAGGGCTATTCTAAAATTGAAGGTGCGCTAGAAATAACCTTGAGTCTGTCTGAATCGACGACGTCAGATGCGGGAGCATGACCGTTAAATTTTTTTTTCTCTTGCGAGTTGAGGCACGCGGCAACTGACATAGCTCGAGAGCACGCATCGAACCCCGGCTAAGCTATCCCTCGCGAGAGCATGTGCTGTTTTAGGGCTCCGAATTCTTGAGTGCGCTTTGGAGTGCCGTCAGAGAATATACCTGAAACTGTGCTAAGGAGACCTTGATGACGATGCCCCTGTCCGCGCGCCTTAACCCTGCTGATACGTCGCTTTTATCTTTGTTCTTTGACTCTTTACCGCCGTGATGTCATGTTTCTTACTTGAACGTTCCCCGTGTCAGACGGTGCAGGTCCGAGTTACAATGACGATGGCTATGGCCGAGGCGGTGCCCCACGACGGCCCATTCGCAAGGAAAAGGATGACAAAGTGCACGATTCTATCATTGAGGAACGAATTCAACGCGAACGTCCATGCCGTACCCTGTTTATCCGCAACATCAAGGCGAGTAAATAAGCTTAAAACTTTGACATTCCATCATTCTTCTCAACCTTATTTCTTGTGCTATCGAGCTTTATGTACTGATTGTATTTGCAGTATGAAACCAATAGTGATGATGTCCGAGCACAATTTGAGGAGCATGGCGAGATCAAGACTTTCTTCGATTTAATATCAACGCGAGGAATGGTTTTCGTAACTTATGTAGGTCCACTTCTCACGGTGATCCCCGACGTTAGACTTTGACACACGCGATTCCTAAACAGTTTGACCTTCGTGCAGCCGAACGCGCACGGGAACGTCTGCAAGGCTCGGAGATCAGTGGTCGCCCTGTAAGGTTCCCAATCTCCTTCGGTGCACATTCCTCAATCTCCCCAATAGATCGATGTACATTACTCTCTCCCTCGCGATGATTATTCAAGTGGAAATAAAAATCAACAAATGCAAGGAATCCTCCAAGTCACCCTACGGGGCTCCGGATCAGGCGCAGACTTGGATGACAATGAAGTCCGACGCAAGTTCCAACAGTTCGGAGATGTCAAGAGCATAAAACCAGTCGGCGAACGTCCAGAGTAAGCTTCCTACCCATTGTAATTTTGAAACGCAGCTGCTAACAATTGCGCAGTTCGCGCTATGTTGAATTTTATGACGTTAGGGTGGGTACTGAATACATAGCATCAAAAAACGACATGGCTCCCAACTCACCAACTCTATAGGCATGCGAAGAAGCATTTGATCGACTCCGACACCAAAGCCTTCAAGATGGCGTCATGGATATTGTACTAATGTGGGAACCCAAAGAGGCCCAAAGCCAACCTCGAAGCGACTGGAACGAAGGTTCGCGTGGTGGTGGGCGCGGACGCGGACGTGGTGGGTTTTCAGGCCGCGGCCGTGGACGAGGTGGAGGTGGAGGTGGAGGTGGAGGTGGAGGGGGATATGAAGACGGTGGCGGACGATACGGCGGCGGAGGCGGCGGAGGTCATGACGATTATGGGCGTTACGGTGGTGGTGGTGGTGGTGGTGGCAGAGGTGGCAGAGGTGGGAGACATGACGATTATGAAAATCGAGGTGGTCGGGGAGGCGGCTATGGGGATAGATACGATCGTGGAGGTGGACCTGGTGGGTATGGAGACTCTGGACCACCTCCATCTGGGGGTGGATATGGTATGTCTCCTGGCGGAGGATACGGTGCGCCTCCACCGCCGCCAATGATGCCTTCACAGGGGCCACCCCCATCTGCTATTTCGGGGGTATGTTTATTGAACCTACCGATTGATTTTGTACTGACTATGGCTTCTCAAGCAATCCGATGAACGCCTTGAACAAGCACGCAAAGTTCAGCAGCTTCTGGCGCAACTCAAACAGCCTACTCCCGGTGCGCCTCCGCCTCCACCTGGCGCACCAGGGATGCCACCTTCAGGTGTCATGTCTGGAATGCCGCCCCCTATGCCACCACCTCCGACAGGAGGACCTGGTTCTTATTACGGTCAGCCACCCAATCCTCTCCCGGCAATGCCGCCGTACCCACCATACGGCAGTATGCCACCTGGGCCTGCTGGATCGCAACCACCACAATCGACTGCGACCCCCCCTGTGCCACCTGGTGGTGCACTAAGTGGAGCGTCATTAGCGGGACTTCCACCGAATATTTTGGCCTTGTTGCAGAGTGCACAACAGGGTCAACAAAAGCCTTCGGCTTCTGGGCCACCAGGACAATTTGGGAGCATGATGATGCAGCCTCTGAATGGATCTGCGCCTCCTCCTGGGACGACGGCACCTCCACCAGCGGGAGGTAGTGCAGCGGCACAAGCACAGTATCAACAGTTGATGAGCTACTTGGTAAGCATGTTTGAATGTGAAATGTGAGATAAATTGTACTGATTTGTGAGCAGCAAACACAGGCGGCAGCTGGAAAGCAATAATATTGATGGATGCTGTATATATTTACTGAAAGGAATGCTCGAATGCGTATATGTAACATAATGCATGCATGTTCCATTGGAGTTGCTGTTTTATTTACAAAATTAGCTTTTTAGTTATTATTTTATCTTATCTTTGTAGATAACTGACTTTAAACTTTGCTGCGTCCATCTCCATGCAATGCTAGTACTGTCATCCCTGCGCAACCTCCTCTCGCAGGCAGTGACGGGGCAACTGCACACAGCTGTGCTACTTACGACAGCAGGGCAGTTGGTGGCAGTTGCAGCGGATGAACGACGCGCCAAGGATGAGATTCGGGTGGTAGCAGGACTCGCGATGGAGGTGTGGCAGGAGACACACGAACAGGAGTTTAGCATGGTCGATAGTGAGGTCCGTTGAATTTCTCTTGTGTTGATGTTGGCAGCAGTATTGAAGGTGGGATGGTAGCAGCTTGGACGGATTGTGGTCGTGCCGGTGGACCAGGAGTCAGCAGGAGCAGCGGACGCAAATGAAGACGAGGAACGCGAGCCTTTAATGTTGCTTGCGTTGAACTCGACTACAGGAGTAGATTGGGAGGAGCTTCAAGTGAAGGTGTGTTGGTTGTTGCTGTTGTCGTCGGACATTGCTCACACTCAACAGGGCAAAGCTCTTGCAGGCCATCTTGCGCAACCCTTGAGCAAATATCGCGAATACCTTATTATGCCAAGACCGTTACTGCCAGCGAAGTTGGCGACGACGACGCCGCCGAGAACTTAGGATTTTTAGGATAGTTTATTAGTTGTATTGATTGGAATACATATACACTTGTTTTCTGCGTTCATGCGTGCTCTTCGCGCATACAGCGCCCTTGCTCACCATGCACGACCGCGACCACAGCATTTCACGCCTCCTCCTAGACAGCGTCAAGATCCGTATGCGTTAGTGTCGGGTGAGCTGCAACACCTACGCTCATCGTTACTTGGACTCCTGGGCACTGCACATCCCGGCCTGAGTGAAATTGCACGATATTATTTTCTACAGCCTTCACAGCAGCTACGGTCACTGGTAGTCCTGCTCTTTGCCCACGCAACGAACGGTCTGGGGACTTCGTGGCTAGCGAAGGAAGTCGCCGCAACTGTCGAAAGCAAATCTGGTTTGTCTGCCGAGCTGGACACTCCACTCACACGTCCAGATGTCCTCAACAACTGGCATCCCAGCATGCCCAACGACACCGCCTCTTTCGCAGACGTTTTTGACCTTCGCAAACCCGGCTTATACACTCCTCCAAAAACCCCACCAGCCCCTCCACCACGCATACCATCACTCGCAAACCCACGCTGCCTTCTTCCTACTCAACTTCGTCTCGCGCAAATTATCGAAATGATTCATATAGCCTCTGTCCTTCACGACGACGTACACGATGCTTCACCTTCCCATCCAGAGCCTGACGCATCCCACGACGGCTTCGGCAACAAACTTTCCATTCTCGCCGGTGACTTCCTTCTTGGCCGTGCCTCCGCTGCCCTTTCACGTCTAGGAGAAGCAGAAGTTGTCGAGCTGGTTGCAAGTGTTATTGCCAACCAAGCGGAAGGCGAGATGCTTGCGGTTCATGCACCTGAGAAGGATCCGAACCCGTGGGAGACGTACCTCCGTCGAACATACCTTAAAACCGCGAGTCTCATGGCAAAAGGTGTGCGTGCATCTGTTGTACTGGGTGGATGTGACGGAGACGCCAGTGTGTGGAAAGACGTCGCGTACGCATACGGTCGTAACCTCGGTATCGCGTATCAGGTACGCTTGCCATTCTTCCTAATTATGGACCACTGACTAATGCTCTACATAGCTCGTAGAAGACACGCTAGAATACGATGCCCGCTGTGAAGGCCCGTCAAGAGGACTCGTCACTGGCCCAGTGCTTTTCGCAGCAGAACAATACCCCGAGCTCATCCCGCTCATCCAACGCAACCTCTCTGGAGAGGGTGACGTCGAGAAGGCGCGAGAATTTGTTACCCGCTCCGAAGGCATTGAGCGCATAAGACAACTCGCGTTGTCATACGCAGACCAGGCCCGCGATGCACTTCATCTCCTGCCGGACAGCGATTCTAAGATTGCGTTAGACGCAGTTGTAGAGAGCGCAGTTACACGGAAGTGGTGATGTGTGAGGACTTAGACTCCTCAAAAATTAAAACAAAACAAGCTTGATTCGGCGGCATGCGCACATATATCCATTGGTTAGGCGTGCACACAGACTGTCTGGACCTTACCGCTTTGCTTATTGCTACTTACATTATTGCATTTTTTTATTAGATGATACACTAATAAACCCGCCCATGCCCCCACTCACGTAGAATTTGACAATGGCGTGGCGACCGACGTCTTGAACTCAATAGCATCTATTTTGTAGCTGATCTCGAGTATTGGCGATATGTACGAAGTTCAAACAGTACCTTGTTTCAATGCTATCCTCCAACCCCCAGAGCACAAGGTTTGTTGACAACTTTATAGGCATTCATTCAGTTCACAGGCTTATCATGACGATATAAAGGAAGAAACATTCTCCTCATTGGTCAAGTGTACTTAAAGACAACAGTATCGACCCCCCAGGAATAGAATGCAAACAATAAATTTAAATTTGAACATTTGAGTCATTGGATGTCTCTTCCTGAGAACGGCCTCACATTGCGTTCCATTTAAGGGAGGCACTGGCTGTAGTAAGCGTTGCTGTACGTGCAGGTGCTACCAGAAGCGCAGGTAGTAGGACCAGTGTAGCCGGTGCCACCGCTGAAAAACACTTCGTGTTAAAAATGTAATGAAAAGGCAAGGATCAGTACTCGCCATTGGCCGTAGACAGTTTGAGTAGCGCTGGAGCCGCTCGAGGTGGTGGTGCTGGTCTTGCTGGTGGTGCTGGTGGTCTTGCTCGCAGAAGACGACGAAGAGGACGATGATGTGGTGCCAGAGTAGGTCGAGTTGAGGTCACCGAAGCGGATGTTAGAGTAGATGACGGACGCGTTAGGGGAGTTAGCCTCGACGTCAGCGGGAACACCAGAGGTGGTGGCACAGGTTCCACGTGCAACACCGGGGGTAGAGGCGCTGGAGGTGGTGGGGTAGTCAGAGTCGAGCCACAGCATGTTGACGGCGTAGTCGTCCCAAAGCGAAAGGACCAAGACCATTCCAGCCGAGAAAGCTTTGCCCATCTGAGTCAAACCACCCTTGGATTGGAAGGAGGTGGTGTCGCCGAAGGCGGCCTTCTGCGCGTCGCAGAAGTCTTCGGTGATGGAGTTGTAGGTAGACATGCCGGCGATGTTGGTGTTCGAGTTTTGGATGACGACACCGTTCTGAACGTAGATGCGGCGGATCTCAGAGAGCGAACCGCTAGAAGTGCCATCGGATGAGATGAACTGAGTGACGACGGTGAACTTGGAGTTGGTGTTCACAGTCTTTCCGGGGCCGTAGAACCCGGTGTTACCCATGCGGTACGAGTTAAAATCGCAACCGTCGGGATCGCAGACGGAGGCGTAGCGGCTCGAGGTGCTGTCTGTGCCACCGCATGCGGTGGTGGTGCAGGTGGTAAGACCAGAGACGGTGCAAGGATGGGGGGTAACGGCCGCGGAGACGGAGTTGGCTTCCCAGAGGTCCATCTCGGGACAGCAGGAACCCGTGTTTCCGAGACCAGTGTTGGCGTTATTGGAGGACGGAGCCCAGCCCTCGACATTGGCCTAGCGTACGAGTCAGATAGAGGACAAGTTCAGGGAACGACTCATCATACCTTGCCAGCAATGAACTTCAAGTCACGCGGGCACTGCGAATCGCAGTAACCAGTGCCATACTGAGCACCAGCCTTGTTGGTGGGGTACTTAGCCATACCTCCATCGGCATCCATCTGAGAGAAGTAGACGGCACCATTGAGACCGCAAGGGAGATTGGAAACGTCGACGTCGAAAGAAATCTCCTGGTTGATGGGTTTGAACATTTCGTACTCCGTGTTGGAGGCCAAGAGGTAAAGGCGGGATCCAACGTTCTTCTGGGAGCTCTGGGTGACAAATTTGAGGGTAAGAGCATCACCACTGGTGGTGACACCATAGGTGCTCGAGTATGAGGCACCATCGAGGGCGCAGTTGGCGGCGCAAGTGACGTCGTCGGGGCAGATGGTGGCGTCCCATGTGTTGCCAGTGTAGCAGTTAGTGGAGGAGCCAGTCTGGTGCGTCCAGCGCCAGTTTGCATCGAGAGTAACACTTCCGGTGGTGGACGTGCATCCACCGGACTTGGTACATTTGTACCAAGTCAGCGAGGGGTGGGTCTCAGCTGTAAGAGTGCCAATCTGCTGGGCAGACACGACGGCCAGGAAGGAGAGAGCTGTAAGAGCGGCCTTAGGGAACATCGCAGAGGTAGTTTGACACTATTTTCTGTCAATCTGAGGACTAATTGCTTTGCATTAGACGCTCTTTATAGGCAGCATTGTACGGCAAAAATCCGGTTGAAGAGAGCGGTATTTTTCCTGAATTTGCAGGGGGTTGACAGCAGAAATACTAGGCGGAAGGACTTCGGTGAACTTGTACATTTTGTGAAGCCAGCAGATGGGATTTGAACGGATCGAGCTGTAGAAGTATAAGGAAGGTTTAGACGGCTGCGAAGTTAAAAATAGATCAAGCTGAAGCGACTGTGTTTAAAATCACCTTTTTGGGTGATTTACAGCGATTGCATCAAAGTGATGCCAAGCAACTTCACCAACCCCTGTGACCATCCTCGGCAAGACTTTCCCTCTTGAACGACAACTCGTGGACGTACAGTTCCTGGTCATTGTCAGGCAACGGCATCTTGATATTCGAATTCATGTTTGCACTCAAATCCCAGCGGGATCCTCTCCTGCTTAGCTTGGAACATTCGAGTCATTAGCAACCCATTTCTTAAACAAAATAATTACGGGCGTGCGCATTTACGAGGAAACTGCGTGCAAGCTCAAGAGGAGTCAATGAAAGCTATTACAGTATGTGTTCTATCAAGTTCCGAACTGTATTGAAGTAAGGCATGGATGATTCTCGCTGCTGGCATGCGGTTCTTTTCTTGGGTCGTGTCATAGGTCAATAGTGCATATGCTTGCTTGAGTGCTGAAGCAAACGGCCATAAGATACCTACGGCCGCAACCTCGGTTTCGTGTACCAGGTGACTCTCGTCTTCTCCTTCGTGTCTGACAAATATACGCTACTCGGATTTCGGGGAGGACAGGTTAACGGCTTGCAGAGCATCAGTGAAACGTAGGTCTTCGGTCCTGTATTTCCGTATTCGCGCTTTTACCTGATGGGATAGGAATCACACTGATATCAAATAATTCAGGAGCTAGTCCAGACACTGATAGGAAAAAATGACTTCGGGTCAATCAAGTCTTTTTCACTCGATTTGGCATTTGAATCGCCACTAGAAGGTTTTCCATGACAAAACCTAAAATCATGACGATGAACTGATGATAGATTCAAACAAATTACATACCATACGTACGCGGGTGAACAGATTCCTTGTGGCAATTTCATGTTACTTTCTGATACTATCGTGCACTGCCAGAAAAGAACGAAGGAATCACAGATTATTGAATACCAATTTCTCGTGGCCCATAATTCTGTGACTACGAGAAGAATTACGTCGGTGAGGTATAATACGGGTTTATTATGGGAGTTTCGCCACATCATGGCGCACCACAAGCGATATTGCTCCACAGTTGGCTCCAATCCGCATAACGGATCAATCCCAGCTTTTCCTCCACTCTTTGGAACTCCTTGGTGACTTCTATCAATGGTAGGTGCCTGGTAAAAAGTCAAATTTCTAGGTACCCGCTACAACGACATTATTTCCCTCTTCAATCATTTCATTGAAGATTTGTATCAAATATATGAGGAAATATGAACAGCGGCAACTCATTTCGTCATTACCAGGCCAGATGTTGCCATCGATATTCTCGTAGCTTAAAAGTTGACACTTAAGACCAAGAAATCTCAATTTATTCACCGAAACAGAATGACATCACAAACACCCGTATTCTTAAAGAACATGTTGACTAGAAAAGAAAGAACCGTTTTAAACATCCCTCAACAACCATTTAAGCGAGGCACTGGCTGTAGTATGCGTTGCTGTATGTGCAGGTGCTGCCAGAAGCGCAGACAGTAGGGCCAGTGTAGCCGGTACCACCACTGAAAACCGTATTCTGTCAGAATCACAAAGATGCAAAACTAGAGGAGAGCTCACCATTGGCCGTAAAGAGTTTGGGTAGCAGTCGAGGCAGTTGAGGTCGAGGTAGAAGTGGAGGTTGTGGAGACAGTGGTCGTCTTGCTGGCGGAAGAGCTGCTAGAAGAAGACGACGAAGAGGAAGAGGACGACGAAGAGGTGCCAGAGTAGGTCGAGTTGAGGTCACCGAAGCGGATGTTGGAATAGGTGACGGACGAGTTGGGGTAGTCAGCCTCGACGGTGGCGGGAACACCAGAGGTGGTGGCACAGGTTCCACGTGCAACACCGGGGGTAGAGGCGCTGGCGTTGGTGGGGTAATCAGAGTCGAGCCACAGCATGTCGACAGCATAGTCGTCCCAGAGCGAAAGAACCAAGACCATTCCGGACGAGAGGGCATCACCCATCTGGGTGAGACCACCCTTGGATTGGAAGGAGGTGGTGTCGCCGAAGGCAGCCTTCTGCGCGTCGCAGAAGTCTTCGGTGATGGAGTTGTAGGTAGACATGCCGGCGATGTTGGTGTTCGAGTTTTGGATGACGACACCGTTCTGAACGTAGATGCGGCGGATCTCAGAGAGCGAACCGCTAGAAGTGCCATCGGATGAGATGAACTGAGTGACGACGGTGAACTTGGAGCTGGTGTCGACAGCCATGCTTGGGCCATAGAACGTGGTGTCACCCATGCGGTACGAGTTGAAATCGCAACCATCGGGATCACAAACGGAGTCGTAGCGGGTAGAATCGCTATCGGTACCACCGCATGCGGTAGTGGTGCAGGCGGTAAGTCCGGAAACGGTGCAAGGATGGGGGGTGACGGCAGCGGAGACCGAGTTGGCCTCCCAGATATCCATCTCGGGACAGCAAGCACCGGTGTTTCCGAGACCAGTGTTGGCGTTGTTGGTGGAAGGAGTCCATCCTGCAACATTGGCCTAGCGCAAAAATCAGCCATAAAATCAGTAATTGCTGAAGAATCAAAGCACCTCGCCAGCGATGAACTTCAAGTCACGCGGGCACTGCGAATCGCAGTAACCAGTGCCATACTGAGCACCAGCTTTGTTGGTGGGATACTTGGCCATACCGCCGTCTGCATCCATCTGCGAGAAGTAGAGGGCACCGTTGAGACCGCAAGGGAGGTTGGAAACGTCGACATCGAAGGTGAACTCCTTGTTAATGAGTTTGAAGACCTCATACTCCGTATTGGAGGCCATGAGGTAGAGGCGGGATCCAACGTTCTTCTGGGAGCTCGTGGTGACAAACTGAAGGGTAAGAGCATCGCCGCTGGTGGTAACTCCATAGGTGCTCTCGTAGGAAGCACCATCAAGAGCACAGTTGGCAGCGCAAGTGACGTCGTCGGGGCAGATGGTGGCGTCCCATGTGTTGCCGGTGTAGCAGTTAGTAGAGGAACCAACCTCGTGGGTCCAGCGCCAATTGGAGTCGAGAGTGACGCTGCCTGAAGTTGACGTGCAGCCACCAGAGGTAGTACACTGGTACCAGGTAAGTGAAGGATGGGTCTCAGTGGTATATGTGCCGATTTGCTGGGCAGATACGACAGCGAAGAAAGTCAGCGCGGTGAGGGCGGCTTTGGGAAACATCGCAGATAGCTCGACAAGTTGTTGTCGTTCTGAAGAAAGATTCTGAACATTGTAGTCTTTTATACGCACGTCGTACGGTTAAAACCCGGGAACCCTACAATTGCTAGACCAGTATTTTCCCCGGTCTTTGAGGTGGTTTGAGACCAAGAGGGCAACTAGGCGGAAGGACTTCGGTGACCTGAAGCCTCGCTTCGAGCGTTAGTAGCAACGCATGGGCTATGGTTGTATCCTGCGCAGCAGAGATGAATATTAATAGGCAATCCCAGAATAACTTCTGTTGATGATGATGTAGTTAAGAATAGTTCACCTTTCGCACAACTGATGAACGAATACCATTTTCGACTAGGTGGCGATTGTTACTTTATGGTTGTCATCTCCTACGAAAGCCACCTGATCATTCTAAATGTCAGAACATGCCCAAATTTTCAGCGAGAACAAATACCGGACGTACGATTGTTAATGCATCCTACTGGTACTACAGTCTTTAATGATCCGCATAACTTATGCCTTTGCTGTGTATCGTAGCAGAGCGCCCTGAACTGAAAACTGCATTCTCCAAGTCCTCGAAGTTCACTCACTATCTAGATCCTCTGATTTCACGTCCCTTTTTCTGTGCCCGTGGTATCTGAATACCCCGGTAGAGGGTTTCAAAAGTCTGGTAAGGAAGGGCCGCCCTCCAACGAGGAGGTACCCAGCCTGAGCATAATCGAAGGGAAGAGATCTACTTTGTCAAAATAGCTTGTAGTCAAGAATATCGAGATCGCATGGTACTCAGTTGACATCAACTGCCGCCATCGCTGTCACCATTGGGCTGCTGAAAGAGAGTGATTTAAACGCCCGAGGTTAACATTACGAGAAACGTGGTGAATTACTTACGATAGCATGGGTACATCAAACACATTTTCCAAGCCTAGCTATTTTGCGCTTGAGGGGTAGATGAATCCATTCAATGGCATCCCCTCGTTGATTATTCGTCCATGGTAATGACAGGATTTCTGCCGTTATTCTCTCAGCTGTCGATGAGCGGCATCAGAGCGGGTTCATAGTCCGTATGGTCGGACGTCATCAAGCTTATGGAACAGATGGTGGTAAAGCATGTGGCAACATGTTATATATGTTTTCTCAGGGTTGAGTATCCAGGAGATCAGTAGACGGGGATGTAGCGGGAAAACCATGCTGGAGAATTGTCGTCACATGAATAGTCATCCCCCCTGCACTGGGTTCCCCGCTGGACCCACAGAGGCATTATTCGATAGGCTTTCGTGCCTCCAAATCGTTCAGTCAGAGAAGGCGCAACTGCTTCATGATCGAGAGATAGATGTCTGAGAGGGATAGATATGGACAATCGGGCCAGAAGCTCAGCACAGCGCCTAGTCGATATAATAAGCATGCCAAGCGCAAGCCTGCGTCAAGAATTTGTACGATAGTTGTGGTCACGAGTGGTTGCAGAAAAGGCGTAAGCAAGGCTGAAGTCTCGTAGAGTGTCGCATGCTTGGGGACGGCAAGGGGAACAAATACAGGAATGTTCGCACAACTACCGTGACGTAGATGCGTTTGGGGTTTCGAAAAAAAAAAGTTTTGATACAGGATGTTCATCCTGTTTGGACGCCTCAGAGTTAAGAGGCCTATTGGCTTTTAAGGGACGATGAAGTAGAAAATGAGTAGCCGAGAAGACTTGCTTTAGGATGAAGAAAACATTGAGATGAAGAAATTTAAGCTGTGGAGGAACCAGTATACGTATGTATACCAAAATGAGGACAAAGAAACCCATCCACAGCGAATCTTCAGCTTCGCACGAAAATCTAGATTCATGAACCATCCCAACGAGGGTTAGTTATATAGCACGAAGACCACATTGTCGTCGAACATCGTTATGGGCAAAAGGTTCTGTACTTGAAGGCTGGAGGATACCATGAATTGGTTTACGAATTGAACTAACGTGCTTTAATACACACCGCAGCCTAAGCCTTCCCCGTTGGCCAATGGTTTCATTCCTCCTGGAGCAGCTCTGAGCTTAGTAACCAGTTTCATCAAGACGAATTAGAGCCATGGTAGCATTTGAATCCGCGGGGCGCTGGCGGATATAGGATGGACCTGAGTGCTGCCAAATGCTTGCCATATGCCACATTGAATAAACTCTGACCAGTCAACGATCGATGTAGACGGCATCACAGTAATTGTTGTTGACTCTGGTAATCATTGCTTTGCTACCATCACTCAGTGTGATTAACATCATACATACATGCAAACGTGCTTGGCAAGGCTTCATAAACCTGCAGTATACGAACTACATGTATGCATAGTTCGTTGCTAGACAGTTATAAATTGATTTGATTTTTGTTCTGTTCAGTACATTCTACTGGTTTGATTTTTGAAGATAAAGGTTGGTAAAACACGAGGTGTAATAGTCCTTCGACGTGAAAGGGCGCCTCTGCAAAGAGTAAAATAAGCACATGCACGGTGAGAGGTTGTGCGGCGAGAGAGTGGAGGGCGTATAAGTATTTAAAGATTAAAGATGATCAGTGTGAGCGAAAAGATTATGACTGGCCACAAGGACCGAGGATCAGAAGGGTGAGGACTCAAGAATGATACGCCAGATTGAATAGATAGGTGTGGTCGATACTGATTACATCAAATATTGCTAGATAGCGCAGTCAGCATTGTATTTAAGGGGTAGTTAAGAGCGACGTACGCAGGTCAGTTTCATATTCTGTTGGCTGTTTTATAATTTTAATGCATGATGTGCTGATGGAAGCTGAGGAGCAATAACGCATCCTCGATTTTGATCCCAGAATACTGGGAGGCAGAGACCTTCTCCAACTCTGCATACGAAGCAGGGTCTATGTTGAGAGTGAAGTCGGTCATCGTGATACGAGACGATGGCGGAGACGGAGTGGATGCGGTTGCGGCCGGGAGTAATGACACGGGCTCAGGTGGCGGAGTGACTGCCTCCTGAAACTCGTCCTCGCTGCCAACATCGGAGTGGGGTCCTTGGATATCATAGTCATCACCTTCAAGGTCCATGGAAGATGCGGATGAATAAGATCGGAAGGATGGGGAGCCAGATCGCGAAGCAGACATTGAATGAGCGGCACCGTTGAAAGCATCGTCGTCCTCATCATCAGCGCTACCAGTTTGTCTATCGCGTTTTCGAGCTGTCTGGCGCAGGTTCCTGAACCAATTAGTGACTTTGCCGATATCCCTAAAGAGGCAAATTAGAGTCGGACGAAATTAAAAATTGATTGATCAAAACCTACATGCCGATCTCTAATGCAAGTGCCGATCGCTCTTCAATGGAAGGTGTAGACGTCTTAGTAAAGAGGTCTTTGAGAGCATCGAGCTGGTAAGGCTCAGGTCGTGACCGGCGTGGACGAGATAGAGTGTTCATAGAAAGACTGTAGGGAGTGGAACTGCGACGGGACCGCCGGGGGGAGCGGCTATCCAGTGACGGTGAAATGCTTGGTGAGCGACGATGAGATCTGGAGACGGGGGCTGATGAATGAGCAGGTGGCATGGGTACTGACAGTGGCAACCCCAGAGAAGGATGGTTAGATGGGGGAGGGAAGGCTGAATACGTCCGTGTTTCAGTATAAAGCTCATTCAAAGTTGTCAGACCAGGTCCATCCATATCTTCATCTTTTCGCTTTTTTGCAAGGCTGCGTTGATTCTGGAACCAGTTCGTTATGCTTGTGTACCTCCTGGCGAATAAAAAAAAAAAGTTATGACATAAATGGAGTTACTCAGAGTAAAGTAAGATGGAAATGCGTACATTCCGATGCGTTCCGCCAAATGTTGG
This sequence comes from Tephrocybe sp. 9980TJB, assembly GCA_018220975.1. Lineage (NCBI taxonomy): Eukaryota > Fungi > Basidiomycota > Agaricomycetes > Agaricales > Lyophyllaceae > Tephrocybe > Tephrocybe sp. 9980TJB. Next base: position 1,884,969 of record JABAJU010000001.1, read on the forward strand.
CGTTGATCACTTGTTGGATGAGGGGTAATGTTGTACAGCTTTCGAAGCTCATCAGTTTGCTCCGTAGAGGGACGCATACGCATTCTTCTAGGCATGGAATCTGTCTCTGAAGGAAAATGAGAATAATCTGGGTAACCGGGGAAGTCTGGAGGGACAAGTGAATTTGCACGAGAGACGTTGTCTAAGGGGAGATAATCGTCGTCGTAATAGTAGTCGTCGAACTCGGAGGGGTGGCGAGTAGGATTGTTTGAGGAGGAAGCGGTAGTAGATGGAATTACGGGTGGAACATTACAAGAGACGCCTCTGGTTCTTTTCTTTGATGAAGCCCTTTTATTCTGAAACCAAGCATTGACCGTCTTTATCTCCCTACAAGAAACAATGAATACAAGATCAACAAAAAACATAGTAGTTACGGCGTACATTCCGAGTCGCTCAGCCAAAGACGAGCGCAATTCTAAAGGGGGATGTTCATTTTTGTCGTAGAGCTCATTAAGAGCAGCGAGCTGGGCAGGAGAATGGCGATGCCTGGGTTTCTTTTGTTTTTGTATAGGATTGTCAGTGTTGTGTAGATCGGCCATGAGGGAAGTAAGGAAAGGAGATAAGAAAAGGAAGAGAGTTGGAGATGTGAGGGGTTTAATTACAAACTTGCAAGACCACCATAGCACTTTAACTCAATCCTGTCACTTTCCCACGTCTCTTTACAAAAAAGTCTGATCTCTGCTTTATCAGATCCGTGCCTAACAAACCCACATTCCTCAATTCATTAGTCTCATTAGCGAATACCATCTGTACTTAGATGGAGACTCCTATAACCACAGAACTCATGACGAGGACATGATTTCACTCCGCCCGATTATCAGTCTCACACCACTTACTTGTCATGTGTTTCGTCATGGTTATGCCGGTGGCCGTAAAGCGGCCCACCTCATGTCAAATCTCCGTATTGATATCGAAATTATCACTCGTAACATGTACAATACTAATTTACATCCATAAGCATAAGATATTTGTCCATTCTTCTCACTCTTCTGCCGTGGAATCAATGTTTCGGATCCATGCACCAATGGCACCACTATAGTCGCGATCAGTCCGTGCGTGCGTGTCTAAACGAAGAACGGAGCTTACAGGAATCCTTCATGGCGCAGGAACAATGCACGCTTCGTACCCTTACTCCAGAAGCGGATAGCATACGATAATGTGGTGATTGTAGCAGCGTGTCCTGCAAGCGTGGTCAAACGGCTTTCTATTCTGTTGCCAAGAGGCACCTACCTCTAATAAAGCACCCTCCAAAGTAAATCCTATCCAGTTTATACTTTTCCGCATTCATATACCTAGAAATTAAAAGCATCAGGGTTATCGATCAATCCTTTACATATGAGCACACTCACGCAATTTGGCCAATGTTGTTCGACACCGCATATAAAAGGCTGCGACTGATATCTTCGGGCGAAAAGCTCTTCTTGTTTCCGCCCTTTTTGAATACTTTCCCAAACGAGCTGGCGATCATAGTGGACTTCAAGCCAAGCTTGCTATAGTCTTGCCCATAGATGTCACCCACTAACATATCGACAGTTGCGTTATCTCCCCGATCCGAGAACGCAAGCATCTCTACAAAGCAATACGTCATCAGTTAGACTATTTTAACAAATTAACATGAACACTTACCGTCAAAAGTCGTTGCCGGTGTTAAAAGGCTAAGCAAACCCCATAGCGTACCGCCGCCTAGGCTCGTACCAGTGACACGCTCAAACTTGCCGTCCTCATCGACCTTGATAATGGAAACACCAGATCCGATGTTTACCAGCAAGCAAGGGAACTGAGGCGTAGGGTCGCCCACAAAGGTTACACCAAACTTGGGCGGATTTGGACTAGGTCGCTCCAGAATACCATTTACACTGGTTGGCGGTATTAACCTCGAGGCGCACACATGACTGTTCACCAAGGGATTGGACGCGGAATGGATGAGCTCGTCGGAGAAGTAGTAAACCTCATCCGGGATGAGAGTTATGAACTTGAGGCCCTCTATAAGGCATTCCATCTCATCTTCCCGTTGCACTTCCACTTGTAACGTGTCTTTGAAAAGCTCGTAGAACCTGTGTGCGCCGCCGCCTGTCGCCATGATCTTCACGCCTCGTCGCATATCTTCTATAGAGACATGATTCACCTCAGCAGACCGTTCGATAAGGGATTGGATGAATTCAACGCAATCGTCGATGTTGTCGGTCTCGAATCGCTCGAAATTGAGCGATCCACCAGGAAAGTGCTGTGATGTTCTCCGGATAAGAGAGTCACGAACAAGGCCATCATCAAGGCCCGACAGGGTATGGTTAATGGGTTCTAGGACGAGTGGTGTCAATGCACCATTCCGCCGAGGCGGGGAAGCCGCTAGGGGAGATCCGCTACGTTGGCTAGTGGAAGGGGAGATAGACTGAGGAGTAGAAATATTGCTGGGAGTTGTAGAACCATGGGTCGCGACGACAGAGGGCGACGAGGGAGGGTCTGGTGATCGAGTAAAGTAGACTACCTTTGCCAACGATCCGCCGACCTGAAATTGGGGTAAGCTTCCGCCGCCGCCAACGACAACGCATATTTTCCACTTACGTCCACCGCAATGTGCGATACTGGTTCAATGTGATTGGGAAAATAAATTCCCCTGCTATCGCGAGTCTTGTCGTCGTGTGAGCCGGTGCTGCCCCAAGAAATGAGCATCACGTACCTCGGGTGACTCCTCCGACAAAATCACAGCGCCTCGGGTGTCGACATGAATAACCTTGGCCGAAGGTAGAGAGGGTGGAGGCATAATTAGAGGATCCGACTGAGCGTCGTTCCTTAGATGTGGTGGTTAGAAAGAACTGGAATGGTGGCCGGACTAAAACAATCAGTAAGCTGTATAACAAGTAACTTGCATCATACGATATTTTCAGACAGATCCCCAAATCGGCCGGTAAACATCAAAAGCGGCCCCAAGCTGAAGCGCCACGGCTATGCATTAAGCTGTAACCGGAGTAAGGACATATCCACCTTGTGGTCTACAGAGATGCACACTGATAACGAGCCAATTCAATTTGGATCCTCGGAGACAAAACGAACCCACAAATCTGAATTCTATTGAACTACAACGACAGAACAGCAAAAAAAATAGGGGGTGCCCCAAACTTTTAGCCCTCGACAGCAAAGAGCACCAGATTACAGATCTCCTGTTGTTCTGCACGTATACCTAGCTCCAGCGTTACACCTGCACTTTGAGACCATGTCATCCGACAACGGACAATCACCTTGCCGCCGCCACCTGCTACCAGTCCAGAGAGCTGTAAAGTATGAACCGAGGTTGATGTCGGTGTCTCCGTTCCACCTAGCGCCTCCATGTTTAGAACTTCCATGATGGAGTCACAAGCCTCTAAAGTAGATTAATCGATTATCAGTTTAGAACTATTGAGTAGATTAAGTCGAGACACTAACCTTTGATACTGCTCGTGGACGAGAGATTGAACGTTTCCGTCAAACTTGGTGCGCTACGTAGCCTGTCCCATTCAGCACCGAATGTAACATAGTTGGGAACGATATAATCAGGCGCGCTTAGTGCGACTTCCTCAAGTTGATATTCATCTTCGTAACCTTCCTCTTCAGGTTCGTTTGTCGAAGGATCAACTTCCTTGCTCAGGAATTTGAGCACACACGTGAAGGATGCAGGTGGGTAGGTCACCAGTTTGGTGAACGAGACGTATACGATCCTGGGCGAGTTTTCAGATTTCAAAGAATCGAGGGGAATGATGAAATCTTCTTTGAGAGTAGGCTCTTCCATCTGATCTTGCATAATAACCGAAACGTTTTCGAGAACAGTGTCGGGTAGAGTGTTTGATACATTGAACTAAAATCACATCAGTACCAAGTAAAACTCCGAGTTCGAATGGAACAAAATGAGACGAACCTGGAAGACAACGTGTTCTGCAAAGATGTGCTTGACACACGAGACTTGATACTCAGTCTCGCTCTCCGTCAACTGTGTTGGCGTTGAACTGCTATTGAGCACAGGACCATACGAAGCAAACTCTGGAACTGCTGCAAGTTGCTGTGCGTATGCACTTTGTGTTTCTGCTGCGGAAGGCGGCGGGGGTGACTCTGAAACCTTCTTTGTTGTAGGAACGCCAATGGTGTCCCAAGTGCTGGGACCTAAGGAAGGACGAGTTATAGAGTTATAGGACTCTTCAAAAAGAATCCTAACTTACGAGCAGCTTCCTGGGCGGCCTGAACTCGGCTTATCTTTGGTACAGAAGAGGCGTCAAAGGGTTGGGTGCTTGCAGAGGGATCCTTAACGTAGGCAACAAGCTTGGATTCCAAAGCAGCCAGAGAGAAGACAGATTCTACGAAGGAGTTAGTCAAAAAAGAGGCAAGGAACTAAGCTACTAACCCTCTTTCACATAGGTGTCCGCCAAAGGCTTTTGTCGGAATACCTTCAAATACAGCGCAGCACGATCCCGAACCTCATCGTCTACATCATCCAAGCAACTGCATACGACATGTCAGCAAATGCTCGACAAGGACCAGGGAAAAAGCCGTCACCGATTTAGGAGTACGGTAATACTCTTTTGCAATGCAGAATCGCCAGAGTTAACACCAAACTTAGCCAAGCTTGCGACGGCCGCAGCGCGAACAGTTGCATTTTCTAGTACGACCCGATTGTAGATGAAGCGAATGTATTTAGCAGGTTGTGGTGATTTCGGGCCTTCCATTCCAAGCAGGTGAAGGATTCGTACAGAAAGCTTGGTGAATTCGCAATCTTCGATAAATTCACACAAGTGGGATAAGGCCTGCTCCTTCGCATCGCCAATGAATTTGACCATATCAAACATTGCCTCAACGATAGCGCGCTTGAAATCGTAACCACCTTCGTCGCGAAGCACGCCAGAGAGGAATGTAAGCATGGACGCATGTTTAGTGGGGAATTTCAAGCAAAGAGAGCGGATGGCTTCAACGATGATAACCTTGAACTCGTCGGTTATTTCTGCCATGAAGCCAGTGATCTGCTTCATAAGGCGATCAACAGAAGCCTCGTTACCGGTCTAGAAAGAGATGGGTTAGCAATACAATAGACTACGGGCTGAGACTGACTTTGAGTAGAGTCGTGATAGCATAAGTGGCAACACTCCTGTTAGGATCGGCAATGAGAGCTTCAAGGTCGACATTACAGGTAGCAACGGCAGCCGGTTGAGTAAGGGCGAGAGCGGCGAGAGTTCGTGTAGCGGCGAATTTAAGGACGGCTTTTGGAGACGACAGGAAGAGCTGAAGAACTAGTTCTGCAGTTAGCGGGCGATAACAATAAAAGTACGCGCTAATAGTCACCTGCGATGGCTTTCGATAATTGTTGGGGGCTGACATTCTTCATTTCACAAATGACACGCGCAGCCTCGTAGTTGACCATGTCGCTCTTGTGCCTCAACCAACCATCGATGTTCTCCAGCATAGGGCCTCGAAGACTAATGAAACTGGTAAACACGTTATCTACAGCAATGATACTGTTGATACTCACTTGGGATCCTCCTCCATCACCTTGGCCGTGTATCGAATCAACATGCAAATGGCCATCGGGTTCTTCAGCACTGATCCCGCACCCGATTTTCCACCTGTGTATTGTTGAATCATTTTCGTAACTGCCATACGGTCTTGTTGACGAATAAGGTACAGAAGGCCAACGGAATGATACTGAACGCAGTAACTCGAGGTCATTACCGTGTTCGCTGTCGTGGGTTGTGGCGTGACCGCGCCGAATCCAAGATATCCACCGCTGCTACTGTTCGCGTTGGGGTCATAGAACGAAGAACTGGACTTAGTGTTGACGGCTTCTTGCGTTTCATTTGACCACCGCTTGACGACGTCTTTGGCGAAGGGGAAAAGATGGTATGCAGAGACGAGGGCGGCACATGCGATGTTTGGGTTCTTGTCGACAATGGCAGCCTTGAAGAAACGTTCAACACCTTGAGCCATAGACGGCTGTTCTTAACTAATCAGAGACTACAATGTTCAAGTAGAATAGCAACGTACGTCGATGATACGGCTTAGAGCTCGGATCGCGTTTGAACGGTAGATGACCTCGGAGTTGGGCTGCATATCCTTCATGATACTGCTAGTAACCATAATAACATCCTCCGCATTTGTCGCGAGTTCCTTGATTGCCAGGTAAACGGCCTGCCGCAGCGCGCTCTAGCAACAAAATCAGCGTTAAGACTTGAATGGATTTCGTCGAATATTTGGAAGGCGTACATCCTTATGTTGGAACAGCTTCGTAGTACCAAAGAAGAGCGCTGTGGACTCTTGCGATGACAAAGTTTCGCCAATGTACAGCAGATACACAATCCGCGTCAAGAGTGCTCTGCACTTGCGTGGGCTAATGGGTGATTCATTGAAGACGCGGGCCTCCTGGATGATCGTGGTCTTGTTGTTATAGTACGAGCTAAGACCGCTTTCCTCCTCCTTCTTGGAGGGAAGGATCATGGCGAAGGAGGCCATTGCTGAGATTCGTCGCTGTGCGTCGTGCGGGGGGTTTGTGGACGTGGATTGTTTGTTTGGTCCCGTTCTCGCATACGTGTTTGGCTCAAACTTGCACAGAGAATTCATTCAACACATTATATATTTATCTGGTATTTCGTACACGACAGCATTGTGAATATAAAACGCGCCTAACAAGCCAACGAGGAAGGGTGAGTATCGTAAGGGTTCATAAAATCGTGCCAGTGAGGATGGGTGTAGCGCAAACCCCTGCTGAACCTTTCGACTGCTCAAGCCCGTTGGAAGACTAGACGCAGCGCCCTCTCCCATCCCACTGCCCTCAACGGGATCCTGCTAATGAGGTATCCGGGAAGAGGTGGGGATAGGAGGACAACAAATGCAAGGGCAAAAAAACAGAGGGGGAAGGGACGATGTATGTAAGTAGTGATGGGATGGTGGGAGGCAAGGAGCGAGCGAGTGTAGATACAAAATATGTGTGGTGTTATGAGGAAGTGAGAGTGGGATTGGAGGACAGGAGAAAGGAATAAGTCCGCACAATAGTCGGATATTTACGGGCGCAAAATGTAATGGTAATAGTATCACAAGGTGAGGATAGAGACAACCATGACACTTCTCCCGTTACAGAAGAAGCGTGCATGATCTGAAAAAGAAATAGCGTCCGTATGAAGAATATATCCAGGGCGAGAGCAAAAGCCTTGCTGAGAAGTCGTAATGGTGTAGATCAACGACGCGTTGCCCGTTGAGGGCCGGGACATGTGAGGGCGTGAATGTAATGAGTGGAAGCCGTGAACGCACTGGGCAACCGGCGGAGCCGGACGTGCCCCAACCAAGACTTTCCACCTGCCCACACTCCTCAGGACCTTGGCGCCTGACCTCCGCGCATGTTCATCTCGCCACGGGAGGACACAACACAGCATTCATATCTTCAACCACCACCACCCGCATGCCGAACCGCATTACAGCGCAAAAACCCAAAGAAGGGACCAGGATTTATTTACCAGAGCTCATCCCCGCGGCGACCGCTAGGGCGGGATTGACCGACCGGGCCAGGGGCAGCCTGCTGGGCTTGTCTAGTGTGGGAGCGAAGCCTGATAGAAAAGTATTGATGAGCAAGGGTCGAAGGATTTAGATGTATATTGTCTCACATCCTGTCGCTTGCGCGGTGGTCTTCCTCCTCTTGAACAACCTTGCGCCTTGGAGCGGCAGCACCGGCAGCGGCAGCCTTAGGCTCCTCCTGAGTGTTGCGTTGAACACTCCAGTCGAAAACATAGTCGTACTGATAACCCTCGCGGACGAACAGGTCACGGAAAAGCTTTCGAAGATAGGAGTAATCGGGTTTGTCATCGAAACGAAGAGCGCGTGTGTAGTTCAAGAAAATGCCAAACTCGGTGGGGAAGCCGCGGCAGAGGAGATCAGTGGGAGTGGTCATCTTTTTCTCCATAATGCGGTCATACTTCTGCTTCTTGGTAGCAGCCTTGAGTCCCTGCCATGGGAGAGCTCCTCGGAGGAAATACATGAGGACGTAGGCAAGTGACTCGAGATCGTCACGACGGGCCTGTTCCACGCCCAAGTGGGTGTTGATAGAAGTGTAACGAGCAGTACCGGTCAAGTTCTTGTTCTCCCTGTAAGGGATATGGAGGTGGGTCTTGGGGTCACGGAACTTCTTTGCCAGACCAAAGTCAATGACATTGACTTGGTTTCCACGCTTGCCAATACCCATCAGGAAGTTGTCGGGTTTGATGTCGCGGTGAATGAAATTGCGAGAATGGATGTACTCGATGCGGGAGATCTAGACATCTGAATCAGACACGGCCAAGTCCGGTGCTTAAGGGATGACTCACCAATTGGTCGGCGAGGAGGAGAACAGTCTTAAGGCTGAACTTGCGGTTGCAAAAGTTGAAGAGATCCTCAAGCGAGGGCCCGAGAAGGTCTAGGACCATGGCATTGTAATCGCATTCGGTGCCATACCAGCGAACAAATGGAACGCCGACACCGCCAGCCAAGGTTTTGTAGACCTTTGATTCATATTCGAGTTGAGGATGTTTGGCTTTGACAGATTCGAGCTTGATAGCAACTTCTTCGCCTGAGATGATGTTGATTCCCAGATAGATGTCACCTGAACCAAGGAATGATTAGACAGAGGGAGATTGAGAGGAAGAAAAGAGGGCGCACCGAAAGAGCCAGAACCGATCTTCTTGCCTAATCTGTACTTTCCACCGACACGGAGGTCGAGTCTATGAGAGGAAGAGTCTGCCATGCGTTTTATGAGCGTTTAGAGAGAAATCGAGAAATCTGGACGTGAGAAGGGGTCAGTTTGAATGAAGTAGTGGGGGGTTTATAAAGAAGAAAAAGAACAACAGCAAGGCGTTGTCTAGGAGCTGAGGGCAGGCAGGCGTGTGGATCAGACACTTGTCAACACCGTGGCTACCTCGCAGTGATTAATACAATACGGGTAAAGAATGAGGCCATCGATATCAGGATGGTTTCTTGAGTGAATCCGAAAACAAAGCAAGTACAAAAGACGCCACGCTTGTGTTGAACATTGCCGTGCGGTCTCGCCATCGTTGATTTTGAAACGAAAAAGAAGAACTCAAGGAAAAGAACAAGATATACTTACCGAGAAAAAGATAGAAGAAGAAGAAAAGGGTTGGAGGAGAACAGGGTTGAGGGGTTTGAGGGGATGGGTGGGCTGAGGCAACCACAAGAAGAGGTCCAAATAAGCTGTGCTAGCGGAGTCTCAATTCCATCGATGAATCAGTCAACTCAGTCTCCGTCTACTAGTCCCTTGCCCTACCTGTGTCCTTCAAATCCTTTTTTTTTGTCCGGTTCGGAAGAGGACCCTCTTTTTCGTCTCAATGCATCAGACCACTTCATCTTTGCTCTCTCAAGGTCTGGTCTTGGGTTTAGTGCTTCGCACCGTCGCTCCGATTGTAAACTAAGCGCGCACCCACGCACCCAGCTGTCAGTCCCTGTGCCGTGAAAACAAATACTCTACTGTAGTGTCAATGCGTTTTGATGGAAAATTGGCTGGTCGCACTTTGTAAGGCCTGCCCTTGTGCGGCGATCTTTGTCCCGGATACGCACATGTCGGATCATGCCAGACATCTCTATACTCTGAGTCTAATGGCGTGTAGTGCCTGTACCCCTCTAGCATACCGCGGAGGACTTTGGCACAAATTTTTCTGCTACAGACTGACAGTGAAATGTTAACGTTGTCATCTGATCTCAGCCCCACGACTTGGGAAAGGACCCAGGGAGAATATCGTATGTACTCCACATCGCTCCTCTTTGTTAATAAGACGGTCATTCCACAACGCCATGAATGGTTAGTTAGTACAAGCCCTTGTACTTTTTAGCTAGCTGTAGGCTGCTGTAAATGTTGAGGCGGGGGGGAATTACCTAATGGAGAAAATTGACTGTGGTTGCAATCGTGAAATTGTTTCCCATCTCTCATTCAATCAGCCAGCCAACACTCGCTGTGAACGCCGTCCTCCAATCCTTTTCTTTCTCTCCTTTCCATTTCATTCTTTAGCAGGCCATCTGTGCCTTTCAAGCCTTCTTTTACCATTCAAGGCGCAAACTAGCAACCAACCATGGCATACCGTCAGAACGACCCATATTATCACCACCAGCAACAGCACCAACAGCCAACCAACTACCACGACAATTATCAAGCCGATTACCCTCCTGCACAGCAGCATTACAATGACTCATATGACGGACAAGCGAACTGGGATAGCAAGTCCGTCAAATCATACCAGAGCCATGCAGGTTCTCAGGTTCACCTTATGCCTTCATACGAGAAGACCTACGAAGCGCCGCCCCCCATGCCCTCTGCCCCCTATCAACAGAATTATCCTCCACAGAGCCCTGCGATGTACAGCAGAGAGCCAAGCAACGGCTATAATGACATGCGCGAGAAGATGATGCGGCGCAGGTCTGTGCGCCAAGTTGCGCTAGTCCAAGGAAATTTGGTACTTGATGTACCAGTTCCTTCCAATATCATCCCCGCTGGACAGCAGAATGTCGAGGAAATGTCGAAGATGCGGTACACTGCTGCGACTTGTGACCCTGACGACTTCATGTCCTCTCGCTATACCCTCCGTCCGTATCTTATGGGCCGCCAAACGGAGCTCTTCATTGTCATGACTATGTATAACGAAGACGAAGTGCTGTTCGTCAAGACTATGAACGCGTAAGTTGATATTCTGCTTTACGGTCTAATACCCCGATACTTATCAGGATGGCTCCAGCGTTATCAAGAACGTAGCGTATCTGTGTGGCCGCAACAAGTCCAAGACCTGGGGCTCAGAAGGCTGGAAAAAGGTCGTCGTTTGCGTCGTTTCCGATGGCAGGAATAAAGTCAACAAACGGACACTCCAAGTCCTCAGTCTGGTAAGTAATATTCATCCCGAGTCAATTTCGCCCTTCAACTCTGGCATCGATAGATGGGTTGCTATCAAGAGGGCATTGCAAAGGACTCAGTTGGTGGCAAAGACGTGACTGCCCATATCTTTGAGTGCGTCCATCTCTGTAATCGGGTTGCCCAGTTTTTGACCACGTCTTCTTCAGGTATACTTCTAGCGTTATCGTAACGGAGAACGGAGAAGTTGGCCAAGGATCATGCCCCGTTCAGATCTTGTTTTGCCTAAAGGAGCAGAACAAGAAAAAGCTCAACAGTCATCGTTGGTTCTTCAACGCTTTCGGCCCTCTCATCAAGCCCAACGGTAATTATCATGCCTCTTTTACCCGATTATTTACTGATTTGCACCACCAGTTTGCATCCTTTTGGATGTTGGTACGAAGCCCACTGGCACCTCTATTTATGAGCTGTGGAAATGTTGGTATCACATCCCCTCCCTGTGTATCGCGTCTAAACGTGACGAAATGTAGGCTTCGACAAGCATTCTAGTGTTGGCGGCGCATGTGGAGAGTGAGGAGTTGTTTTTACTTGCATCTACATGCATCACTCACGACCATTGTCAGGATCTGTGTCGACGTGGGCAGAGGATGCGGCCTTTTGCTCACAAACCCTCTAGCCGCATCTCAGAACTTCGAGGTAGAATTCAATTCAGCCATCTCGATTCTTATTGACTAAATTACAACACCAGTATAAAATGTCCAACATTCTCGACAAACCATTGGAGGTTCGTAGAACCCTAACACTATTTATAATAACTTGAATTTCACCTACTTTACACACACAGAGCGTGTTTGGTTACATCAGTGTGCTCCCCGGTGCATTCAGTGCTTACAGGTACAAGGCTTTGTTGAATGGGCCAAATGGCAAGGGCCCTCTTGCGTCATACTTCAAGGGCGAGACTATGCATGGGGGTGGGTCCAGCGGCGCGAGCATTTTCGGTACGTCAGCCTGCTCACGGTATACATCAGACCGTATTAACTGACTGATTACTTACAGAGGTGAATTTCATAACCTTTATTACCCGCAAACGTCCCACTGATATAAATCTACTAGAGGAACATGTATCTTGCTGAAGATCGTATTCTGTGCTTCGAAATTGTCACGAAGAAGAAAGAGGGTTGGACGTACGTTTTCATAAACTAGTATTCCTCTTCTCGTCTTAATATTACTCTTCAGCTTGAAATACGTTAAGAGTGCCAAGGCATCCACTGACGTCCCTGCCTCCGTTCGTCACCGATTCATTCCCGTCCTCGTGTGGAGAACTTACCCCACCCCAGGTCCCTGAATTCATTTCCCAGCGGCGGAGGTGGTTGAACGGCTCTCTATTCGCCTCTATCCATGCTACGATTTTCTGGTTCAAGATCTGGTCTTCTGGACAGAACTTCTTCCGTAAAATCATCCTGCAGGTTCGTACTTTCCATCTTAGCGCGTATCCGAAATTGCGATTAAATATTTGCTTTCAGATCGAGTTCATCTACAACGCCATTCAGCTCATGTTTACTTGGACATCTCTTGCAAATTTCTATCTTGCCTTTTATTTCGTGAGTTTCTCGTTGCGTGAGCGATGAAAAAAGCTAAGGACATGCATAGCTTGTTTCCTCAGCAACAAAGACCGGTCCTGATAATGCATTCAATTTCCTTAGCAGTGGTGCTGGGCTGTACATATTCGAGGTATTCCTCAATCTGTATATATGCCTCCTCTTTGTCGTCCTCGTCTGTTCTCTCGGTAATCGGCCACAGGTACGGACGAAATCCTGTTACTGAGGAGGTTTCTCATTTTGTGTGCGCTTAGGGTTCCCGGTGGATCTATCTCACTTGCATGATTCTATTTGGCCTATGTAATTTGATCACGATGTGGTGTGCGGGTTACACTGTCTACCTTGCCGTTCCTCATACAGAAGCAGGCTGGGGAAATATCATCAAGTAAGAACTTGGTTCATTCATAATGGTTGGCAATAGTGCTCACGTCTTACTTTTTCCTACATAGTTTAATTAAGACCAATAAAACGCTCCAAGATATTGTCATCGCACTCCTCGCCACCTATGGTCTCTATTTCATCAGCTCCTTCATGCACTTCGAACCTTGGCACATGTTCACGAGCTTCGCGCAGTACATGTTCTTACTCCCCTCCTACGTCAACATCCTGATGATGTATGCTATGTGCAACTTGCATGATGTCACATGGGGCACGAAAGGTGACAATGGCGCTGCGAAAGATCTAGGTGGAGCCAAGAAAGTGAAAACCGAGGATGGCAAGGAGATGTTGGAGGTTGAGATTCCTACAGCCCGCGAAGACGTGGAACAGTTGTGGACCGCCGCACGTAACGCCCTCAAGATTAAGCCTCCCCCGGAGAAGGAGAGCCGCGATGCTGCCACCAAGCAGGCTGATCACGACCGGAACAGCAGGACCAATGTCGTGCTTACCTGGGTCGGCTCGAACATGTAAGTCATTCTTAGCCACCTTGGGCGCCTATTAACATGTGTGATAGGCTCATGATCCTTGTCTTCACTTCAACCGCCTTCTCTGATTGGGTTGCGAAACACGTTGAATCTGCTGCCGGCACTACTTTCAACCCTTATTTGACCTTCTTGTTCTGGGCCTTGTGAGTCCTCTTGTCCAACTTCTCTTTGTATCTCAATTGATTGTGCTGCACACAGTGCCGGTTTATCTGCCATTCGTTTCCTTGGCTCCTTTTTATACCTTGTTTTCAGATTGTTCGGATTTTAAGTGAGATTTGTAGTGTGACAACTTAGTTTTACCCCTTCGTTTGCATGCATATCCTCTCAATGAGGAGCAGGACTCTTATTAATTTTATTAGCTTAGATACCTAACTCATTTTGTACGAGCTGGAATCATTACGAACGGATACACGTGTAGTCTGAAGCTTAAAGCTTGGAAAATTCTTTTCCCTTCACATTGATATCACAGTTGGCCTACATAAGCCTAAGCCTATATATTCCTCAAAGAGTCATCACATCCGCGTATATTCGCATCTAAATCTACGATGCTAGATCAAGCGAAGCGTAATATAAAATAAGATTACAAATTCATTGTAGGAAATAGTAAAAGTGCAAAAAAGTGGTGTTCAGAATGGTGTTCAGAGAGCAAGGAATACGCGAAAAAGGTGTAAATGTGTAAAATACACCGTTAATTTCCTTCAACTGACGAATGGTCCATAGAGTGGTCAAGACTATGAGAAGGGTATGTTAGTGCAGAGCCCATCTTTGGCGACACCATTTCAAACTGCGAGGCGTCGAAACTTGGTCGGCTGTCCTGGGAGGATCGTGATGAAGCCATCGATCGTCGAGCAGAAGAAGCCGATCCAACGCTTAATTGTTTGCTCAGCTGCGTTGCGGAATGCGTCGAATCAATAGAGGACTTGGTTAGCTTGGATGCTATTGACTGTCGATTATGGTTCTGTCCAATGAACTGTTGTGGTATTTGAGGGCTCGGTGGGATATCCGGCAGAGGAGATGAAGCAGAGCCTCGCGAGGAACCGACGTTGAGGACATTAGGCCGCTTGGTACGGGTTGCGTTACCGTTCGGCCGTTCGAAACTCGACCGTGGCTCGGCCGCAGTCGCGGTCTGCTGTGAAGAAACAGAAGACACTGAAGAAGATTTCCAGCCTTTCAGGATCGACTTTCGAGCTCCAGACTTCTCCTGTTGTGATGCCGTGGGCGCAGCCATGGGTGAAGGGAGGTTTCCGTTGGTCATAGCTGGTGTTGTCGGAGGGGGTAACTGCGCAGTTTGAAGCTTAGGTGACGGTGCAGGAGGGGGTGAACTGGCATTCGAGCTCGTTGTCGGCCTGCGTGTGATTGGATATGGCGATTCCTGATCGAACTCAAAGTAAGCCATGGTGGAATTACTTCTTCCGGGACGCATTTGGGCAGCTACGATCGGCTGTGCATAGTTGTTTCTACCATTAAAAAGGGGCGGTGGTGCAAACTGTTGAGATATTGCCGCCGGTGGTGGACTAGGCGATATGGCGTAGGGCATGGGCGATCGTTGTTGGGAACCTGGTGGATATTGTGACTGAGGTATTGGCGGCCGCTGCTGATGCAATGGAGATGCCGAAGGCGTTAATGCCGATGGGTGTTGAGACTGAGACTGCGACTGCGGTTGCGGCTGCAGTTGTGGCATTGGCCTCTGAGGGGTAACTGGCACTGACAGGGCCTGAGGTACAGGCGACGGCGCATCTTGAGACCGACGGGGGGTAACTGACACTGATAGTTGTGTGGGAGCTTGAAGTGACGCATCTGGAGGCCGGAGAGGGGTTGCAGGCTGCGGAGAGAATCCTCCAAATATGGGCGTCTTAGGAGGTTCATCCGACTGTTCCCGTGATGGACGACTTGCAGGTACAGGCGGTACAGCTGGCACAGATGGAACAGGTGGGAAAGAGGTACTAGATGGAGTCGGTGGCTGAGCGGAAGACTTGGTGCTTTTCCTCCATAGCTTTTTGAACGTGTTGACAGTCAACGTCGCCCTGTTTGGCTTTGCATTTACTTCAACGCCTGTGATAGAGTCCGCTGAAAAGCGACTAGTCGCTGGACTGCTCCGTGTCCTAGTCTCTGGACCGCTCAAAGCCGCGGGACTGTCCACTGCAGGTAATCCGGGCAGAGTATCGTTTTCCCAGTATGCGGAAGTCTGCAATCCTGGAGAGGGGGAAGTGGAGACAAACCGGCCAAAAGGATCGGGTGATAGAGGGATGATAGGAGAATCCAAAGCTTTTTCTGTAGAAGGATGGGGCCTATATCCTTGTTCTGCTTCGTGTTCACGTCTTCGAGATTCACTCTCCGCAGACACGCCACCAGATGAGATCGGCTTAAATGACTTGGGCGCAGATGTCGAAATGCCATTGACAGCTAGACGAGGAGGAGAGGGAGGACCATCTGACCTCTGTTGCGAAGGTGTATCCTTAAGAGAAGAGAAAGGTGTCGCTGGCCAGGCTGCCTGAGGCTGTGAGGCTGGGGAGTCACTATCGGGACCATAAGCAGATGCAAAGAGGTCAAGCTCAATAACACGTACGGGACTTCAGGGTGGGAGGGCAGCCTTGGCGAAGGAGGATAATGATCTGCGTTCAGCGAGCCAGGTGAGAGCGTCATCGAATTATGCGGCAAGAATGGTTGGTATGGCTGTTCATCAGCTAGATCGCTTTGCAGGATACGCGGCGAAAGCTGCGCCATGGTGCGCTCGATCTCATCCAGCTGTGCCTTCATCAGGAACTGACTACGGCGCCTATCGTGAGGGTCGCTGTCGTCGTACTGCTTACAAGTGAGATCTACATGTAAAGACAAAGAAACCATGAAGAGCACTTACATCCTCTGCCGGGTCCAAGCCAAGATCGAGGTCGTCAAACACTGCGCCCTCCCTTTTCTCCGTTTCCGACGGGCTTTTCATTCTAGTGTAGTCCATTTCAAAATCCATCATCTCGTCTTGTTCGTTCTGTATTCCAGAAGAAAGCGATTCGTCCAAGTACGCCAGACCTGCGCTAGAAGCACTTGCAGGCGAAGGAACCGCAGGTATAGTCAATTCGTAAGATGGAGGACTGGTAATAAGAGTCAGTGGTGGAGGAACATGCTTCTTGTTGGCGGGAACAGGTGATGCAGGTCTTGACTCGGAGGGCGCACTTGGTCGTGACATTTGATCCAGCAATGCTTGCACCTCATCTTCCTCCTTGCCCAGATGTTCGAGCTCGGATTCTGTGGGGCTGGGCAGCGCGGTAAGGTCTGCAGCATCAAGTGCGAGTTCAACGACATTGGGATTTGTCTCGCGTTTGGAGTTCCGGGGGGAAGAGGCTTTCAAAGCAGCCCAGGTCTCTGCGTCAGTTCCAAAGATATCGGCCAAAGCATCTTTATGGTTTTCAAGCGTGAGAGTAGCAACGCGAGCTGTGGACTCAAAATCATCGTCTGAGTCGTCTGACCAGCCACCACCAGGTTCCTCTTCTGCTTCCTCCTCCTCCTCCTCCTCTTCTTCTTCCTTCTCCTCCTCCTCCTCCTCCTCCTCCCCAACCTCCCCATCTCCCTCCTCCTCCTCCTCCTCAAGCTGTTCATACCCATATGAGGTTGCGAGGAGGTTTGATTCTGATTCGTGCACTGATGAGCCATCAGTTAAACTAAGAGACAAGGATAAAGTACTCTGAGCCTCCTTGTTGCCTATCAGGAGACCAATATGCCTAGGGTCTTGAGATCCGTCCAAGTTATCACCACTATTTTCTCGACTTGATTGCTTCACATTGCGACCGGCACGCTTCGCATGGTTTAACTTTCTGCTCCTGAGCCAGGGCTCATACCACGCCGCCCTCTTGCGATCAATGTCGAATTCTACTTTTGCGAGGATGGGAATGACGGATGGAGACATAAGCCCCGGAAGATCCAACGAATTCCCGCGCGTTTCTGGGTCCTTGAGGATAGATGGGGCAGCGGAAGATGTGTCTGGAGTTTCTGGCTCACATGCGGAAGATTCAGATGGGGGAGCCGATCTGCTATTTGAAACCGTTGATGGAGTTGTTGGGGAGGGGGGAAAGGGGTTGGACGAGAAGTTCGGAGCGTTTGCGTCGGATGTAGAGGAGAGGAGAGGTCGAAGAGGGCGCACGTTGGTTTCGTTAGGTAGGTAGGGGGTTGATTGTGTGCCAAGGGTCATTCCAAGGGGGCTCCTCAATGAAGGTGGCATGAGGGTATCATCTCGCTGTTCCACTTTCAGGACTCTTGTCCATAAATGCTTCCAGATGTCTTCTGACAGACGTGGGCCGGGTTCGTCAAGTTCATCAACCATGTTTTCGGGAGAGATCCCAGGCTGAGGGCTCTTGGGTGATGCAACGAGGAAAAGTATGAGGCCCGTAGTGCTCGGAAGAGCATATTCCTTAGCGATTGCGACTAGTTGTGACTGCAGAGTTGAATGAACAGGTACGAGGGTGCCTCTGCGAAATTGGGTATGATATCCAGACGCGGTAGGTGGTGGTGGTGTCATGTCATTGTCGTCGGTGTCATGGGGTAAATGTAGAGGTGGAATAACATGTAGAAGATATTTCGAGACTGTCGTAGTGTAAGAGGAAAAGTTGGTACCTGGAGTAGATGGTGTTGGAGACCGTCGAAATGCTTCGGAAGTTGGTGTAGGGGATTCCAAGTACGTGCGGGTCATAAGAGACGTAGATTGGTGAACTGCCGGCAGAGGGGTCGATACACCTAAAGCGTTCGCGAGTTTTGCGAGACGGTGAGGTGACAAAGGTGATTTTGGGGGCGCCCATGCCGGTGATACTATCAACGTAGACGATACTGGTGATAGATGCGCTGTACCAGGGGTTTGGGTGGCATTGGCATTAGCATTCGATGTCATGATGGAATGGAACCCGGGCTCAACAAAAACGTGTCAACGAGCACTGAGGTTTGTGAAATTCGTATAATAAACTCCTAATACGTTCTATGGCAGTTGCATAGATGAAAACACGCTAAAAGATAATTGTCATTCTCGTGAATGGTGTTGAGCAGAAAGAGGTACGTACAACAGGAAAACGAAATTATAGTTGCAATGTATGGTTGGAATTGAGAAGCTTTTAATGGAAGCAGTCCTAGTCCGTACTGCGTTGACTGGAAGAGTCCAGCAGGGGAAACAGCCCCGAGCACGCTGCGAAGGGTGTTGGACAAGAGCCAAGCTCACTTTGGTTCAACGTGATGCCTAATCGGGATCTAATTATTTATGAACGTTCAAGGTTACTACTCTCAACGACCACAGTGACGGTTGTCAATACAATATACTAACTCGACGTTCAAGGTACTCTCGACGTCCACAATAACGGTTGTCATTACGGTATACTAATTATCTCAACGTTCACGGTTACTCTCAACGTCCACAGTAACGGTTGTCACTACCATGTTTTATATACTGGCAACAGTACAAGAAAGCTTACAAGTAGCGTTGAATGTTACTATTACAAGGTTAATTAAGTAGATTGTATTTGTTTTAAAAAACGGGCAGATCCGTAAAGGCATTGTTCTGTGTACAAAGTGAGAGATATTGAAGCCAAACAGTGGCGTAGTTTTTTACTTCTGTTCCTCTTCACAAATTCCTTTCTTTCACGAGCTGTCACGACTTACACGACCCAGCCATGGACCACCAGCACATCCAGGATGATCATACTGCCATGAACACGACCAACTACTTCTATCCAGACCAGGACCCTCCCTTTGTCGGCTATCCCACCCAGCAGATTCCGGGATATCAAGTCAATACGCGTGGGTGTCGTCTGGCATGTCGAAACTCGTGTTCATCTGATAATCTCCACTCATTTCACTAGGCAACCATCTTGAACTTCACCACCAACCTCAAGGACAGATGCAGTACCACAACCTTTCCCTAATTTCACCCCATCAATATACAAATCCCGTGTATGGCACATCGTCACCGCCTCATGGCTCCCTTCCACTTTCTACTTCACCCCCTCCTCCCCCATCTCCTGATATGTATGACCCCCTGTCTCCTCCTGTCTCCGGATCAGACACATCAGCAGACGGTCTCCACTACCACTCAAACAGCAGTGGTGCAAACTCTCCTGCGTCCTCCAGGGCAAACAGTCTCGTCCATCGTACCGTTCGCTATAACCCTACACCGTCCCCCACCAGTTCTTCAGGTCGCAGACGCAGTCGGTCCCGCGATTCAGACGACGATAACGACATGGGCGCTTCTTACGTAGAGAACCTCGCAAACACGCGAAAAGAGGCTACCCGCCGGCAAAGAATTGAAGCCGAACAGCGCCGCCGCGACGAGCTCAGAGACGGCTACGCGAAATTGAAGGATGTCCTGCCTGTCTCTAATCAAAAAAGTTCCAAAGTCTCTCTTCTAGATCGAGGTCTGTTGCGTTTCTTTCACCACGTATCGTAGTGCCATTGACTAACAACTTTTCCAGCCACCAACCATATCAGTCACCTGGAAAAGCTCAACAGGGAGCTCCAGGCACGTTTGACCGAGCTCGAATCAGAGATGACGAGACTTCGTGCCATGAACGAAAAGATATCTCTTGCATCGGCGGAGACGCCCTCGCCAGGCATGTTTGACAACAAGCCTCTTTCACCGCCTCCAGAGGGTTCAAACCCAAAGCCACAAAGGTCTCGTAGAGCGCGCGACTCTCAGTCAGAGGCCTCAAGCCCTTCTGCCTCTGAAAATGGCTATTGATCGTTTTCGTGCTTCTGTTTTTATCATTTCCTGGGCTTGCATTTCTCCCCTCCATCGACTCCGTGCACATACCTCGCGGCTCATTATTCATTGCTTTTCTTTCATCTACTTCATATTTGCGTTCGTGCTCTTGCTCTTGGCAGAAATTGGAATTTGTTATCGATGGCGCTTGATCGAATACACGGTGTACCTGGGATCAGCTTGCGGCGCTGTGCGCAAAACGTTTGCTGTTCTTTGACCCCCAAGTTTCTATCTTTTGCTGCTCGTGAGAAGACGAATCTGCGGCTCGAGGCTGCAGGCGTTTGAATTGCGGCGAGGACAAATCGTTGAACCGAGAGCGGCACAAGAGTTCAATCTCCAGATCTCATGTTCGCCTCGTTGATCGATGATATCTCCACCCCAATCCTCCACTTTGAAAATCCTGATTCCTGGCGAATTCTTTCTTTTCTTTGGCACAAACCTCCCACAGGACCACGTTTTTCAACCGCACCGACATCGCGTTCTTCCCCATGATGGGGCACAGGTCAATCTATCTCCTTCAGACCGGACCCCGTTCTACATCGACCTTGGTGTGCCTCTGTGCTCTTTCACAGAAGACGCGAAACGAACTACGGCCTCCTTCATCGAAGAGGCAACGACCTCATGATTCTTGACGAATATACCTTTTTTTAACGATACGCACGAGGGAACATACAACGATACCACTGCAGATAACCGATTCGACGATGTACGCCATGTCAAGATCCAGGGGAACCATCACTTGAAGTGGGCCCTTGTCAAATCGACCGGGATCGCCATTCTCTCGAGGAGGGGGCAACATTTGATTTGGTGTACATACACAATACGCTGGTATATTGATGGAATCAGACTGCACGGTTTTTTGAGAAAATATCCCCTCGAAAGCTTTATCTTTACATAGCTCTCCTTTGTATAGTTTAGTCTTTAGACTCTTACTGCCGTGGGAGGAAATGGAATATATAGCCCGCTTGTATATACAAACACGTCTGATTGATTCGTTCGTTATCAGTCTTACTAACGGTGTAACATCGTGTTTCTCCGAAATGAAGGGGTATTGAGCTCAAAAATGTGATTGTATGTGTATACCCTCAGAAGGACTCGTCCTGAGCGATAGGACACTGTAATCGATGGATGACTCCTAGCTACACGTGTAGAAACACGTTGTTTGCGGGCCAGTGGCGGTAAGCTCCCCGTTTCGCCCAATCACCAAACGAAAGAGAGTCTCAAGAGGGACAAAAACACATGTTGAATTCCCCGAAAACATTGACATTTGAATGTGGGCGTGCCCAGGGAACGAACCTATAAGCATAACCTGGTGTTTCAGTTGTGATAGCTGGGATTAACGGAGTGATCGATATGGTGCACCATGCTCAAGAAATATAGTGTAACAGAAGCCAGACGAAGCAGATTAGTCAAGTAAAACGTCCGTTGACTTTCAAACGAGTCAAGGTAGAATGTACACATCGTCGCCAGAAGCTTTTGAGTCGATGTGAGAGAACCTCGTGTCTTCTGCGTGGGTAGAAGTCTCTCCCTGTCGAAAATGGTGCTTGATCTATCAACAACACAGTCACCGTTTTTCGATGAAGTGTTCAACAGCTTGAAGACATCCAGTCAGATAGAAATCAGCCGCGATGGAACTCAGGGATGCGGACACCACAGATGAGATAAAAACACCGAAGCCGACGTCGGAAAGATTTGTTCATTGTGGCTTGGCGGGTTACAGATTGAATACCGCGGAGTGGATGACTGACTGGTTGGCGCTTGTAAACGTCGGCGGTTGCATTTGTCCCCAATCTGAACGTACTAACCTGAGCATCAGATGATCTTCGCTCATTTCAGTATTACACCATGCACCATCGGGCCACGAATCAGACTACTCGATAGCTGAACCTTGAATGTGTACAGGATGGGTCACCAGATCTGTCATGATATGTAGATCGACGCGGGCAATTCAAGGTAGATTAGAGTTCGATGTATATCGTCCAGCATAGTCCGTGGTGAGATGTTGACATATCAAGTCAGGTCCGTATCGGAATATCGGGCAGGTAGTAGACAAATCGCTGGAAAGATTAACCTGAATTATCAAGTGACCGTAGATGCTGGGTCAAGCCTCGAGAGGTGATATTCCCGTTCGCTGTAGTACATGTATTGGATATCAAATCGCAAGGGCTAGAAGTGCGAAAATCCTTCGTGTCAATGTCAGTGCGCTTCTGGATATATATATTCCTGTGAAGCTAGGCAATTTGGGGTACAAAGTCGTACAGCCATTGGATGATACGTCATGGAGATTGTATAGATCAATAAACAGATGACAGTTGTGGTGACCTAGGGTGACCTTGTAGTTTCGCATACAATACTTCCCCATTCAGAGATGTGCGAAAGGAAGAAAATGACGAAAATGATTCCGTAGCGATGCGGACTTTCGGCTGCAGAAACCAGTTGGGAAAGTGGTAGTTGTCATTCCCCCATCTTTCCCTTGAAGATCGATGAAACAGGTGTTAGAGATAGTCTCAGAGACATGATGTTCAAATAAAATGGCAACAGAGTGGCACTATAGAACGAGGAACGAGCGAGTTTTTGAAGGTTCAAGGGCTACTAGGTTAGGTTCAAGCTTTCGTGCTGTGGCAGTCACAGCATCCCACATGATAGTCACAACTCCAATCGTCACATCGTCCACTCTTCTCTCCTCCCGAGCCTGTGCCCAAGTGCAGAGGCAGGCATCCGACGTTGTGAGACGATTGCTGACCACCTATATACCCTGTAATTCCGTTGTACTTCGTATTTCTCTTGTATTCTTTCCTTTGCGCCACTCCCTCTCGCTTAAATCACTACCCCGGATATTGAAATGTGGTAAGTGCGGTCACTGACTTATCTCTAACCCAAAAAGTGCCTGTTCTAAAGAATATTCGACCCGTATACAGGTGTGATAACTGTCTTCTGATTTTCCCTCTTGTATGTTCGAACCGGAATGACTCTCGCCTCCGTGGGTCGTCTGATCGCTCCTGTAGCGGGCTGGTGCTCTAGCATGGGCTGTCCTCATCGCTGTATGTTTCGGCACCGTACTCTCGGTCGTTGGTTCTCACATCTTCATGTAATATCTAGTTGTACAGCATCGCCGGTGGCCTCTTTCTCATTATGAGAGGACAATACTTCTTTTTCTTCTATCCGGAATGGTATGAGCTCCTTGGTATGATCGAAGAGACCATCGGACTTACACATGAATCTAAGGTACATATACGGTGGAATAGGCATCCTTGTGGGTGTATCTGCGGTCATTTCAATGTTCTCACTCTCTAACGTCGGTGTTATTCCCTTGAGTATTGAGTTGAGCAGCTAACGATGAACGTCTCCTACAGCGATCGTATATTGACACGGTAGTGTTCATTTGGCCGTTCGTGATCATAATATCAGCCATACGAGCCATTTTCATGATTGTGGAACTCAACCGAGGGTAAGCTCCACTACGTACTTGCCACTCCTGCTTCAGAAGACCCAGCTCCATATCACTTTCTTCATCCTCATCATATGCCCCACTTATCACCCTTCTGGCTTGATACCGGTGCTAACACCTTATTCCGACTTGTAGGAAAGATAACATTGTTTGGGAATGTGACAACGGTGGTCAAGTCTGGTCTGCAGAGGCAGTTGCAAATTCTACCACTTCTGCCACGGGTTCTATACCCAGTGTCTTCTGCTCAACAGGTTTCTCAAATCTGAACGCGGCATTTATCGGCGCGCTGATCGTCGATATCGTTTGTCAGGTACGCTGTTCCTTTCACCAGAGTACCTTCGCTTTCGCTCTTTTGATCGATGACCCCATCTGAATCAGATTTATATGTACTTCTTATCCTGGCGTTATATGAAGCGATTAGAGCATTATTCGGCCATGCCAGGACCCTATCCGGGAGGTGAGTTGTGTTTGATAAAAAACAAATCACCGTCGATTTTGGCACTCAAAGCTTCCCGCGAACATCCTTAGGATTCTACAAACCTTGAAATTTCGAAAGTCCCGGCTTTTGCAACCGATATCGGAACTTCCTGTCTTTTTTCTTCGGCATTTAAATTGCCTCGGCATTGACGGACTCTTTTAATGATAGCATTTTCACGTACGTTACGACTCTCACGACCGGCATTGGAGAACCCATTGGCCTTTACGATGACTTATTATTTGATGACATCTGTCGCATTGTTCATGTGATGATATACTATTCTTTTCAGGAGTGCAGTTCACACTTCTATGGAAAGTATGTCCGTCATTCCTAGATGGCACTTGGCCTCTCAAAAGAGTTATTAGATCGAAAACGTCACAGATTGGATCAATGTAGACTAGCTGCGCCCATGTGGGCGATATACTCAGGTGAGGGGACAGCTGCGCGTCTTCATCCGATCTGGGTTTGGTGTGATCGAGCAAAGTTGCGAGCTACGAATCGAAACTGGTTAAGAGTGGGGAAGATTAAAAACACGCTGCACTTGCTGACCGTGAGTTTGCTGTGCAGGCATGACATACCAAACAAAAGGCACTCTCAGTATGTATACTGTCAGTCAAATATGACGCCGCTCGGCCAAGCAAAGTCCATTACCGGATTAAATGAATAGAGGGTTTTCCCCGGATTAGAGAGCCAATCGCTGTACCATACGCGATTCGAGTTTGAGGGCACACGGGTGAACAGCCTTTTGCCCTCGGAAACCGGATCATGATAAATTTCTAGATGGGGATGGGAGGTGGACCGGTGCGGATTGAGGACTTGGAAGATGAGATTGTAGTAAAAATCGGAGAATGAGAAGTGGAGATGAAAGGGGAAGAAAGTGATATGAGGGTGCTCTAGCTGATTTCTTCGAAAGCAAATGGAGGCGCTTCAAGGGGAAAAATCCATTCTGTGCGAATGGAAACGCCGAAATGTCAAAAAAACTGCCTCGAGGCAGATCTTCCCAGCAAGACGGCCAGATATGGGCCGCCACAGATCACATTTTCCACTATATAGGCCCTTCTCTCCTTTCTCTCCTCCCCAGCTCCCTATACTCCTCCCCCCGCCCTCCCCTCCGTCGCCCTCTTTCATTTCAGTTGCCATCCCGCCCTTGGTCTCCTTGTTGTATTAGAGGTAACAACAACAATAGCAACAAGGCCGCCTCTAGTCTGACAGCTGCTCTTTGTCTTTTTTTCTATATAGTTCTACCCCACCCCATCCTCATCCGCAATGACCACCACTTTTGCTATGGACTTTGAAAACAACAAGACTCCCTACCTCGATGACCAGTTTGCCAGCTATCTCGATAATAGCATGGACTACGGCCTCACACCCTTCTCGCAATCACCGTCATATGGTATCCCCGTTAACTGTAGGTTTCATTGACTGTGATAGAAAGTACATTGTTCTTACATGATTAATTATCACAGTGCCCGCGACCACCGAGTCCCCTCTAAGCTTCGCTACCCTCAATCTGCCTTCGACCGAGTACACATACTCAGGGGTCCCTGCCCGTCCTTATACACCCGAGGATGGTCAGAGTGTATCACCCCCCTCGCTCACCTACCAGTTGAGCGCTGGTGAGCTCTCCTCGGACGGCTTGCCCTCCGGAAGGCGCAGCCGTGGCAGCCCCCCTGAAGTCCCTTATGCGGCCACCGTTCCCCGGTCGCACCGCTACTCCCCGATCGTGCCGCCCGCTACGCGTGCCGCCGTCCGGGCTACGCACAAGAGGAGACTCAGCAGGAGCGATAGCGACGATGAGGACGAAGACTTCATGCCCCTCCAGACCTCAGGAGGCAATGATTCGTAAGTGGATTGCTTTCCAATCTAAACAGTCCTCTAATCACAGTTTCGCAGTCGTCGCGAGACCATTCGCAAGCAGCGCATCGAATCCGAGCAACGTCGTCGGGACGAGCTCCGTGATGGCTACGCACGCCTCAAGGAGACTCTCCCAGCGTCGAACCAAAAGTCAAGCAAGGTTTCTTTGCTCGATCGGGGTAAGATAATCTGCGATCATTTCTTATTTTGATACTAATAATTACTGTAATAGCTACCAACCACCTCAAGTTCCTTGAGAGCATGAGGGGCAGGCTCGAAGGCCAGCTCAAGGCCGCCGAACAGGAGGTTCACCGCCTTCGCAATGTGAATGAGGCTCTTATGCTCGGCACAGCGAGGCATGCAGCCCCTTCTGCTGTCTTCTAAACCCCTGCATCGCCCAAAATAACTGCCTGGCCAGGTGACAACTGCATTTGATTTATGACACGGACTCTGCATTGCTATATATTACGCATCTACCATCTATCCCCAACTTAACATGGCGTTCTCACACCCTCTTATCTCTGGACGACACTCTTTTGGCTTCAGCGTCAGCGACGCCATCCGCTCTTATGGTTCTACAGACTGTATTTTGCAGCCGTGCCGCACAGCCACTTGGGCTTTACCTGATTGCGCGAGATTCTGACCCGGGGTCATCTCTGCGCTCGGTAGCCACCTGGCTGGAGGAACAACGAAGAAGCTTGACGACGACGACGGGCCCTAGGTATTCGGTTGATGCAACTACGAGGACACGATAACGACGCAAGACCGACTGCAGCGCTCGAGGCGCTTATCTCTCCTCTTAATGAGTGTAGAGTGCGTGCTTCGCCTGTTTGTCGGCACCATCTTGCCACACTTTCTTTTACCCTGTCGACTGTCCCGTTTGCGTCCCATTCCTGTACACCCCATCAACATGCTTGAGGAGACGACCACTTAATTGTGGTACCGTACCTCGCGTGTGCCGACACACTGGCATCGCCGTATCCTTCATCGACTCTTCACCTACTTTTCTGCAGAACCATTTCAACAGCTTGGATGTTTCCCTTAGCCATCTGGATCTGAGAGCTTCGTCGGCGACGAGGCGAGCTCGTCATTACCATCCATCAACCGTTTTTATTGCTATCAAGGATTTATTCTGTACCATCTATTTGTGCCATCATCGCGCTTCCTCCCGCCTTCTTTCCGATTGTCGAGGTTTGGCGCCTGATCAGCGTCCAAGTCTTGGCATGCCCACATATTTCATACGTTCCGCACTGCTCTTGCTATCAATTCCACGCTCTCCTATCATCGCTTCTTACTTACGTTTTTCACCCCCCTCGACGGCCCCCATCGCTGCGGACATTGTATGTCTACACGAGTGCACTGATAACGGCCTCGCAGTTTCCGTTTGCTCAGGAAGATACAGCCTGGTGCGGTGAGGGCGGACTTGTTCACGAACGATTTGGACTTCTTCTGGACCACGGACAACCCTCGGTTCACGACTCCCAGCCCTCCCGCACCTGCTCCCAACCACACTCCATTCCCGCCTGCCGCCCTCGCTCTTTCGCTCGCGCCTACGGCCAGTTCCGTCGCCGCTGACTGCTGAATTTGCCGAGTGGCGGTCTCGCTGGATATGCGATTGTTTGTTGGTGACCTCTGCTTGATCGGCGAAAGACGAATGAATCGTTGACCTGAAGAAGCTTGACGCTCCCCAGACGCGACTGCCAGTCGGTCCACTGGGCACTATGTTCCTACACGTCCATTAGGTTACATGTCTTACGTTTACGATATGCCCTTATGCTCCAGTCTGACTCTTACCTTTGCCGCGACTCTGAGGGGTTACGATTCTGTGCTCTGGTGCTCACGCACAGGCGATCTGGTCTTTAGCTAGCTAGCTACCTCATGACTCCTCTCATACGTACTTACCCTCATCCACGCACACACACAGTTCCATTGTAGTAACGATTTCTGTGTAATCTTACGACAAGCAATGAACGACCTTCTATGACTGACTGAATTTTTTATTGAGTGATCATGAGCTGAGGTAAGGCGATGAGGAAACTGTTATTGATGGAGATTCATTTTCCTATCAACAACATTTCGAACGCGTCCTCGAAGGTAGCGCACATTTGACACTACGTCTGGAAACATTTTAAGCACGATGAGCGATCTGAACGATGTTGCCCGCCGGCAGCTCAAGATTAAGTCTAATGCCGTAAAACGGTAAACGAACTGTTATCACTGGTAGGTTCTCTAGCTAACCAAATCATCCCATCTCAGGCTGTTCAAGGAACAGGAACTATATAGAAAAGAGGCAGAAGAGCAGAAGAAGAAGCTCGATAAATTCATTGCAGAAGGTGCAGAATCTTGGGATATCAACAACGGAGTGCGTCTCAATTACTGTCTACACGACCAAAACCTCTAATCTATCTGCTGCATTACGCAGACGAGGATGATGGAGGAAGCCAATAAAATGATCGCAGATTCTGCCAATCGTCTGGGGAAGGCTGCGGGCGAACTGAGGGACCTTGTTGTACGTCATTTACCATGCGTTGTATGCACCCCGTTCATATCTAACGGCATCACTGCCCTCGCGCACAATAGGTTGCAGGGAAAAAGAATCCTGAAATCGCGGAGAGCGATGAGCTAATGAAGGCAGAGGAGACCTTGGAAGAGGCTAGTGCGTAGTAAATTAGAGGATAATCAAACACGAGGAGATAAAACGTATTATACACACCTGCCGTTATACATAGCCAGCTTATTCCATAGAAGCCGAAGGCTCTGAAACCCTACTCCTACCCTGGGAAGCCTTGAGGCGCGTCAGTGCAGCAAGGATGCCCTGCCACGCGTCGCGCTCAATTCTTTCCTCCTGAAGGCCGCGGTTTTTCTTCCCATCGTCGTCACCGCTCTGGGGGAGCCCAACGCCAAGCGAGGGCGGAATAAATCCAGGCGGCGGTGCATTTATGGCAGATGGTGCTATTCGAGCATGGCGGATATGTGCAAGAGAGGATCTTATGGCACCATGGATGGCCTGGATTCTGTGTTAGAGCTGGGAAACGAAGGCAGCATGTGGCTTGAAACCTACATCGAGACGCTCGAAGTATTCGCTCACTTCCAATACAAACTGCTCAGACCTTTCTTCTCCCTGGGGCAAACTATCTTCTGGGTCGTCCGTCTGAGGCAAGGTGAGAAGCGATATTGAAGAAGCGGCCAGAGAGAGTAGGCGAGTGATGTCCTGGACTTTCTCAGTGGCTGTCCCACCCAATTGCAAAAACGTTGGTTACCTTTTCGACCTCGGTTAACGCGTAGATCTGTCGTGCTGTGCGACTCGTGGTCCAAATGGGATCGATGTCGAGCTCCGTTTCTTGGTCCATAGTAGGGTGTGACAAAGTTTATGTGTGGTCCTAATTAACGCCATGACATTCAAATCAATCTCTGTCTATAACTACTTCTGTCCTTTCTCTTGTTGGATTCAGTACATGTACTAGTATCTGTATTTCTGATAGTCGTCAGCCTCATCATCGTTGACTTTCAAGCGCCCAACGCCAAAGGTCTCATTATCTCCAAACCCGCCGTACCGAGAACTATCATCGCGACCTCCGTAACCAGAGCTTCCGTAATCTGTGCGTCCATCGTTCCCGGAATTCGCATAAGAACTTTCGCGTCCGCCGTATGGGGAGCTCTCGTAGGGTCTTTCTTCGAACTGGTCACCACCGACAGCACCATGCCTATTAGCCTTGTAGGGCGACCGATCCTTAAACCGGCCTTCTTCCCTGTCACTATTGTCGCTATCATTGCTATCTTTGTTACGGTGGTGCTTAGATTTCTCGCGGTGCTTCTCATCCTCATGCTCGTGCCGCGATTGTCCGTAATGTCCGCTTTTGAGCGAGCTTTCGTAGTCAGAGCGTCGATGGTCGTGTCCTTCCTCGTGTTTGAAACTTTCATAACCAGTACGACCTTCGCCTGATCCATATGTGGTTGAGGTTGGATGTCCTGACTCTCCGTAAGTGTTGCGGCTGGGCATGTACACGTCCTCATTCTGCCGCGAGCCGCCGTATCTGTTTCTCTCCGTTTCTGGGTTGTAATCATTCGAGTGTTTATAGCCACTATCAGGTTGGCCATAACGCGATCCGGCACCAGCGTTGGCGTAGTTGGAGGAATCTTGAGCCTCAAGGTGTACTTGACTGTGACTTTGGGGCTCAGATTCGCCATATGTGCCCGAAGCATCGCGACCACCGTTGCCGCTCTCATTAGTTCGACCGGAGCCATAGATGTCATCGGACGATTCGTGCCTGTTTGACTTGAAGGCATAATTTGAGTTCCTGGAGGAGCTGTACTGCTGGTTGTCGGACTGGCTGTCGGAGCTGTACTGATTGTTGGAGGATTTATGCTGCCTTCCAGTGTTATATTCGTTATGCGTTTCATACTGCCGGTTGTCGGACGAGTCGTACTGGCTGTAGGAGCTGTGCTGATTGTTGGAGGATCCGTACTGACTTTCAGTGTTATATTCGTGGCGCGACTTGGTGTGTGAATTATACGAAGAGCTGTACTGCTGGTTGTCGGAACTGTACTGATTGTTGGAGGATCTATTCTGCCTTCCAGTGTTATAATCGTTATGTGCTTCATACTGCTGGTTATCGGACGAGTCGTGCTGGCTGTGGGAGCTGTGCTGATTGTTGGAGGATCCATACTGACTTTCAGTGTTATATTCGTTGCGTGACTTGGTGTGCGAATTATACGAGTCGTTCAAGCCATATTGATTATCTTGTCTGTAATTGTTCGGCCGGCCATATTTATCGGAGGTCGCATCGGACGCACCTACGGGAGTGTTAATCAAACCCAGTAACGTGATAGCAACGGGCGCACCGCCATATTGGACCCGTCCCTGTGAGCTTTGATAACTACTCGGCGGCTTGTATGTTGCGCTGGTGGAGCTGTGAGAATGAGAGTGGCCATAATTTGTTGATTCCTTGGCCTCGTTCTCAGACCCAGGTCGTTTATTGCGTGCATTACGGACGCTGTCCTAATCACCGACGTTTCAGAATTATTTTTGCTTTCCAAGAAATATGACGAGACCTTCGTTAGACGCTGGATGATCTCCGCAGCCTGGTCATGGCCAAGTCCACCGATCCACCTGTCCATGTGATCAAACATCTGACGCTGGATTTCGGAGCGACCAGTTGCATAGTATGGATGGTGGAAAGCTTCCAGGATCTAAGTGCAAGTCAGTCATATTCGATTCATTCAATCGTAGTACGTATGCAAGGACCTTATCGATCACATGGTCTGGGTCGCTGTCTTGAGTCCAAGCCTGATGTAACAGTAGTCAGAAGGGCCTCTATTTCGTCGAAGATAGCTCTCAGCGCTTACTTCAACAATAAGGTTCACGCTGTTCTGAACCACCAATTGTGCGATCTTGCCGGCAGGTTCGTTGAGGATGAGATCGAAATGGTCCTGAAGTTCAATGTCAACTCTGTATATTCTCACAGACACAGCCTGAGGTAACGAAGACCTTTGATAGAAAACTGTGCGAAGGGTCGGAGGCATCGGGATTATCGAAAACCTGTGAAATTCGCTATAAGTATAACATGTCAACGATAGGAGTTTATCTCCGACAAACCTCGTATTGGTCCTCGGAATCGATAACTGACTTACTTCCTTCGCCAAGGACACCCGTGGCTTGTTGAAGGAGAGGCTGTAGTAAACGTTATTCTGCATGTTCATCAAAAGTGGCAAGAATAGTGCACGTACCACGACATAAGGAGAGAGTATGGTGTAAACGTCTGAAAAACATAGATTAGCATGTTGCAAAAAATTGGCCAGCCACTACTTGCATGCGTTGAGCGCGTCGGTGAATTCATCTATGAGATTAGTGAGACCAGGCACCATATCTATTTTCGCAATCATATCCCTGTAAACTTGGTCGCGCCACTTCAACAATTGCAAGAGTCGCTGTTGAACTTCGCGCGGGGCGATATTGTTTGGATCGAAATGATATGCCTTGGCCGCAGAATTCATCTCATCTCCCTGGTCGACTTTGTCCTTGCCGCCCCCAATGGGGAGTTTACTAAGGAGATTTTTTAATTTGTTGATATTGTTGTCACCATCGCCCGCCTAACGATACAGAAGATGAGTTAGTATGCCAATACACAACAAATGAATGCCAGACTTGATCCATCTTCTGGGTGATCTCGGTCACACTAGCTTGACTTAATTTACTTCGTGCGCCACAAAACCAGTTACAAAAGCGCAGAGACCTCAAAGCTGGGTATTTACTCACTCGGTAGCTTCTCCCATCAGTGAATAGATGAAATCGGCACCTGTCAATAGCTATGTGTTGAGTTTAAATGAATATGGGAATATGGAAAGACATGCCTCCAAAGGTGCCAGTGACGAGAGGAGGTGCCCGTCCATTAGGAGTATTGACGATCACTGGTTCATTGCCAATCAGGTTGTGAGCAGCTAACTTAGCAGACTCAGATCACACCATTATCCCCAACGTGGCAGAACACGTCCTTGTGTCCTAACTTCCTGAGTGCAACCTCACACCAGTTGCTGTGCGCCAGGAGATCTTCCATTGTATGCAAACCAGTCCCGAGAAGGCGATAAGCCTCCCACAAATCAGCTCCTTCTTGTCCTCTTGCGCGACGCCCTGCTTTGATGCAAGCGCGAAAAGTGCGGCGGATGAAGGCGGTGGAAGTGTCCCATCCTCGACCTTCAGTCGCCATATAATTCTACTGGATTGTCGACATTTTTATCAAGCGTTTTCTCAAGGTAAGCATACCTTCATTCCCGTGCGTTGATCGATTTCAAGCTCACGAGGGTCGACTGGTGGACGAAGTTTAGGGTGGAAGTTGCGAGCATCACCTTCCTTTTCCGCATAACCTCTAGGTACAGGGAGCGATAAGCGTTTGAAAGGTAGTATGGGAAGAAGATTGCTTACTTCGGGTTGTCTATGTGCTCCTGTTCAGAAAACAGATTAGTAATAACAGAAGGAATGTTGTTCAAGTCACTTACCACAGGAAGGTAGACACCAAGTCGATCGGCTGTGACTTGGAATTCTTCAGTGGCAAAACCGAACGTCTGGGACGACATTGAGACTTTGAGCGCAATATTAGAACAATCATGCTTACCACGAAACCAAGAACCGAGACAACAAGGACCAGCGTGTCTGCGGTGAGTTTGCTCAGACCAGCAATATCCATGCACTATACTCGAGGCGTAAGCGTAGCATGCATTCCAAATGCAATCATGGCAGACCTGGGAATAATCCCTAAGCCAGTTTCCCTGTAAGTTTTTTGATCAAATTCATGCAACATGCTCAGTAGATTGTCTTTCACTGACGAAGTAAACTTTCTTAATGTCGCTCTTAGTGAACTTGTTGCCCATTGAAGCCTGTTGAAACACAGAGTGGGCCAAGCCAAGCAATCCACCGCCAGCTGCTACACCTCCCGCAGTTTTGGAAAGGGTTTCAAGGATGTTTTCGATGTCGCCATGCCTGAATGCTTTATCTGGGGAGGATTGTTTTCATTTATGAACATACAGAGGGTATCACCAAGTACTGACCGTTCAGATACGAGAAATCAGGGATATCACCCGCGCCGAAAGCATATGTCTCGACTGGAAGAAGAACAACTACAATAGTCAGTAACAAGAGAGTGGTACTCAAGTTTGGGGCCAGTGCCATGATGATGATGAGATGGGGGAGTGAGGCGTCGATGTGGCTTAACACGAGGAAGAGGTTATCGATGGCTGCAGATGGTTTAATCTAAATTCCGCTGGGGCACTCGATCGCAATGCCAAGCTTAAGTACCATGCACGGTAGGAAATGGAATAAGAATGGCATGACCTCATCCAAACATTCTAATCATAACACCAGGCTTCGATCTAATCATAATCTATTGTGATTTACTCACAATTTCTTCAACTTCTTTTCCTTGTTTGCAACTGTGCGCTTTTGTAACTTCAGCTCAGATCCAAACTGCTCAGAGGTTGCTTTTTTCTCTATCCGTCGCGCCTGTCTTTCTGCCTTCACGGCGGCCTTCCGCGCTTTTTTATCTTCCTTCGACTCGTCCCGCGGTCGTGTGATAGTTTGACGAGCTGGGTATTGACCGTATAAACAATAAAAAAATCCTCGTAGAAAGGTGTCCCTCACCTGGGGTATCGGTTTCAGAACCAGAATCATCATCTGATTCATGGCTAGCTTGAGCAACAGGAGCCATTTTAATCTGCGTTTTTTGTTGTGGAGCAACAACGGTTGGGAAGCCAGTCTTCGGATCCAAAGTGATTTTAGCAACAGGTCGTGAATCTCGCGCACGTATAAGTCGTGGGTGGTTTTCAAGGTTTGAGTAGGTAGCTTGAAAGTACAATGAATAAAGATGCAACGCTCAGAGCAAGAAAACTTACAAAGGATGGTTTCACAGTCCCATCGATCCTTTTTGTCATCCACATCTAGTGGCATTAGTATATCTTCCTCATCCTCCTCGTCCTCGTTGCCTATTCGTACCCTCTCATCTTGACCGAGAGCACGTCGTATCGTGTCCAACTTTTCAGCACCCGTGTCTCCATCAAGTTTTGGTTTCATTTTTCGCCCTAGAATCTCATAATCGTTCAAGAACTCGTCCATCATAGATTCAAAGTCCTCGCGCGACGTGATAAGCTCTGGCGCTTCATCCGAATCGTTATCCTCTTCAGAGGAAGGTGTATCGTCGTCGTCAGCATATTGTTTAATAATCATCTGAAAAAGTTTAAATATTGGGAAGGTAATTGGACGTGACTGGAATACCTGGTCGAAGCGTTCATCCAATGTCTGTAAAGCTTCGTTGCGATACATCGAAGAGCTGCTCATAGAGTATCCCGACGCATCACTCGTGCCTTTTCGACGCTTCTTGCCACCGATTACTGATATCGCAGGCAGGGTTCCAACAGTATCACCTCCTTCAGACCCCTCGTAGCCATCGTCGCTTGAAGTATGTTTTTGTTTTTGTGCTTGCTTGAACTGTGCAAAGCGTTCTTCCCAACTAGCTTCTTCGTCGTCTTCATGTTTGCTACTAGAAGATGCTTCATAGCCGTCATCTTCGAATTCAAAATCGACCTCCTCGTCGCTTGCACGCTCGCCCTCGGCCACTAGCTCCGTGAAAAAATCATCTTCCAAAGTATCATTAACGAAGGCGTCATCGTCCAGAGCCTCTAGCACTTGTCGAAGGTGAGGGTCCATATCAGGCTGGAATCCAGCAATACTTTCTGGGACGGCCTGTTGGGACTCATAGGTCCGTGGAAGTTCTGATTTAGATGCTAGAACTCCTTGTGGTAGGTCGCGTAGTTCTATTCCTTTGGATTTCTTTGCCGCGGCTTTCGATGACTTGGAGGTAGATGGGGCTTCGATGAGGACACTTTCTACACCCTCTTCTTGCACGCCGACTGCACGAAGATGTTGCATGTAGTTGTATTCAGTGTCATCGTAGTAAACGCCATACAGCGCAGCCTCTCCAACGTTCGCAAGCCTATCGTTTGCTGTAACAGATGAAGGCAATATCGCCTCAAGATCTGCACGAGATTTGCCCTGGATTCTTTTGAGATCAAAATTTCAAGCGTCGGTCGGTTGACACACCTTTTTAACATTTTCGCGTTCTATGGGCTTGAGAACATGTTGGCTTGCATCCGGGTCATGGATAAGAGGATCGCGCTGGGAGCGATGGACGAGCTGGAAATGTTTGGCGCCTGGCTGGCGAAAAATGGATTTTGGAGGCATGGTGTGTGGTTAAGATGCGTGCTTACATAATGAGTGTCTTGCACGGTTGAGCAGCGTCAGTCATCATCTCGTGTCGTCCAACTCATTTACACCAAAATACCCCCTCTGCTCACCGTTTATATCGTCGAACACGGCCTAGAAGTCTTTACTGACTCTTCTTTGTCTTGACTCTAAATCGAATGGACCCAAGGCCCAACCTTCAACGCGAACACATCCGCCGTGGCTTCTCTATATACGTCGTCTTCAACTCTTTTCGTGCTCACTTCTCGGCTGATACCATTTTTGTT
Source organism: Tephrocybe sp. 9980TJB (assembly GCA_018220975.1). Lineage (NCBI taxonomy): Eukaryota > Fungi > Basidiomycota > Agaricomycetes > Agaricales > Lyophyllaceae > Tephrocybe > Tephrocybe sp. 9980TJB. The sequence goes on from JABAJU010000001.1 coordinate 1,920,878, forward strand.
CTCTACTAGTCACCAAAAAGTCGTTTTGGAGATCGATTTTTCGGGAAGCCTTTGGGTGAGTGTCGTCGGGCTGTGGCCATCTTCACATCTCATTCTGCGAGCAGGGTTACACAGAAATTACTATCGTTCCGACGAGCAAAGAGCTCAAAACCGTTTATCTTAATTCCCGACAATGCAGTACGTCTTTTTATCTGGCCTGCGAATTGAACCTTTACAAGTTATGTAGCCATCCATACTGTCACAGTCTCTGGTCACCAGGCAGATTTCACCCATGTCGACCCCCTTACAAATATCAGCATGGGTGCTTCCAATGATGCTCAAGACTGCCATCGTCACCCGGAACTTAAACGCAAACTCTACTCGGCACTTCAGGAAGGAGACGAGGGCGAGCTCGCGATTGCTATTCCCAGGGAGGTGCCACTCAAACAATCTGGCAGTCTTTCCGGAGGTATCACGTTTAATGATGGTAAGTCTTCGAAACTTGAACGATTTGACGGTAATCATGGATATCACCTGTAGTTGCCACTCCCGAGCCGCAGGAGTCACAAACGCCCAACTCAGCGCTAGAATTTGCTCCCATCACGATAAACATTTCTTACAGCCTTCGTAATCCCGTTGATGGATTTGAATTTGTTCTTCCAACTGATTCATATCCCTATGTGCGTATGGGATTAAAATTTGTGGCTAGTCACTGACAGCCTCTGCAGCGCGTCCCTCACGCGTATACGACGCCGTCATCTCCCGATTCCGCGAGATGTTGGGTGCCATGCGTGGACAACATGTGGGAAAAGTGTACATGGGAGTTCGAATTTGTCGTTCCTCGATATCTTGAAGAGCGTGAGCCGGATCAGGACGACGACGAGCAAAGCGACGCGATCCCGACACTGGTTGTCTGTAGTGGGGACTTGGTTGAACAGGTGCGTTCCGCGCCGCTTATTACGCGCCCACACATCTCACCCGCCATAGGTTGCGCATCCATACAATTCGAACAAGACCATTTTTCTCTTTTCTCAAACTGTCCTTACCTCTGTCCAGCATATTGCCTTTGCTGCTGGGCCTTTTCACCTCCATTCGATTCCTGCTGATAACACCGCAGACGACGTGTCAGGAGCCTCTCAACCCCTAATGTATGCCTTCTGCCTTCCAGGTCACGAGAACCAGTTGTCAGTATCCACGGCAACTCTTCGCCAAGCCATGTCCTTTTACTCCACCGAATTCGGTTCATATCCTTTTGGCTCCTATAAAGTCGTTTTCCTCGATCAGCTCCCAACTCAGCGATTCGATAGCTCGACCTTGTCGCTCGTTTCAAATGATATGTTACATGGAGACGATGCCATAGAACAAGCTCTAGAAACCCGACAGTCATTATCCCATGCACTTGCATGCCAATGGGCGGGGATTAACATACTGCCTAAGACTTGGTCTGACACATGGCTTGTCAATGGTCTTGCACTCTATATCACCGGTCTCTTCCTTCGCAAGCTACTTGGCAATAATGAATACCGATTCAGGTTGAAGAAAGACATGCAACGCGTCCTGGAGTTGGACATCGGAGTGATGCCACCCATTTGCCAACCACAAGTCCTCGAACCGCCAGACGCTGCGACTCTGCCTTTTGTCAATCTCAAGGCTCCCCTCGTCTTACACATCCTCGATCGGAGACTCGGGAAGTCAGGAACGTCACTTGGGCTTAGTCGCGTCTTGCCTAAACTCTTCTTGTCGGCAATTAGCGGGGAGATGCAAAATAACGCGCTTTCAACCCATACATTCTTGAGGTTGTGTCGGAAAGTCAGTGGGGTAGATCCTCGGAGCTTCGCTGAACAATGGATCTACGGAAGCGGATGTCCATCTTTTGGATTTTCCTCTATTTTCAATCGGAAAAAGATGGCGGTGGAGATCACTATGCAACAAAATGCGCCAGCGTATAAGGCCATGGAGAATAATGAGGTTTCCAAAGTGCTCATGAAACCAGTTCCCTTCTTTGAGGTATCCAACAAACCTTTCCCAAATAAATTTCATTTGTTGACAAAAGATCCAGGGCCAAATGACGATTCGTATACATGAAGCTGACGGCACGCCTTACGAACACGTCCTCGATATTAAATCCCCTTTCAAGCGCTATGAAGTCCCTTTCAACACGAAGTACAAACGTGTGCGCCGGAATACTAAACGATATCTTGCGCGACAGGCTGCTGCTCAAGCTGCCGCTGACGGAGACGCTGAAGCTGCAGAGGCGATGGGAATGGTTGACATGGGTTTCGGTTTGGAAGTTTGGGAGAAAGAACAAGAACGAGAGAATTGGAAAGTGGCTGATTGGACGGAAGAGGATGAGGGGACAATGAGTGGTGCGACGTACGAATGGATACGGATGGATGCCGATTTTGAGTGGATTGCCAACATTAAATTCGATCAGCCCGATTTTATGTGGGTGTCACAGCTACAGAGGGATAGAGATGTCGTCGCTCAGTTTGAGGTAAGTTCTACTCTTCCCTCGTTTAGTGATACTAAGTGAATGAACGCCCTTGCATTTAGGCAATACATGCACTGGCAGAAAAACCAACTGCTATCGTATCCAGCACCCTTACGAAGACTGTCCTGGTATCGAACTACTTTTTTCGCATCCGCTCAGAAGCTGCACTTGCTTTGATTAGCGTAAGTAAACGTTTTCGAGTCAAGTATCAACCGTGTTGGCTGACGATTATTTATAGTGTGCAATTCGAAAGCTCGATTTCTTGGGCTTGTTTCATTTATTCAAGCTATTTCTGCGCTACTGTTATGACCCCGAAGATCCTAATCAAGACTTATTTGCGCATACCTATGTTCCGAAGCCCAACGAATTTTCAGACTTGGGCGAATATTTTGTCCGGAAAGTAAGTCATAACTTTTGGCTCTTGCATTTGAAATTCACAGCTTTTTAGAGCCTCATTAATGCCATTTCGCGCATACGATTTGAGAACGGGAAGTCACCATCTGTCGTACGACAGTTTCTGATCGACCAGCTACGTTATAATGATAATACCGCCAACCCTGTGAGTTCAAATTTTAAGGATACGCGCCTTCTCTTACACAATGGTGTACAGTATTCGGATGGATACTACATATGTACAATCATCTCTGCGGCTGCGTCTTCCACCGTCTCGATTGCGCCGCCTGAACGCGGAGAGCTTCTTCCTTCAGAAGTTCGAAACGAGCACAATGCTGAAGATACCGAACTCTTGAAGCAAAGCATAGTCGAAGTCGATCGTTATCGAAGCATGGACAGACTTATACCTTCTACTCACAACTGCGTAACCGTTGCTGCGTTAGAGGTTAGTCGTCATGCCGCGAACCCCTAATGCACACATTCACCCTAACTTTCCAGTTTTACATGGTACTCGGTATCGCTGGCCTTATTCCAAACCATCCGCGCGTATTCTTCCCTCTAACTCGGTATGTTTGACAAACATCGCTTCATTCCCCTCCTAATCTCTGATTTCAAGGGAGGGAAATTATACCCAAGTTCGAATGGCAGCATTCGATGGTCTCTTTTTAACGAAATGGTATACTCCATCGATCATGCGTTACGTTCTTGCTATCATGGCCAATGATGATTCAAGAATAATTCGACGACATGTTGCACGTACCGCTTGTCACAGCCTGGTCTTACTGGCACAGATGGGGGAAATGAAGGCCAGCTTGAAAGAAACAGAGTCCTTGCTCATTGAAGAGGACGGTACTCTCCCAGAGAAGGCGAAGGAATTGAAGAAGAGCGAACTAGACGCGATGATCAAAGTCCTTCGGAAAGATCGCGAGGTTGGCAAGAATGAAGCTCTACGGGAGTTCCTCATGCCTATTGCATTGTATGTTTTCTACGTCTCCCCATTTCTGCTTTAGCTCATAGTGTCCTAGAGCACCTGATGTCGACCAAGAAGTTCGCTGGTGTCTCCTTAAACTGGCTGACTTGCTCATCCGTCCAGTGGAAGAGACAGCTCCTACTGTCAAGATTCATATCCCTAGCACTCCGATTACAGATGTTCCACCACCGCTTTCTGCTGCCAAGGTTCCAATCAAAGCGGTCAGGGCGATTAAGTCTGGCGGCCCTCCTCCAAAAAGCCCTCTCGCATCATTCAATATACCTACGAAGCTCAAGTTGCATGCAAGCCCTGCGCCTGAGGCTATACCACCAACGCCAGTCACCCCGCGTATTGAGACTACAAGAAAGATTGCTATCTCTCCTGCACCCTCACCTTCGACCATACCCAAGAATAAGGTCAAAGTCGCCAAGCCATCCAAGGGCTCCGAGAACTTGAAGTCCACTAATGTACCCAAGGCACAATCAAGTGGAATGCCTCTTACTGATTTACGTATCTGTCGCAACGCGTTGAAGAAGGTTAAGGTGAACAAATCTGCTTTTGTTTTCAACCAGCCTGTGGATCCTATCAGGGATCATGCACCCAAGTAAGTTCCGATTAATGGGATTCCAGAGCGTCTTCTCACCATTTTCAGCTACTTTGACGTAATCAAAGAGCCTATGGATCTGAGCACTATGGGTGCAAAACTAGAAGCAGGGATGTATAAGGATCGGACAGCATTTGCGTCGGACTTCCGTTTGATGATCTCAAACGCGAAGTTATACAATGCGACTGGAAGTTATGTTCATAATGAAGCCATCAAGCTTGAAACATTCTTTGACAAACGTAAGCGTCTGTCTGCTCGTTTTTACGGGGAAATATAACACAACGGCTTCCAGAATGGCAGATTATCAACAAAACTTTGGAACTTGTCAACAGTAACAACAAAGACAAGATCCAGGCTCCCGGGAACGTATCAGCTTCAGCTGTTGCCCCTCCACGAGTTCGACCACCTATACCGAAAGCGTTTCCTTCTCCAGCCCCTCCTGCGGCCCCTGTTCCTGCGCCCGCTCGTCCTATCATAAAGCTCAAAGTTGGTTCTCAAACAAAGACCTCTACCCCAGAACCACCAGTTGCTAAACCACGTCCGAGAAAGATCAAGAGCCCTGAAAACCCCTCTACTTCGTCGGTTGATCAACCTCCAGTCGATGCTCCGCCGCCTCCTTACGTTGACGATGGTTCACACGATCTTCTTCAAGAAGTTTTAGCTATCGAGCGAGAGAAGGATGAACAGCGTACCCGTCTCAATGCGGAGAAAGAGAAAGATAAACTCCTTGTCAATGGCACCTCCGGGAAACGCAAAAAGACCTTTAACGAGGATGACATACTTGCTCTCGCCACACCAGCTAAAAAGGAACGACCTTCTCCTCCAGGACCATCCTCCTCTAATGTTGCCAAGGTTAAGCTCGTCATACCATCTACATCCAGTGCAACTGCTGTGTCCTCGACGTCGAAACCCGCTCCGCAAATTTCATCATCTGCTCCTAAGCCTGCTCCATCGGTACAAAAATTGAAGAAGGACAAGGTGTCAGAATCAGGATCCCCAATTCCTCCCCGCGCAACTCTTAAAGGGAAGGAAAAGGAAGCGCCCGTGGTTTCGTCTACACCTCCAGCGCCGAAGCCAAAAAAGCCAGTGGTTGTTGCGACTCCAATCAATGACAAGAAGTGCAAAGAGGTTATGAAAGCTCTACAAAGGCTTCCAGAGGCAGGAATCTTCTCTCGCCCTGTCAACCCTGTTATGGATGGTTGTCCTACGTATGTCATCAATTTACAATGCCACATTCACAACTAAATTTCCGTTAACTAGATACCTTGAGGAAATCAAACACCCCATGGATTTCGGCACAATAGTGACGAAGCTTGGCCAAAACCAATATGTCACTATGGAAGACTTTGCCAAGGATGTTGAGCTCGTCTTTAGTAACTGTCGTCAGTTCAATCCTCCGGGTACATTCCCGGTAACATGCACAGAGGTCTGCGAGAAACTCTTCAAGAAAGAGTGGGCGAAGGCCATGGAGAAAAAGCTTTCTTACCAAGAGAAGCGTGGTTTGAATGGCGTTATGAATGCCTTGGTGAAGGACCCAATGCAAGTTTTTATCATTCTAGCTCGTTCAAGGCGACTGATGAGTTTCTTTTTAGCTCATGGGTTTTCCGGGAACCTGTGGACCCAGTTCTTTTGGGAATTCCGACATACTTCGATGTCATACCCAAGAAAAATGCTCGCGACCTTCGAACGATTCGTCAAAAGCTTGATACTGACAAGTACGATTCAGTGGAGGCTTTCGTAGCTGACATTGAACTGATGGTGGACAATGCGATTACCTTCAACGGTCTTGAGTCAGAGGTTGGCCAGGTTGCAGTCAATCTTCGCATCAAGTGCAACGAATTCATGGAGGGATGGAAGGTAGGGTCCTCGAAAAAGAGAAAAGACGGTGAGAAGGGAACACCTCAACCAGCGAAGAAGGTCAAACTGGGATAGTTGATGCAAATTATATGGTAGATCTGTGATATTGTACTGAGCTCTGGGACTATTACATCCAATCGAATGTATGTAAAATAGGGTATCATAAGGTGCGGGTAATAGATGCAAGATTTTGAAAGATAAAGCGCGAAGTTTATGAGGCGCATGTAAGTAGAGCTCTGCTACCAATCGGGCCATAGCTCTAGGAGAGAATTCGAATCTTCTTCAGGTGTATCCTTCTGCTTCATCCAGCGATCCGGAATCTCATGGGAGGAGTTAGAAAATAGTTCTGGATGGGATGATGACTGCACCTACCAGCGGGAAATATCTCTCCATGGCACTGATGAACCGTTGACGATACTGTTTTGGCGTTACAATCGTAGGTTCTCCCCGACCACCAAGGAAAGCAGATTCCTTTACCCAGCTTTCCAACTTTTTGTCCCATGTATAGGTGCGAATGTAATCTATAATGGGATATTAGTGGAACGCCGCCATTTTTTTTGTCATTTTTTTTTGTCTCACCGACGATGCCAATCACCAGTTCGTTATTTTGACTGTCCACCTTAAAGTCGTAGTTAGTGGACCATAGGGTGCGGCAGGTAAAAAAAAGACTAACTCCAACAACAAGTGAATAGTCCATGACATTGATATCCACAAGAAAATTACTGTCGTTATATAACGCCCCCCTTAGGATACGTTTCGAATGTTCGCGTAGATAAAATGGATTCAGATGGGCCGCTGGAAATGGACTGAGAAAACCTCCCGTTACATACAAAGAACTTACTTTCAACCAGGTTTTCATCCAGTAGTACTTCATTTTCCCTCCCTGTGGACTGGACATGGCGATTGCGCGTTGACCCTTTCAGGTCATAAATCTATACAGGAAAACCGTCAGCTTTTCCAATGCCCAACAACACGTGACGGTAGCACCTTCGTAAAACGTCGGTCATAGAAAAGGTTCTCCATGACCAGAAGATTCATTTGTGTTGACTTAGCTTTGCCTGGGCCTCTGTCTTTTCCAGTTTTCTTGAACGTTAATTTGAAACAGCCGAAATGCTTGGCCAACAAAGTCGGGCGCTACAAGAAGGTTAATATACATCTTTTCGCCTAGAAAGAGTCTCACATTAGCAGACACGGCCGATGACATGTAATCAAAATATGCGGGCGCAAACGTTTCCATCGTCTGGAGCTCAGGTTTAGAGAGTTCCTTTGCAATAAAACGATCATCTACCGAGGAGTTTAACAGCAGCTCGAGGTGTGCACTCCAACTCAGCTTACCTCGCGTCTTCAGAAAAGCTGATCCAGATTTACCACCACTCGCGTTCCAAGTTACACATCGCGATAGGGATTCGATCATGCTTTTGTCACAGTCATATGTGCGCCTCAGGGCATCGAACTGTTCAGGATAAAGGATAGTGCAGCTAATCGTGAGGCCACCGCTTTCGAAGGCTTTCAAGACACTATCAACACAAAGATTAGAATGAACGTCATTACGACTCACTTATCGCCCAAGGGGATTTTGACGAAGGAACTTTCAAATCTTCCGTCGGATCTGGCTTTTCGGAAGCCTCGACATTGACGACACCCCAAGTTGACGTGGATTCTGCGACCGACCGATCGTCAGGCATGAACACCTCCCCACTGTCGTTAAGCCTTGCTTCCCGGGCAGTCCGTTTTTCGGCACGAGACCTTGCAAGCATGTCTCGATACTGGGGAGAACTTAACTAAGGTAAGTAAAAAAGTCTAAGGAGGTGAGAAAATACGTACTTCAAGGCAAGAGCAATGATTGAAGTTGGCTCATCAGTGCGAACTACCATTGACGAGTCCCTGAATATGTGTTCTGGGTCGTCAAGAAGGTCTTCATCCAGGGAATGTCGAGAGATGGATAACGGTTGCTGCCACAAGCCGGAAATAGCCTTCAAAATCGAATTGCGCTCTGGTCCACCAGGAAGCTCGACATCTGATGTGGGAGGAGTGGCGGAAATGTCTTTGATGTCAGCTTTCTCGGAAGTTATCAAGGGCTCAGGGGGAAGAGGGTCATGTCTCAGTTCAGGAGGTGCACTGGAGCTATCTTGGCCATCTTTTTCTGTGACATCCACATCAGGTATGCCTGATAATGGGGTCAAAGTGGGGACAATCAATGCAACTGCTTCAGCGGAGGGTTTAATCGATTCAAGAGAGGATTCCAAGGTTTCAGGAACAGCCCTGTCGTCTTCCATCCCTTCGTCTTCATTGTCGGCCTCGCTGGACGAATCTGAGCTGTCTGATTCGTCCTTGATAGCATCTTGCACACTCTCAAGGACTTCCACCTTGGCTCGCGCAGAGGCCACAGGTCGCGCTCTCTTGCCCCGAATGACATTATACCTGCTCTTTGAGCGCTCCGCGTCACGACCAAGGCGTTCAAAGTGTTTCGCTATATTCGAGACTTTGTTCCCAGGTGCAGCAGTGGTAGGACGGCGTACTAATGCGGGTTTAACAACAGGATTGGATGGGCGGGCAGGCATCTTCTCCCTTTGCCGGGATGAAAGTCTCTGCTTGACTGGTCTGCCGGGCGTGGACGTCTGCCTTAGATTGCTTGGAGAGGAGGGTCGACTGTATTTGATATCTTTATTTCTAGAACTTGAAGAACGTTTCTCTGGCGACGGCCTTCGCGAGGACGCCTGAGATTGTAAGGCCAGGCCACCAACAGGACCGGGTATTCGGCTTCCGCTGTTTTGTGCCAAACTTCTTTTCGAATGAGTTAGGTATCTTGGTGCAATATTAGCGGCGTATCCTTGTTCAAAATCAGAATTTGACGCCTTTCTTGGTAAACGATGGCGACTTTTGTTTCGTACAGTATGGCGGCGAGGCATAGGAGGATATTCTTGCTCCGACTCCGAAACCGGTGGTCGAGGTGCCAATGCCGTTTTCGTAAGATCATGCACGCCCTGGGGAGGAAGGAAGTCTTGATACTTCTTTACCAACTCTGCAACACTGGGCTGGTGCACGGACCGGCGAGGAAGTCTGGAAAGGCGCTGGACATTAGCCTCCTCAGTGCTCATCTTTGGTTCATCCTAAATTTGGTGTATCAACATCCAGTATCAAGAGGAAACAGACTAACACTGACTGCTGCATACGATATGGGAAAATCGTCTTTGGCCGCTCCAATCGTCGAGTCACTTTCTGGGTCAGATCTGGGATTATCCTCGTCAATGCTAGCAGGTACCTCATCTGCAACATCAGCACGGCGTTCTTTTGATTCCTCTGTGGGAATGCCCTTGAGAAGTTGGGTTGCAGCATGCTTCGGCCCCGGAGGCAATACATCACCCTTGCTATACTCCATGTTATCCATGTTGTTTTCCGATTCAGACGCCTCCGATGTCGATTCAGACGCCAACGATTCCCCAGTAGGATGCCTCATCTTCAAGGGCCCCTCCTCCGCCTCAGAAACGCTCGATGAGGGGAGATGGGGCTGATCAAATGCGCCAGCAAGGTCGTATCTCCGAGGCCACATTGCTCTAACAGAGTGGAAAGCGGAAGACTTTATCATGTTCCGGTCCAAGGTCTGCTGAGCTGCCCGTGGTTTCGGTAGGCGGTCGAAGTCGTGTTGCCATGCAACAACCTTATCTTGTCGATAGGAATGGGCCGTGTTCAAAGCAAGGGTATCATTAGGAACGGATTCTCGATAAACCTTGTTAACAAATGCGGTCACATCTTCCCTCTCGGCCTCTGCCCGCATTATCAATGCATTTATATCAGAGAGGAGGACAGCGTCTGATTTCTCATCGCCTGTTGCTGCCTCGATACTGATTAGCTTGAGGTCGTCGATAAGACCAGAATACCACATGAAGTTGCGAAGATGAAGGCGATCGTAGGCAGCATTCTTCATTTCAAGTTGGGTCTCGGGTCGAACTCGTATGCGGAAGGGAGGATATATAATCTCATGAAGTACAACAGGATCAGTCTGGAAACGGACGGTCATGCCTTTCGAGGCAAAGAAACGAATGTGGTGCTTGTAAATGTTGTGTTGACATCCTGCACCCTGCACCAGCCTGACATCGGCTGGATAGAAATGTAACTCCAGAAATTTAGCAAACGAGTAGCGCTGCATTTCTTCGGAGACCGGGATGAATGGTGTGGCGGAGCCACATACACGACACGCACTCCAGGTTGTGATCAAGTCTGGAGTAGGGTGAAAGTTTTGACGGCCGATTATCTGACCATCCCATTGTTCGACAGCAACAAAAAGACGAGTGTCGTTATGGACGTATACTTTGCAGTGGCGGGCGAGGGGTTGATCGCATCCTTTGCCAGTACAGACGGCCTTTGGATCCAAGAATTGAACCAAAGTATCAGCAACAGACCGTTCAATGAACTGGCCTAGAGTGCAGTCGTTCGACCCGTAGAAAGTCATATAGTTCAACCGCGGCACAAAACACGCCTGGTGCAAGCCAAGTTCTGCAGCTGGAGCCGTGTATTCCCATAGAGTGATGCATTGGTACTTCTCCGCGACAAAATCATCTTTATTTTTTCGAAGATACCATTCCCAGATTCTTCGTTGTTCCTCATGTTTCCATTTCGCTAAAGTATACTCACTTTCCAGGGCTATATCCGCGAGGGCTTTCTGGGGCTCCGGGCGCACTTCCGGTGTTGTCGGCGCACTAGTAGGAGTTGTAGATTCTGTTGGCACAGTCAAGGGAGGATCAAGAAAATACGATGGAGGATCATCGGATTCAAAAGGTGGTGGAACTGAATCTGGAGTCGAGGGTGTTCCAGGTCGAACGATTGTGGGAAGAGCTTCGATCTGTGCATGGAGATCATCATTTTCGTCCTGCATTAACGGTTCCGTTAGGATCACGGCCGGAGTTGATGCTTCTTGCGTGTGTAAAAAGTGAGAGCTTTCCTCGCGACGAATGACTTCATCCTCCCATGCTTGTTTGGCACGAATAAGCTGATTGTCCAATTCCTTCATCTTCAAGAGGGGATATGGCGGAGGGAAGCGTAGCGTCGCCGAGACCGATATAAAAGTAGTCGTATACGGTGCAAGCGAGTCATCAATGCGTTTCGTGAGAGCCTTTTGCTCATCATCTTCAGTACAAACGACCTCAGACTCTGGATCCACTTCGGTTACCGTCGGAGCTTTGTGATAAAACTCGACCGTCGGTGTAGACAGGCGGGATGCAGTCAGGAAAGGCGCCAGTGCGAAGGGAGGGACATGATTAGAAAAGCCACTACGCTCACTCAAGCCCGACGGTGTCGCTTCAGGATTAGGTGGTGGCAGAGTGATGACAGAGTCTTTCCACAAGTGAGTCTCGAGTTTTAAGTTTCTGACGATAAAAGTCAGAAATCGAGTGACTTTTTTTATGCGGCGCAGGGTTTCGATGTCACCACCGCGTAAGATAATGGTGCAGCCCATGTCCCTGCTACAGCCTTCAAAGCGCATGTATGTCTTCCGCCGGCCAGGTATCAAAGGATGGTCGTAGGTTTGGATACGAAACCGTGAACAGTGTCCCAAACGAGGCTCGAGTGCCAGTTTATCCATGGAAGAAAAAATGTCTCCTTGTGTCATTCTAGCGATCATGTGAACGGCACTAGGTTTGACAGCTCGCGCCACTGCGATATTATGACTTGCAAGTGCATCCAAAGCAAGTCGGGAAACAGACTGCTCAACAAGCACGACGTGGGGACGCAAAGCTGCAATACGACTGGCAAGGTTGCCAAGGTACTCCTTTTCTTGGCGTACGATCTGACCGAAATGCATATATTGCCCCTCAACTCGATAGAACTCCAAAGGAAATGTGACAAGCATGACGCGAGGGTTACGAATTGAGCGAGACATCTGCTTGTGAGCGACGTTCTTGGTGATAACGGCACCTTCGACATATTCTGAATCTCGGGGAGAACCCCCTGGTATCTTTTTAATCTTGACATATCGTCGTACATCCATGTCCTCTCCTTGTCGATGAGGCAATGCCGTGAAAGTCAATTCACGGGCAATGCGAAGAGCCAACTTAAGTAAAGTTTCTTCCCATTCCTTTAGATTGGGAATCTGTTCGCTTGTCAGCATCTGCCGCAGCATGATCTTTAAGTGGAGCATTGAGGTAAGATTGAGTTCCTGTGCATAACTAACAAACCATCAGTTTCCGAAGGATGAGATTCTAATACTAAAGACGTACGCTGTACTTTCCCGACGGGTCCTCCAGCCAGGTTCTATGTTGGTCACGCTATCCAGCCGACTATGGACACGGCTTCGAATAAAGGGTGTAGCTTGCTCGAATTCACCGTGGGAGTTAAATCGTGACCTAAGTCTACTATGGGGGCGGGGGCTGTCCAGTCCATTGTCTGGAGATCCAATGGGAAATTGTATAGAGCTCATAGGACCTTCTATATTGATAGGTTTTGAGACAGGGAACTCAACAGGCGTTTGAGTGCCCGCAACTGGCGGAGATTCTGAACGATTGAAACCATTGGACAAACCGGCCGAGTCCTTTTCTTCATCTGAGAGTGCTCTCCTGAATGGTGCAGGATTGTCTTCCCACATCCCGTCGTCGAGCTCTCCAAGACGTAGTGGCGGTGAGAAAGAAGGTGAACCATCACCACTATAATCAGAGCCTGATATCGGCCGTTTGGTTTCTGCTATAGAGTATAAATTAAATGGTTCATCGGTCCGACTGAAAAGTTGGGAGGCAGCAAAAGGCGACTGAGGGTGTCCACCAATATCTAACCCAAGCTGATGGGCAGGGAAGGAGGTAACTGACGAGACAACGGAGCGACGGTCATCGTCATCGTCTTCATCGACTGTGGCAAGTTTCGCTAAGCAGAGATTGCATACACGAACCATGCCATCATGCCCGAATCGAGAACCCTTGATTATGTTGGAGGCGCAACGAGAGCAAAATATCTGTCCTGCAGTGTCGTAAGCAACAGCACTGTATGAAACGCCCTAAAATCGGACACACCACAGATACGACAGTGATGCTTTCGTCTCCATGTAGTAAAGACACCCTTGCAGTCATAGCACTCTTTCGCATTCTCGTCATCCATCCAATAATCACGAGATAGGCCTGACAAAAAAGGGTCAGAGTGTGATGAAGATTAGGCATACGTCCGCGTACCTTCACCCCGTATACGTCGAATAACCTTGGAGACGGAACCCGACCGATGTATGCTACCCGTGGTCTTGATGCTACGTGCGTCGTCTGGTATTGGAAACCCTGGTATAGATGTTGCACTCTGGCCACCTTCGCCTGTTTCCATGAATGCTGGATAGAAACTGCCACTACGAGAAGGCGACCGATCATATTCGACGCTGTAAGTTGGGACCTCGGACTGTGCTGGGGTCAGGGATACAAGGGGTGGTGCGATCTGTGCTGGAGCTGTTTGAAGCGAAAATGGACGATCTGCAGTAGATGACCTCGTCGAAAAGCTAGATTGTTGTGATTGAAGGGTGTAAGATGGTCTTCTCTGTTCTGAGGCTCCTTGTGTTGTGGTTTGGTTGGGAGAAGTTGTTGGATTGGTGACAGCCGGAGGGACTGTCGAAGAAAGAGGAGCCGATAATGTGCTTTTCATACGAGAAAATATAGATGTCATAAGAGTGTATGAGGACTGATCATTCTCATCCTCTTCAGAGAAAGGATTGAAGGACGTCAGGCTCATCACATCATCATTGAGCTTCGTGCTACTTCTCGACCTGGAAGAATAGCCGCTAGAGCTGGGTTGAGCAGGCGCATTAGAAGCTGCAGATGAGTCGATGGTGGTCATTGGGAAAGGTGTTGGTTGAATAACATGGAGAATATCGACAACATTGCCAAATGATGCAAACAATCCCGTCAAGCCTATTCACGCCACGTGCGTCCTATTTGCAATAACTTTAAGCTCGTATTATACAGCTCCGTGTGTTCATCTAGGGGGAACCTTAGATCTTAGCCCTAAAGCCCCCTTCTCAACTGACCAAATTCTCTTTTTCTTACATGAATTTTACCAATAATAGTTTTGGCACAGGCTTCCCACCTGAAACACTACCGGATCTTCTGTCAGAATGCAAACAATTATTCAGTCATATATTCAATCCCACATGGTGCCACGAGTGGAGTAACTCTGGCGGCGCGTGTGGAGTATTTGTCGCTGCTTGGCAAGGGCCCAAGACGCGTCAACTGCACGTGTTGTCTTCAGATAGACACGGCGCTAGTTTCCCTCATCCATTGCAACTCGCCTTCGCCACAAACGTCCTTGATCATCAAAGGACTAGCTGCTAGCTTGTGAGTATCACCCGACGCGTTTTCGTGTAAAGAAATTTCTATCTGATCGACGTGGTGATCCAAGCCAGATTCATATCTTTGCCTGAGTTTCTGCAATGGATGACGATGATGCCGACTACATGCAAGGCAGTGACGACGAAGTAGGCTTTATTTTCGGTGGTTCAAACATATATGAACTATAAACAGGACTATGGCTTCGATTATTCTGATAACGAGGATGCGAACGAGTCAGGGAGCGCAGATGTCGAGAACATGTACTACAAGGCAAAGTGTTGGTGATATTTGAGTTTCTTGGTGTCATTAGACATTCTATCTAATACAATTGTTAGCCAAGAAGGAGGATAACCCGGAGGAGGCGCTGAAAGAATTTTGTGCTATCGTGGATCAAGAGGAAGAGCAGGGCGATTGGTGTGCTTTTCGTATAGCATCCACGGTTTTACAAATCTAATTTATATCTTCTAGGGGTTTCAAGGCTCTCAAGCAGTCGACTAAAATTCTTTATCTTATCCTGCGGAGACCAAGTGATGCACTGAAAACCTATACCCAACTCCTCACTTACACCAAATCGGCGGTCACACGCAACTATTCAGAGAAGACCATCAATGGAATTCTTGACTATGTCGGTGGCGGTAAAGGTGGGGTCGTTGAGGTTGATGTTTTAGAAAAGTTCTATCAGGCTACCAAGACAGCGCTCGTGGATGCAAAGAACGAGGTATGTGGGTTTAGGAGCGAGTTTTCACAATGGACATTACTCACGGCCACCCAGCGACTCTCTGTCAAAACCAACCTGAAACTTGCAAAGTTATGGCTAGACAGGAAGGAATTTGCCCGCTTGTCTAAGGTGCGCGATTTCATATGTGTTGGTATCATATCTAAAATCTTGCAGTTAATACGGGATCTCCACAATGCAACAGGGTCTATCAACGAGGGAGACGATCAGTCCCAGCGTGGAACTCAGCTTCTTGAAATTTATGCTCTCGAGATTCAGATGTATAATGAGACTCGGAATCTCAAGAAGTTGAAGGTATTGTGTTGGTTTCGTGCTCGCGCTACAAAACAATTCGATCTCTCTCTTAGGAAATCTACAACGCCACAAATGATGTTCGCTCTGCGATTCCTCATCCTCGAATCATGGGTGTCATTAAGGAGTGTGGCGGGAAGATGTGGATGGGTGAACGTGAGTGGCCTATCCCCCTTGGAGAGCTCTTCTGGACTTTCAATGATTAGGACAATGGAATCGTGCCAGCGAGGATTTCTTCGAATCATTCCGCAATTATGACGAAGCTGGATCGCCTCAACGAATCCAGGTCCTTAAATACCTTGTGCTTGCGAACATGCTAACGGGTAGCGAAGTCAACCCGTTCGACAGTCAAGAAACAAAGCCGTATGTTCATTCTTGATTCGCTTCACTGAGAAACAAATTGAATAAACGTGTCCTAGCTATAAGAATGATTCTCAAATCAAGGCAATGACAGATCTGGTGGATGCTTACCAGCGCCGTGAAGTTCACTCAGCCGAGAAGATTTTGAAAGGTGTGCAGTTCTTCGTAAAGGGGAGCCATCCACTTCTTTCCACTTCTAACATATTTTTTCCCCAGATAATCGCTCTACCATCATGGACGACCCCTTCATCCGCTCCTATATTGGCGAACTACTTCGCAGCCTGCGCACACAATATTTGATCGACTTGATAAAGCCTTACACACGTCTTGAGCTTTCGTTCCTCGGAAAGGCATGGTTGACCCGCCGTCGTAGAGATGCTATATATCTGACCTTGTTTCCAGCAACTCAATGTCGAGATAGAAGAAGTCGAAGAGCTACTCATCGGTCTGATTCTGGAAGGTAAGGTAGAAGGTCGTATCGACCAAGTCAGAATGAGGCTTGAAATCGACCGAAAGTGAGTATTTCTCATTCAAAGTAGGACTAGGATCTTAACGTCGGTATTTTTGCTAGGCAAAGCCTCGAGAAGAAGCGTCACGCAGCATTGAATAAGTGGACCGAAGCACTTGAGGCCGTGCATGGGGCAGTTGTGGGCAAAACATCTAGTAGCAGAATGATGGACCCTATGATGAGCGAGAGTTATCTCATCCCTAGTCGAGACCATTAATATCGTTTTGGCGGTGTATTCTAGTTGTAACCAACATGCTCTGTACGCATTGCAAATTCTCCCGCTGTATAGTACGTAGTGAAGAGATTCCTGGCGAATCTAAAAAAATTAGCAATGAACTTAAAACAAATATAAAGTCTGCTAGCTTACCATAGAAAGTCCTTACAGAGGACGAGGGAATGGTTTACATTCGTAGTTCCACCCAGAGTGTGACGGTGTGTCGGTGGGAATTCGCAACTCTCGAGGGAATAGCCCACGTATCCTAGCCTCCAATGTCCTGACCTCGGTACTCTTCATCTTCTTCGCCAGCTCCCGCTCCGCGTCCGTTCTTGCCCTCGGGTCCTCCTGCTTATTTGCTTCCATATAAAGCCGGTCGTCAACCCTTCGGAGTTCTTCCATCGCGTTCCGCATACACGCAAACTTTCTCTCCATCTCCGCTTCACGCGTCTTCCTCAAGTGTCTCCTGTGGAGAAGCCATGCACGCTCTATGGTGTTATGCGCCTGTACTGAAGGAACTGCGAACTGAAGGGCTCTGCCTACATCTGGGCGCCAAGTACCGGTAGGTGTTGGGCGACTGCGAATGTTGTTGGGATATAGGGCTTTGCGAATGATTTCCTTCTTTGGGTCTACAGCACCTTCACCTCTGACAGCGTACGTCCGTATGGAGGTTTGTGCGGCGCGAAGTGTGAGCTGTGGCCTGCAAGGAGCAAGCAATGAGGTCGACATGGTGGTGATGGCGGCTTAGACACTTTTGTCAAAGGCGAAGTTTCCAAAATACATAACTTATTCTCACGCGTAAAATAATATATATTAACTTTAAAATCATCATATAATTAATTAGTAATTAATTACATAGATATTTTTTTGAATTTCTTGACCCTTGAACTGCATTCTGCAGAACAACGAGAACTTTTCGACGCCACGCAGGGTCGAATCACTTGCGTGTATGTGGGCGTCTGGACCCCTGGATTAGCCTTCTAGGTACTTGCTCTGCTATCTTCAGCTTTAATCGCCCACCAGTTCGTTTCGCAGCATATGCCATATTCTAGTTCAGGGCACTGATTCAAAAATCCTGGATATTAAAATCCAGACTTGACTAGTATGAAGGCTCGATCTACGCACAAACTGTCATGCAAAGAGTTGCCAACCAGCTGCCAGCACGCTTCTTCATTACTTAGCGACGTACACCATCGACGTCAGTTCGGCCGGCGCATTATATCGCTTGGAGCACAATACGAGGCAGACACGCCATGTTGCGAGAGAACAGGCTCTCAAGCTTCTTCTATGGTCCTGTTTATTATCAGATCCTCGTGTGCTGTCCCTCCCTCTTGCCTAAGGCGGTATATACAGAAGTCATATCAGCAGAGAGAAGCGTGGATCATGCCTGTGGTGCCCTTTTATTTTCTCCTGCTCTCATCATATTCAGCTTGCTAGGGTTCTATATGCTTATATTTTTTCACGCGCCAACTGTGCGACGCGTCTGTCAAACTGCACTGAGGATCTTATTCGGAGGCAATAATTTCGTTGTGGTACTGGACATGCTTGCGTTTGTTGTAGCCCCGTAGCCCTGCCATGCAGTATG
The DNA here is from genome assembly GCA_018220975.1 of Tephrocybe sp. 9980TJB. Classification (NCBI taxonomy): domain Eukaryota; kingdom Fungi; phylum Basidiomycota; class Agaricomycetes; order Agaricales; family Lyophyllaceae; genus Tephrocybe; species Tephrocybe sp. 9980TJB. The sequence continues at coordinate 1,939,154 of JABAJU010000001.1, forward strand.
GTACATAGACAAGGTACCTGTGATGTTTCGCCGTTGTATTTCCCCAAACGCATGAATCTACGTCGATATCTACAGCCCTCTGGTATAGTTTTCATACGATCTAGTCCTAAGATCACGGAGGAAGGACAACCACGTCGTTGCTGTACCAATGTGATATCTTCCCCATTCTTCCATTCCATCTCAACTGCGCTCTTCATGGATATCTTCATATCAGTCGGAGGTCGCAAATGACGCTTGCCGCCGGCCTAAGTGTCTTTTGATACTGTGGCCCATGGCTTAGAGCATCCATGCATGGCATGGCAGATCGACATGCTTCTTGAGAGCCACATCGGATTTTCGGTATGGAAATACGACTGTCGCTTTGCGATAAAAATGAGCATAGCCATACTATTAAAACCTTGGAGTGAGGCCCACACGGAGGTTGATAGTGCTATTTAACTATTTGGATTAATGAGCAAGTAACCGATGGTGTTGCGATATTTTTTTTTGCGGGATAGTCGTTCTTGAAAATTTACAACTTCTAATATTGTGGTGGCTCATTAAAGCAAGATGTAAGGAAAGAGTTTCGCGGAGTTTGAATGTCAGTACGAATTGGGAAAAACATTTCTCACGCTAAACTTTGAGCAGTCAGGCGTGAATTTCGACTTCATCCGTCAGTGACCATGTCAAGCCTTCGCTCATTATGCCGGCAATGCTGGCCCTCTTTGGCACGACCGGTACCATTTTTGAAAAAATCTTATCCTTTCCCTAGCTAAAGTTCTTTGACAGACCCCTACATTGCAGCGTCAATTCACGACGACGCAAATTCTTCTTGCCAAACGTCAGAAACAGCCTAAGATTCGCGTTCCCTCTAAAAAGGCCGCTGCCGCGAAAGCAAAACGAAAGGCCGCTATTGCAGATAAGAAAATAGACCGTTCAGAGCACCTTACCTTGGCGGACGCTATTGCTGTCCTGCGGGTAAGTGTCTCCCAGTATTTGAAGAATTTTGCATCTCAACTTAGCTCATATTTTCAGTCGGTCCAAGTCGCGTCGCCAAACTCTACGCTTGACCTCTATATCAAAACAGAAATTAAGAATGGAATCGCCGTTCCTAAAGGGCGTGTCAACCTGCCAAGAGAAGCGAAACCAATGAGTGAAGACAAGATTCTCGTCTTTGCGGAAGGCCGACACGCAGAGGAAGCAAAAAAGGCTGGCGCTCATTTTGTCGGTGGACCTGAGCTTATAGACGGTGTTCGTTTGCTACTCTACTTTGTCTAGTGTTGCTTCACTGAATGCTCGCGCTAGGTTGTTAACAACCGCATCAGAGCGACAACAATCTTATGCACACCTGATCTCATCCGAGCTATTACACCACGACTAGGGCGTGTACTTGGTCCTCTGGGCTTGATGCCGTCGGAACGACGTGGAACAGTAACCGATGATATTGCTGGATACCTGCAGCGGATACGGGGGACGAGTGAGTGGAGAGCGGATAAGACCGGCAATATACACATGCCTATAGCAATGGTGAGTTTGTATACTTGTATGTTGCTAGCAGTTTTCGCTTATTTTGAGTCTCAAGATGCACTTCCCCGTTGATGATATGGTCAAGAACATTCGTCATTTCATGGCTTCTGTTAAAAAGGTGACTGGAAATACGAAGGAAGCAGAAGACAGCCGGAAGTCGAAAAACTCAGGCTCCAAGCCAGGTTAGTTCGTTTGAAGATACTCCTAGTATCCCATCTAATTTTCTGCAGTGACCAACATATCGAAAGTCTTACTGAGCTCGAGGCAAGGACCTGGTATTCAAATTATCGACTATTAAGATTAAGTACATTGGGTGATAGATGAGGGGGGGTACATTATAATGGTGATGGGTGCTCAACTAGTAATACAGTGAAGTTTAAGCAGATCAAAACAGCAACTCTACATCTACAACCTGTGAGAACGATCTATGCGTGAATCTTTCCTGTGTCCCCTGATGTCTTTTGACACAGTTCCATAACTGACGATATCTTTCTTTTCTCGCTTGCGTTTGCCAATGTCGGAGCCTTTAGTAGGTGTAGTTCTGCCCTCACGTTTGGCTCGCGTAGGCTGAACGCGTTCCTGCGGTGCATTTTTTGGCGCATGGGGGAATGAATCACCCCAGCTCGATTTCCTGGCATCGTAGAAGGGCTGTTTACCCTGGGATTTCGGGATGGTAAGGCGCATTATTTTGCCTGCGGAACGAAAACAGCTTCAGAGCTAACCTGAGAAGGGCAAACAAGTTTACCATACCTTCAGCCGTACAGCCGTCCAAGATGATGTGACCACTCTTCTTCATGGGTGGGAAAACGAGGCGTGGCCAAGTGTAGGATTCGAGCCTTAAGGCTTCCTCGAGCTCTTCTGGAGACATTTCGGCTGTCAAACTGCCGGTAACTACATCTTCTTCTGCCACAGACTCGTCGGGAGCCGCATGCTCGGAGTCCAGTTTCAGTTCTTTAATGGGGACTTGTTCCAAGGCGTCTTTTTCAATGGCTCGTTTGCCAACCTCTCCAACTCTTCCGACGTTAGTGAGGGTAGGAGTTGGTCTCGGGCCTCGTCTGATCACAACATATGAATATTCCATATCCTCATGGCCTACACCAGAATGTTTCGTTTTTCGAACAAAGGACGGCCGTTGGAGACGCTGTGAAAAGCCACAAACTAGGCGGGTTGAACCTGTGTGGTGTAGAGGGCATACACCATCATGAGGGCACTGTTTGAGATAAATTAATTTGACTTGGGGAATGTACGATCCAAGACGACTGACTGGGGCTACAACATGCGATCCACGGATTAGCGAGCTGTCCGCTTCGACATCCTCGAGTTCTTTACGACCCATTTTAAGTAAAAACTCCCTCGCTTCAGCAATCGCTTCGAATCCCTCTGTAGTATTGTGATCAATGAGCACCTGAAAACGTTCAACAAGTCGAACTGGGGCTTAGATTGAATCACCTCACCATTATATGAGCTCCACTTTCCCACATTTCTTGGACCAGGGATTTGCGCAGTTGTCCAGTGTGCAAAGACGTGAGCATGAAGGCTGATAATGCAATTGTTTCGGGGCCTTCAGATGGATTTAAGCGATCTTGTTCCTTGAAGTTTTTCTGCCATGCAAGATTGAGGCTGCCTAAGTCGATGTCTGGGAAAATTCATGAGTCAATTTGGTATGGGTCAGCAAATTTGCGGCGAAAGGACACGGCGAAAGGACTCACCTTCGAATAATCGCTTCCCAACAGTGACGAGACCCTCGCGTTTGTCTATCCCGATATAGTTATGGATGGAGGAGTTGGCGACAGTCTTATCTTCTGTACGAAGGACACTTCCTGTCTGCTGAGAAGATTGAAATGCGTGCAAAGCAGCCCTGGCGATACCAAGTCAAATTCGTGAATAAATAGAAGTGATAGAAGATAGATGCGTACCATAGCCCACTACCTGTTCCTGCGCCCCAATCGATGACACGTGTGGCTCTCCACGATGACTCTAGCCTGTGTTTTATATGTTCAAAAACCGCCGTTATCGACGAATAATGGGCTGGTAAGACGACAGAGGCAAACGCTGTGCCATCGCGGTCAGAGTGACGAGAAGCTTGCTTTCTAGAGCGATAATCTTGTGGATCATAATGTGGTGCCCATTCAGTGACACCCTCGCTTTGTTCGTCGGAAAACAAGCGCTTCGCATCGCTGCGTAGTTGAGTTTTGTCCGAGTCTGTATCGTCAATAGTCAATGAATCAATGCACATATATGTGAGGAAATCTTACTCGAAATTAAGGCGTTGATTGCATTCTGAAGTTGGTTAGGCAGAATGACAGCGCCAATTTGTCTGCTACCAAATTGTGCGGCGGGCGACTTTCGCTCCATTCCATAAAGATCGTCATCCAGGTCCATAGTGTCAAATTTTTTGACAGAGACAACATCCAGTTCCTGGACACGTTTCCCTGCTTTGCCTTTTAGCAAAGACATGTCTCCTTCGTCAAGCACAGTTCGGAAAGTGGGATCAAGGTTGAGGGGAGGATTTGTTGGGCCTGCAAACGTTCTGGCCTGTACAGTAGAGCCATAAGCTCTGGGGAGGCAGCGCCAACCCTTCTGTCGAGCAAGAAGCATAGAGTGAGTGTGCTTATGGGTGACGTGAGTGTGGTGGTAACTTGAGAACTTGCCAACTTTTCCTTGTGATGGTATGACGTAAGCAAACATAATCTTTCGACTTCCTCTCTCTCATTCATTTCGATCCGCATTGTAATGTCAGGCGTACAGCAGAAGCGCTCAGACGATGCTATAGTTGACGACATTGAAGATAACTCTGATTCTCAAAGACCTACGAAGAAGGCAAAGGTGACTCCTCAGGAATCTGTCGAACAGGCGTTACAGGGTGACGACGACGATGAAGACGAGATTGTGCAGAAGGAAGAGGTCCGCTCGTCTGATCTATATCTTGACACAGTGAGTTTTCTATAGCGTCGCGTCAGTGAGTCCCATTTATGCGTGTTCAGATCAACCGTGCTGTCCTAGACTTTGATTTCGAAAAAGTTTGCTCTGTCTCCCTCTCGAATGTCAATACATACGGGTGCCTTGTTTGTGGGAAATATTTCCAAGGTCGAGGCCGAAAGTCTTATGCGTATGCTCATTCAATCCACGAAGACCACCACGTTTACATTAATCTTGAGACCACCAAGGTAGCGAATAACCTGCTCAGTTGATATCAACTGACTTGGGCCACGCAGGTCTATGTCCTTCCCGATGGATATCCAGTTTCTGATCCTTCTTTGGAAGATATTTCTTATGTCCTTGCGCCGACCTTCACGCGAAATTCTGTTGCCACCTTATCGTCCCCTACGCATCTCGCGAAGCCCTCCTATGATCTGGCGTCTAAGGCGTATCTACCCGGTTATGTCGGCTTGAACAACATCAAAAGGAATGATCATATGAATGTCATCATACATTCCCTTTTGCATGTTCCTCCGTTGCGAGACTTTCTCTTGCTGTCAAATTTTCGAGGGAAAGAACCCGAACTCCTAAAGCGTTTTGCTACTTTGGCCAAGAAAGTCTGGAATCCACGTTTATTTAAATGTCAAGTCAGTCCTCACGAGTTCTTGCAAGAAGTCAATAGAGCGAGTGCCGGAAGGTTTCGACTCGAACAACAAGGAGATCCAGCAGAATTCCTAGGATGGTTGTTAAACCATCTCCACAAGGAACTAGGCGGGACCAAAAGGAAGAATTCGAGTGAGTGCTTCATTAATGTAGATTAGTCGTCCGTAGTTAACATTTATAAGGTATCATATTCTCTACATTTCAGGGCGAATTGAGAGTCGAAACTCAACAGGTCCTTGTTAGACCCGATTCGGGCGAAAACGAGAAACCCCGGTTCGACATCGACCGCGGTGAGGACATTCCAGCTTTTTATATGACATACACTGATCATCAACTGCCCCACCACAGAAATCAAAGCGTCTGAATCGCCGTTCTTGTTTCTTGCCGTCGACCTACCGCCTCCACCTCTATTTCAAGATGCTGTGGAGAAAAACATCATTCCTCAAGTCAACATTCACTCGGTGTTAGCGAAGTATGACGGCAGGACAACGCAGGTATGGGTGCTGCGGTGTCCTTTCGGCTGATGGAGGCTCACATCCCCGATCTCCAGGAATCGCTTGGACAACTGCGGCGATTTAAATGCAAGCGACTGCCACAATACATTATCCTCCATTTCAAGCGTTTCACAAAGAACAACTTCGTGGAGGAGAAGAATCCGACCATTATCAACTTTCCTCTTCGAGGCTTAGATTTTAGAAACTGTGAGTATTTCAACATGACACCTGAGTAGATGACCTGAGCAAACTTGACCAAGATGTTGATGCACCTCCTGACAATTTATCAACCCTCTACGATCTGATCGCCAATGTTACTCATGAATCAGTCGCTGGTACTACTCGTGATAAAGAGAACACTGTCTGGAAGGTTCATCTTCAAGTTCCCGGTGGAGGCGGTGAAGAGAAGTGGTTGATGATCCAGGATTTAATTGTGGAGGAAACTCGAAAAGAGATGATTTTCCTGGGGGAAACAGTGTTACAGGTGGGTTGTATTTTTATACTGCGTCCCGTTTGATGACTGACCGAGGCTCCACTACAGATCTGGGAGCGACGGCCACATGCCACGAAAGGGAACGGAGACGGTATGAATGTGGATAGTCAATAAGAATAGTTCTACTATTGTTGTCTTGTCGAAAGACATGTCTAGTAGCATCTATCATACACCTTCCGATTCAAAGTTTCAAGTTGGAGGTGGGGGAAAATGTTCTTTCGAAATAAGTGGCAATGACAATGCAATGAAGTTCGTGCCTGCGTCACGATGAACCCCGAGGCGTTGTTTCGTCGCCTGAGGCCTGTCCCTCTTTACGGATAGTTCTACGTCTTATTATATGTCAATGACACTGACAAGGGGCATCCAAGAAGGCATACATACAACTCCTCTAGTTGCTGTTGTTCAAGAATCAATGGTCGAAAAATATACACTCCAGAGGCGATACCTGAAATCTGTCTCGGTCAATGTTCACACTTCAGCTGTCAAACCTCGGTACCTGTCGCCGCTGCAATGATGTAAGGAAGGCTCCGCCGAAACATTCAAATATTGGTTGGACAAGTCGACAGTTGAGTTCGAAAGTCAAGAAGGCGGCGCCTTTCGTCAATGATTACTCCGTGGGAATATTAAATAATTTAGTTGTTAAAACTCCGTGGCGCCGGCCAAATCAGTCCAGAAGGAATTAGGGAAGAAAGATTGCACAATTCATCACACCTTGACTTCGTAAAACTCTACACGACTTCTGATAATGATGCTGAACTATTGATCTATCCTTTCTTTGCTTCACTCAGGATGCTTCCGGTGCACCGGAGAGCCAGGTGAACTTTGCTACATAGTAAGCTTTTGGGGATCTGGAATTTTTCCTTCTGCTTAATTACTCCAGAAAATAGATAGCTTGCTGCGAGATATCCTCATTTATAATAAAAAATATTTTATTGAAACCACTGTCAAAACCCAATCAGATTATAAGGGCGAAAATCGGACGTGCACTGCTAGTAAAGCTCTAATACATCATGCACCTATAGCCTTGTTGAAATAGGGTTAAATCAGCATGAAACGCATCATGGTATTATACGGGAATCTAACATCTAACGCCTGTTGTGCGGCGGCTTGCTTGGCAACAGTCTTCTGGCTCGCGACGCCGACTCCCTTCACCTCTCCAGAAACTACTCAGGCAGCTGGCATATTAGTAAAATGACATTATATTGTGCAGATTATACAGCACTCACTCTTACACTGTACAGTCCAGATAGCTTGATTAGAGGGGCCCAAGCACGTTTCAACATAAGTCAGAATATGCGCCTGCCCGCTTTTAGATAGTACTTTAAACAGCACTCTATCAGTTCAGCAGCAGAGAACTCTTTCTCAATCGCTCACGGTTGTGCAAAATAGTCACGGGCGTGGCTGCAAAAGAGCATTCATATACTGCCCGCGAAAAAAAAATTGAGGCATACCAGGCATCGCGATTTCAATCACGGTCGAAGATATACCAGGAAGGAGGGATGGGTTTAAGGGTAGTATGGCAGCTGCCCTTTTGTACGTGCTCTTAACTGAATCTGGATCCACTGAACTCCGCGTTCACCATCATGCGTAACCATCCTATTCTTTCTTAAAGAGGGTTTCAAAGAGGCCACCGGAAGTTTAGTCATGACATACCTGAAATCTCGTCTGAATGCAGCTGCATGATGAGTTAGACGAGAATGGAAATCATATGACGCTACAGACTCGTTTGGCATTCCATAATGATCATGTCGACCTTACTGAGATTTTGCGTAGCCATATTATCACAAGCAACGAGGTACTTGAAATTTGCCGTACCACCATAAAGAACCTATACCATTTCGCTAGGACCGCCTCTAACGGAGAAAGAGCCATTTGAAAATTAATGAGGATTTTAGATAGCGCCCGTCGTCAGTGACGTGATGTCCGAAGGAGATGTGGATATAGATGGTGCTGCTATCTTGACTCTGTTTGATCTGCCTCATGACTTCTGGGAAGCAAACAAAAGCCGGTGGTGGTTTGAGTTCTCGCTCATTTTTGGCATCGTGTCATAGAGTGGATAAAGCGGTATCTCAGTCGGAATGTCGACAAATCGAGGCTCGAAATGATTTTGAGGATGATCTAATTGAACTATTTGTGAGTTGCACACGATTTTGTTTGGGCACAAAGGGCAATATACACACTAGCACTCACATGGGACAGAAAAAATAGTTAGCAAAACCATTCATAAAATACATCGATATCAATATAAATACAGGACACCATAGATAAAGGGGAACTTAGTCCCAGTAACAGGGAGATAATAGATGCCAAAATACTAGAAGAGGGGCACTCTAAGCCTCAGCCAGGGAAGCTAAGGCGATGTTGGCTGCGTTGTCGCGAGCAATATGTTTATGGGTACCCATACCCCTTCCACACTCTATCCCGTTTACTAAATAGATAGAGAGTTAGAATAAATGAAGTCTAAGAGGAGGAAGCTAAAGATACTTTTACAAATCGACGTCCATGTTGGGGAATTCTTGGGGCCAGATGTAAAATCTTGCCAGCTAAGTGATGTAAGCTGGCCTCTGTTCTGGAGATCTGGGTAGACGATGAGAGACCACCTCAGACATTGACGAAAATGCAACTCACAGATGTTCAAGCCAGATGTTCCTGCTAAGAGGGAAATTTCTGTCAGTCAGATAATGAAACACGCGTTTCAAGACCTGCCTTTCGACGACATCCGATTCTGGGTGACTGCGAGCCTGAGTCCTAGCTACCATGATAGAGGAATTTATACTAAAATTGTCACCAAAGACATCGCGTCTTAGAAGCGACCTCGACGTTCATTCATTACAGGAAGGATGAAATGTCATTCATTCCCTGTTGGCTGAGGTGGTCTGTGCTACAAATTCCGCGCCAACATCCAGGAAAATCCTGCAGAAAATAGAAAAGGCGAGAACACATGCGTTCTGTCTGAAACGTGTGTCCCATTACCTTCGAGGCGAATATGTGCGGCTAGACGCGATTATTGAAACTTGAGGCAATCTGCGGCGACGTCGTGCACGAGAATGAAGTGACAATGCAGGGAAATTCTGTTCCACCACGATGAGTGCACGATCCGCTGGCGGCTTCCAGATCGTGTTTCGGCAGACCTTTTAAAGCCACGATGCAAAGAGCTGCAATCGAAGGACAAGGGGAGCAAGATGCATGATAAGAACAAATACTCGTAAATATCAATAACACATGGGAAAATTATGTAATACGAATATTAAACACTGTTATGGAAGATGTGTGGCGCTACTCTTCGGATAGGCACATATACTTCTAAATAGCTAAGCTCCAAAAAGGCTTTCAATTGCTGCCTGAGCCGCGCTTGCTTTAGCTAATTTCATTGTCTTTGCGGGTATTCCCTCTCCGTAAATTTCTTCTCCAACTATCAAGATAGTCTTTATTATAAGTGCAGGTCAGAACCACGCAATAATTATACGCACTATAGACTCTTGCAATATAAACTCTATCGTGTTCAGGTCCAATAGGTTCGATTTCATAGTTGACGTTCTTTCTTTGGCGCTGCCCGACGGTGTTCAATTCATTCACATAATCTATGGGGGTTAAGAGTCTCTAAACACGCCAGAAAAAATCAATACCTCTAACACCAGACATTATTATTTGTTTGCGGCTTTTGTGGAAAGTATGAGAAGTAGTGGTTAGACAGCTTGGAGTGATGGTTCAACAAAATTCAACCCTTGCACTTTTAAACTACACCTGGATCAAAATATGGCGTTTGTTTGAGAGGCATACAGGGGTAGGTAAGCCTTTGAAAGCCTTAGTAAAGCTCTGTAGACACATTTTTAAAACAAATAATTGCAGTAAATGGGAACTGCATGCTGTAGAGTCGGAGATCTCAACTGCGGAGAATGTATGTTTATATTTTCAGCTTCAAAATGCGCATTCCATGAATCTGGATGTATTTGTATATTCTTGGTAGAGTATCAATGAAATCTTGATTCCATTCGCCTGTGTTATTGAATTTCTCCTGGTTCTCCTCTCGATCCTTGACACACGGCGGAATAATCAAGTGAAAAAGGATCCAACATGGATTCAAGAAACAATTGAGATATCCGAACAGCGAGCTCAGGTAACTGAATAGGCGCTATGCAGATTTATCATCCATTTCGATGCCGAACAAAAAACGCGTTACAGCGTTAAAATGCCCGCGCAGAAGAGGTTGTTGCATAAATAGATGATCATGATAATCTAACGGGTTTCTAGCTTCTGTGATAAGCGCTCTGGTACCGATGCGACATCGCTGAAAATGACCCAAAATTATAAGTAGGCTGTATATATTCTGAGTTTGAGCAAGTCCTCGAAACACCGATCAGGATGCGCGAGCCAAATTCCCAAGTTTGATATTGACTGATTCAGATGACACACTTGTTCCCAGATATTTCGACCAGACGGAGAAATGGGAAGACTAGTCTGGCTCAGGTCCGAGTCCATCGGCACGAGAAGGAGATGTACAATTGCATGAATAACTTCATTCGTATATGTCTACTGATCTCGGTTGAAGAGATTTGTAATTCAGAGGTAACAACTGAACAGTCCGTTACGCACTGCGACGGCGACTTTCATTCAGGCGCCCATCTATCGGGACATGAAGTACAGGGGTACAGCCTCATATATCTCGGTCGTACAGAGAGAAGCAGACAGTGCTTTCGCATTAGACGCAGTCCTTGTCCAGCGTGCTATTCATTCCTCCTGCTTGACCACAGCCGGTATCGATCCCACCATTCAGAAAAGCCAAGCATATAATGAAAGGCCTAGTTCCGCAGCTGCGGTAGATATGCTGGGTTGATGATTCGCCTCGTGAGGCCTGAGTTCATTCAATCTTCGAAAATTTACAGAGGCACAAGACTTGAAATTCCTTGTGAAACCAGCTTAGCAAGAGGGAAAGCTTTAAGGACTTTAGCGGGAGTGAAACACCATGAAGAGATTGCAGATACCTAGATAATGATCTAACACTGCATGGCAGGTCCTGAATGAGATCTTAAGTAAAGTGACAGATAATTGGCATCCCGACCCACGGCTATTACATTGGCGATATGTGGATCGGCAATATGGGCCGCCACGATACCGAGGATAGAGACATCCTTGGACATAGTGCACAGTGACATCTTGTACTTTTGGCAAGTTACTTGAAACTAATAACAGTAATCAGAGAGTGAATGTGAATATCATGATGTGCTATGAAATGGGGCACCTGAATTAGGAATCGACAATGAAAAACGCAATAGTTGGCCTGTTACTGTACTGCCGCAAGAGCAAATACATCGGGACCAGAGTTAGAGACGACCTGGCAAGTTGGTGCAACCATTCCCTGGCACTGCGTCACTCCGTTCACTCATATCTTCATTTTCGGCCTAGTCGTAACAGGGAATATTGCATATTGTTGGAGCGGCCGGATGACAGATGATCGCAAGGGACATCCGGTCGAGCGCTAAAGGATACGCGACTGTGCGCGATCGACAAGGATGAACAAGGGGATGACATTGGCAGACACAGAGGAAGTTGCATCAGAGCGATCTGTACATTACAAGTCTGCAGTTCTGCAAGAGTCTGCAAGATAGACGCCATCAACCATTCAATCAAGCAACTCTGGGGCCAGGGGTAAGTAAGGGGTTGTCTAAAGGTAAATGAAGTTCCGGAAAAGGCACTGGTACCCTGAACACACCTTATTATGCAAATCGCAACTGTTTGTACAACTCAAGGCTTTGATGGGATTAGACAGACGATTTGACGACGTATCAATGCACTTATTGGAGTTTGTACACGGGTAAATTGGTTTAGGTGGGGGGGGGGGCGGGGGCGAACTTGTGAAAGTCATGTGAAGGCGTCATATGCGACAAGATGCCATCAGAGCATAATATCGTGGGAGCGTTTGAATGGCTATGAGGGATGACAAAAAGCAGCAGTGGTATCAAAGGAACTTGCTCTTGTTCTTGCAGATAAAATGCAGAAAATTAGAATACTTAGGACAAGGAAGGAGAAAAAGAGAGACTTATAAAGGACATTCGCCGTTGCCCCTGGGTCGGAGTAGTTGTTAAACATCAACCGGCAGATTGCGGGTGTCATTGGGTCAGCAAATGTGCGCAAGATCATTCCATCAGCCCAGACAGGCTGTCCACCAAGCTTCCCTTTCCCACTCTCCAGTCTCCTCTATCGCCGTACTCAACCACCCCGAGGCGTTGCTTCTGACGGCTGTTTTTCCAATTTAACTGCTCTGGGCCAACACTCAAGTATTGTTCAAGAGCCTGTTGTTACTTGGAGATTTTTTTGTCATAGTCATCCGTACGTGGACTGTCTTATATCCTCAACAACTTTCAGAGCATTAATTTCATTACCGACATAAAGGTTCCCCATACCTTCGATTCCTAAATAACCATCATGTCTCAAGCTCAGGGTGATATTCAGGAGCGCATTGCTGCTGCCCGCAGAGAAGCAGAGAGTTTGAAGGAAAAAATCCGCGCGAAAAAAGAATCGTCAGCGGATACTAGTTGTGAGTACCTCATCTGAACCTTGTGACATCTCAAATGTTTAGTTCTGACGAAAATTGTCATTAGTACGAGCAATGGCGGCTGAGGTTGATGCTCTTCCTCGCGTAGTTATGCGGCCGCGACGCGCTCTTCGCGGCCATCTTGCCAAGATTTACGCTATGCATTGGGCAACAGACCGAAGGCACTTGGTCTCCGCATCACAAGATGGTAAACTCATCGTTTGGGATGCCTATACTACCAATAAAGTCCATGCCATCCCGCTGCGATCCAGCTGGGTCATGACCTGCGCCTATTCACCGTCAGGTAACTTCGTTGCCTGTGGTGGTCTCGACAACATCTGCTCCATCTATAATTTGAACAATAAGGATGGTACGAGTGCTAGGGGCGCCCGTGAACTGAGCGCACACTCGGGTTACCTATCTTGCTGCCGCTTCATCACCGACCGACAAATCGTGACAAGTTCCGGCGACATGACATGCATGCTCTGGGACATTGAAGCTGGTGTTCGAGTAGTCGAGTTTAACGACCACACTGGTGATGTTATGAGGTAAGTCTAAACCCTGTTCACGTGTATGTAGATATTCACCTTTGCAACCAGCTTGTCACTTGGTCCTAACCAGAATGTTTTCGTGTCTGGTGCCTGCGACGCCACTGCTAAGCTTTGGGATATTCGAACCGGCCGCGCAACTCAGACTTTTGCTGGCCACGAATCCGACATCAACGCTGTCCAGTACGTCATGTGACTGTCATTTTAGGGCGGTTTTTCTTATCTTAGAATTTCAGATTCTTCCCCAATGGCGATGCTTTCGCCACCGGCTCAGACGACGCGTCTTGCCGTCTGTTTGACATCCGTGCTGACCGCGAACTAAACTCGTACACGCACGACAATATTCTCTGCGGTATCACATCTGTCGCTTTCTCTATCTCTGGCCGTATCCTCTTCGGCGGCTATGATGATTGGACTTGCAATGTCTGGGATACCCTCAAGGGAGAGCGCGTCGGAGTTCTCACTGGCCATGAAAACAGAGTCAGCTGTCTCGGCGTTAGCGCAGATGGCATGGCCCTCTGCACAGGCAGTTGGGACAGCACACTCAGGGTACGGATCGCAGTTTCTTCGATCTCAAAACCTTCTCGCTAACTTGTTTTTCTTTAGGTGTGGGCTTGATTCATTTTTGGCGGAATTATACAGCATCAGTTTCTCTCGTATACCTTATCGTTTTCAACAAGCCTACGCACCCTCGGACAAAAGTTGCATTTACTCATCATTGTTCTGTATTGCCTAGGCCTAACTGTTACCTTCTGATGTTGCTACTACTCACCCACGGACCACGTTACCCTCGATGGAAGGTGGACGTCTCGAGTCGATCCTTACTGTTGGTAGCACCTCAGACCTGTCCCATAGTCATGGTTTTCACTCTCGCTATTCTTACTGCGTATACTGTTTTCTTTTTTCCTGATTCTGATATCTTTTCTGGTCTTCGTATATACTGGCAATCCTATTTTATTGACTTTGGACCATATTTTGTGAATGATTTGTGAACACGTGTAACCAAGTAACATACGTAGAGAATCTGATCATTCAACGACTTCGGTGTCTTTGCCTCCAAACCCTGTAACTCTTTCTCTTTATCATCACCATGTCCGACGCCGACCGTGCTGCTAAAGCAGCGAGAGCCAAGGCCATGGTCTGTCTAGCGTAGCTGTCGTACCAGGAACGAACTCATCGTAAATCCATTTTGCAGCTGAAGAAACGTCAGCAACAGAAGGCTGGCAATGGGGCTACTGCCACAAATTCGGGCGTAGATTCCCCTCTGAGCCCGTCAAGAACGCTATCTCCTGCGCCCCAAGAACCTCTTGAAGAAGACAAACGTGATATTGGCGACGTGTAGGTGCATCTTATATATATATATGGCCTAGCTGCGTAACTGGGCATGAAATTGAATACATTATACTGTCAGGTTTACCAAGGATGATTCAGACACGTCCTGGATAACGGCCCTTCATCGCGCTCCTTCTCCACCTTCTCGAATAACGTCCCCACCAGTTAGCTCTTCCCCACCTCTGGTCGCAAGTCCCCCTCCGAACCATGAACCCTCTTCCGACAAAATCAACGCTCTAGAATCAGAAAAAGTGTCGTTGTTGGCAGAGGTGGAACGTTTGCGCGCGTCTGAATTAGGTGAGTGCCTTTGCAGTGTTTTCCACCCTCGCCCTGATAGACCTCGTTTTCACAGAACTCCGGGATTCTGGCTCTTCTCTTGAGCAGCAACGAATAGAACTTACTGAACGAGTTACCAGTCTCCAGTCGGAAAGTTTGTCTCTGTCTGCTCAGATACAGCATCTACAGGATGTGGAGTCAAGTGAGTGAACGTCAATATCTTATGGCCAAGGTAAATAAAATTCACCCTTCTGTAGAATTCAAGCACAGCGAAGACTTGCTTGAAGACCAACGCAGTAAAGTCACGGAAGTTCAAGAGAAGCTTGAAAAACTAGAAATCGAGAAGGAGCAGGCTCTTCACAATGAACAGCAAACAATATCCCTGCTTGTGTCCGAGAAATCTTCCCTGGCTTCTGAGGTCGAGAGACTGAAGGCTTTTGAATCCAGTTGGGTTACTTTCTCATTTGACTGTCGATCCGCACATTGAATCCCATATCCAGAGGTAAACATGCTAGAGCGCGATTTGGAATCAGAGCATACTCGTACCACTACGCTTCAGGACGAACTCAAAGAACTTCAAGTTCAGCAGCAGGATATGACCAAAACTATTGCGCAATTGCAGTCTAAAGAGAAAGAATTGACAGAACGGCATCGGGAGACGGTACAAGGCATACCGCTTGATACTAGCTCCATCTCTCTAATCTTCGAAATTTATAGGAACGAGACCTTCAAATAACGACATCCTCCTTGAATGATCTTAGGCAGGAGGCTGAACAGCACCAACGAAGAGTACGCGAATTGGAAGAACAAATACAAAGCGATGACCGGGCTGAACGCTTAGAAAACTCTTTGAAAAACACTCAGGACCGCGCCGATGAGCTTGAAATACAACTTTCGAAGCTGAAGCAGGCAAGCGATACCAACTTCAGAGGTTGATTCGTGTTTAATCCATACATTACAGACACATAGCACCCTTAAGGTTGAACGTGATGGCATCGACGAAGAACGTCAGCTGCATTTGAAGGCTGCTACAGAGCTGGAAACCAAACTTTCCCAACTACAAACTAGCCATACGGAGATGCTAGAACAACTTTCGTCCGCAACCTCCGAAAAGGCTGCTCTAGACCAGGAGAAAGCAGATCTGGAGAGCCAGAGTCAATCTACTCAGAAGGCTCTAGCAGAGGTCCAAGAGAAACTTGTTGCAGCGGCAACCACTATAGCTACGAACTCTCGCCAACTCCAGACCGTGCAAAGCCAGCTGAAAGCAACAACACGACGTGCTGAAGATGCAGAAAAGACGCAAAAAGATCTTCAGGCAGAAGGTGTCAATCTGATGCGCTCATTGGACGAAATGCGACCCAAAATTGTAGAGCTCACTGGTGAAAAACTAGAGTTGACGGAAACAATTAGTTCTTTGAAGCTCGACCTACGTAATAGTGGCGATACCGTTTCGCACATCACGGCGAATTTGAAGGCGATGACCGAGGAGAAGGAGGGCTTGGAGAAACAACTGCAAGACCACGCTGCAGAGCATGAACGGGAACGAACTCTACTTGCCTCTGACTCATCTGATTTGCAAAAGGCCTACGCTGAACTCCAAGCAAACCTTGACTCGACCACAGCCAGTTTGCAAACTTTGGAAGCGGAACGGTCGAGACATCGCCAGGAGACTGCTCATCGGATGGAAGATTTCGAGAAACTCATGTTAACGTCGAAAACCCAAGCAGAAGAAATACAAGCTCTACAAAGTGAACTGGACATCGCCCGGACCGACCGAGTATGTGACATGATGTGGCTAGTGCTGGCATATATTGATCTACTTCTAATTTTTTAGGATGAAGGCCAGGAGTTCCTTGAAAGCGCACAAAACGAAATCGAGAGTCTTCGTTCTGACCTTGATGCCCGTGAAGAAGAGATTTTGCGCCTCAGAGAAACAGTGGCTTCGCCGATACGATTGAACGGCCACCAGTCTCTTGATAACGAGCTCGTTGACTCTCTTCGCCAACAGCACGCGCTCGATCTATCCTCTGCCCAGTCTCAGATTCGTGCTCTCGAAAACACCGTTTTCGATGCCAATGCCCGTGCTCACAATCTTCAGAAGCAAGTCAATGCTCTCGAAGATCAGCTTGTCCGTATTCGACCCGGATCTCGGCTAGGCCAGCGTACTTTCTCCCCTACTCCAACCGGTTTGCGCCCAGGTAGTCGTAACTCAGACCTACGGCGTTCCTCTTTGGGCTCAAGTCGTCAGATGGGCAATGGCGGACCTCAGCAACCCCTTACGCGATCCATTTTTGATCAAAATATGTCTGTTGAGACGCGTCACAAGCGACTTGTCAGTTTAAGCATGCTCAAAGCACGTATTGAAAGTGAAGTAGAAGTAATCGCCTCACGACCATCGTCTCGTGCATCATCTGTACGGGCTCTATCCCCAGTACAATCTGAAAGTGGGTCACGCCCTGGCTCGCCACATTCGCATCTACATTCGGGGCATGTGTCGCATAGACCACAATTCTTGGACGACTCCCATGTGTTCTGGTGTCATTCATGTTCAGGAGATCTTGTTATTCTTTGAAGATAGATACAGATTCATGCCTCGGAGATTCTTTTATGCAGTTTGAATCAAGCCCTCCTTAGGTGGGGTACTTATGCTAATTATAGACAGGGCCCGCCTTATATTGCAAACAATTAAAACAAATCAGGGTTCTGATCTTTGGCTACGGGGAAAAGAAACTCCAGTATCATCGGCAGCCTTGCAAGTTCTCCTGAGCCTCGAGCGCCTTCTGCTCACGCCACTCGCAGCCTCTCTCGTACTCGCATGTGCTGTAGACAGAAGTGAAAATCTGAACCAAAACCCTGAAGGGAAAAACAACATACCGGCATCTCCACGAATCCTGTAGAGCTACACCCTGTGGGCTTCGTTCCCCTCGCCACCACTTCAACACATGAACTATGTGATCGTCTAGGAATCTTGCGTCGTATCGGAACCCCTTTCTACCAATGGGCGACATGTCAGGTGTGGAATTCTTAGTAAAGCTTGATTCTTCTTCGGCACTGATCCCGCCACCCATGGCCATTTGCTGGATGTTTACAACGATAGGTGTTGGTGATTCAACATTTGCAGGCACACCCGCAGCTGGCAGAGGCTGAGCAATATTTTTTGTAATGCTCCCTTTCACGGCAGGCTCTTTCGAAGCATGCTGATCACGTAGACTAGCCTCTATGGCTTTCATGAGATCTCTTTCCTCTTGAGAGATATCGAGACTTGCAGTCCGTTTCTTGTACGTTGCTCGTAAACCCTTTCCTCTGGCACTCTTGACTGATGTGCGCAGACGATACACAAGCTCGAGATTGGGGTCGACATCCGCGATGTTAAGGGCGAGCACAGCCTCAATGTAGACGTTGACCAAATCATTCAAGCATGACATACTCCCCATGTCACTCTGTTCTGCCAACCCTGCTTGAACGAGAAATTTGATCGAGAAGGATGCGGAGGGATCTACACCAACATGCTGCCACAGGGCAGCAAAGTTGAAAGGTGTAGAAATGGAGGATATTTCCCGAAGAAGGCGATAGTAAAGCATTAGTTGCAAACGCGAGGGCAACGTATCCTTGTCTTCGGGCAAAGTGTTGCTTTTGCGCGTTTTTGTGTCTATTAAATGAAGAAACCTTTGAGGGCCATGATTATTAGCAACCTGAGGAATCAAAGGGTGCTCAGTACACGATGCCGCTAGAGCGTCAGATTCAACAGATGTAGGTGCTGCGGAAGAACCAGAGAAGTACTCGGCCACCAAATGCTGAGAGGGAGACCTTCGAGCCTTTTTGGAAGTTCGTTTGTTAGGGGAGAAAGAAGCGTCATTTGCACGCTTCTGTGGAGTAGTCGAGGCCTCCGATGTAACTAGTACAACTTCATCCTGAAGCATAGCATTGTCAGAAAGGAAGAACCTGGGATATGGAAGGTTATGTGCTTACTATGATACCAGTGACCACCTCGCCGTGTAAGATCCCGAAGACTGGTAACTCGCGCTTGCCCATTATCGTCAGACTGTGCTGCATGATGTACAAATATCAACCTAGCCCTACCGTAAAACCTTCCAGTAGAATACCTCGCAAACTTGTGAGCATATTCACAAGACTGATTAAAATGTAGATATTAGTTACGGGTACAACGGTAGTAAGACATTCCTTACCGCAAGGCCCATATTTCCTCCTCAGACGAAGGCTCAACAAGTAACTCCTCCGCCTTTACTTCACGTTCCAACGCCTTATGCAGGGCCTGTCGACTCATTCACCACAGCTATTCAAAATGAACCAAACGAAATAGACTTACTTTTCCGTGTTTTGTCCTCACGTCGTTCCGAATCGCTACCTCTTTCGCGACAAAGATCTCTTTCCCCTGCGCTGACGTGAACGATGCTGGCCGCCACGCGAGAGGCATTGAACGGCGCTGACGCAGCCCATAATCAAACTGAACCTCACACCTGCGGAATCATGGGCGAACGTCTCAAAACGGATAAACGAGAAAAGGGAGGCAAATGCGTTCACCATGCTAAAGCTGTAAGATCTGTAACGCTAAGCACTCCACGACGACGATGCTGTTCCAGGGGGCTCTTGTTGTCCACCGCACCAGCCTTATGCTTTCCCTTGATGCGAGAGCTCGATGTTGACAACGTTCGAGACACTGCCACTCTCGGTGTGGGTTCCGCGGGCAGTTCAATGGTGACCTGAGGGCCGCCTTGGGTTAAACGCGCGATATTTGCATCGACGCTCTTGAAATCGTCCTCTGTAAATTCAGAAAAGTTGTAGGCAGCATATTCGTCATCGGACGCGGTAGACATGATTGTAGATGAAAAGTATGACCGGTTCCGGGGAATGCGTTGACGGCAAACTTTGTTTAAAACTAAACATAGCGATGTGTACAGTAGACGCTGAGATGCCATAGAAATACCTCTAACTGGGTGCTGTGTTGCAATGGCCATGTACAATGATTTGGAGATTAGATCCACAAAAAATGACATCCACAAACTAGCTTTTTCACACCAGAGAGAAGATAGATACGTTTGAACATACTACGTACAGCTAGTCAAAAGAAACACAAAAGAGATCACTGTCGGCATTCGTCATGAGGTATGGATATTGGAAGGATATAGATAAAGAGGGTAGATAGTTGAGATGGTTGATATCATGAGGAACAACAATGTCCTGGTTGTCAAGGGGCGTATGGTGATACCTATCCGTTAGTGTAATGATGATGAAAAGTACAAGAACAGCATGAACAAGAGAAAAGGGGAGTCGGTGTTGAGTTGGTGCAGGAAGCCTGCATGTTAATTGATATACATTCAAATTCCAGTGCGTTTCGTTCGGAGGTTCCTAAGACGTGCCCGCAAGTCCTGCAAAAGAACATGAGTATCAATTCATTAGATATAGGAACGTCAAACTTACCTCGACCTCCTCTGGATCAAGCGTTCCACGTTTCCTCTCGTGCTCAAGTCCCGATTCGATGCTTTCCAACACATCCGTAATAAGCTCCCTATAGTTCACTCCAAAGAACTGAGTAAGTTTCGCAGCGCGTCTCCTTCGTGCCTGGAAGTCCGTCACTTCCGGGCGCGGGGTTGAAACATTGTGTTCAGACTCGACTGAGATAATCGATGTACGCGCGGGGAGCGAGCGGCGGCGTTCTGACTTGATTGATGATGCATTGGACAAGCGTCTATCGCTTGCAACTGGAGTGGTGGGACTACGAGTGAATGTCTGCAATGGTGGAGGAACCGACATATCGCCGGAGTTCAGGTACTCATGCAGCTCGGCTAGGGACTCCTTGTCATCCTGCAAAAAAAAATTTTGAGAAAATGAGTGAGGTACAGAAGAAGAAAAAAAAAATGGTGTTCAACTTACTCGATCGATGATGTCGTTGAGAGAGTTGAGGGACTCCTGATAATGCGAGTACACAACAGATGCCCGCTTGCGCAGGTCAGGTTCCTTCGAGTCGTTACGGTTCTTAGGCAGAAGTGCCTTGGATGACTCAGACGTCCCAGGTCGGTTGTCCTTGTTCTTCTTGGGCTTGGAGTATGACGAACGATTGGGGTTGCGAAGGCCGGTCACGGGAGGCAGACTTTCACCTGGCGAGGTCCAACCGGATATCATCCTATGACCGGTGATAACGGCGGCATTAGTAACCGAGGGAGAAGGAGAGCGCCGAGTGTGGTAGAGCGTCTGGGGAGGTGCAACACCAAAGACCTATTATGTATGTGAGAGACGCTCGCAGTCGATACAGTTTGCTACGCACCTTTTCCATCTTCAAAGCCCGGCGAACGTTGATAGCCTTTTCCATGCTGTTCAAGTCCTCCTTCATCCTGTCCATGTCGTCTGACCATCCTGAGCCGTATGCAGCCGCTGAGCTACTGCGACGACGCCTCAGCCAATCTTTCCTCGCTGTTTCCGTGTCTGTGGACATGATGGTAGGACCGAGGGGAGGCAAAGCGGGATCAATAACGTCGGGGCCGAGTACAAGGTTGGCTGGGACACGTGAACCGAGAAAACGGTGTAGCTTTGCGAGCTTTTCTCGTTTGCGTTTGCGGATCTCTTCAGCCTGTTCCTCGGGGGACATGGATTCAAATAAGGATTGCGCAGAGGGGGAAGAGGGTCGCCGGGGACGGCCGCGAGAAGTCGGTGAGCCGAGATCATCTGACAGATCCATGAAGGACGTTGGAGAAGACGGCCGTGGTATGTCCGTTTCGGAATGAGAGGATACAGAAGTTTTCACGTTTAAAAATGAAAAATCGTCAGGACTCAAGGGTGCAGAGTATCTCCGTGTATCGGCTGGCTGCCAAACGCCTGGCTGGCTGAGTGCAGCGTCTATGCTGGATATCGAAAACGCGGAACGATGATGTCCAGTTATGTAGGGCAAAACAGGGGGACTTTTTCTGGTTTTAGGAAAAACGTCTGGACCTGGTGGCTGGCCAAAGACCCTGGCAAGTTTGCGATTTTTTCTGATGAGATCGGAGCGTTCATCAAGATCGAGAAAATTTGTAGTGGGTGGCAGGGAGCAGGCAGATCTCGGTTTTACTGGCGGAGGCGGACGAGTGTCGTGATCCGACAGTGGAAACTCGGCAACATCAGGCGTATTAATGTCGATAAACGACTGGCGAGTGTTTAAGTCAGAGTACAGCGACGGCGAGCGGTTCGTTGGGAGTATTGGCACTGGCTCATCAACATAACCATGCGAGTAAATGGTAGAACTTGGGTACATGGTGCTTGATATACTTATGCGTGGATCAATTGTCGAAGTTGGCTCGTGGGTGGTTGCGGATGAGTTGCTCGACGACGAGGACGAGGACGCTACTGAGGACGAACGGACGTGCGAAAGT
Source organism: Tephrocybe sp. 9980TJB (assembly GCA_018220975.1). Classification (NCBI taxonomy): domain Eukaryota; kingdom Fungi; phylum Basidiomycota; class Agaricomycetes; order Agaricales; family Lyophyllaceae; genus Tephrocybe; species Tephrocybe sp. 9980TJB. The sequence goes on from JABAJU010000001.1 coordinate 1,961,281, forward strand.
AAGGGTCGTCGTCGATAGCTGTCCATGGAAATATCCAATACCAAGTCATCTGGCTTACTCTGAGGCATTTCGTTGCTATCTGTGCTCTGTCAGGTCCAGGATTAGTCTCTATGGCATTCTGTTGACACTAACCTTGGACAGGTTCCTTGGGTTTCAACAGCTTGCCCTTTGCTTGTGACCGTTCTCGCTGTTGCTGCGTATTTGACACGTCGCCAAACTGCGTTATACGTGGTGGGTCGTTGAACAGAGCAAAGGGTATCTTGCCGATACTTATTAGCTTGTCAACTCGCGAAATTTGTGATGGTTGGGATGTTTTTCGGGACTGTAGATCTTGGACTCCTGGAACGGAACAACCTCTCTCCCCATCAACCGGCTCCTGTATTCCGATCTTGGTACAGTCTTCATCCCCCCTCAACAGCATCGCTTCAAGCGCTGGTGGTGGATTGATGTACGGATTGTCGTCGTCTCGTCGCCATTCCGCACTCTCCTGGAACAACGGGCTTCCCACTTTTGGTGTTGTTGGTGATTGTGGCTTGCGCCAGTTCCTTCGCGGCGGTGGAGGCAGACCCGTCGGCGGCGCAGACTGAGGCTGAGGCGACGTCGGCGACCCTGCTTGCGAGCCTCGCACTTTCTCATCATATTCTAATAATGCGTCCAAGTTTGGGGAAATGACCAAGGACTGAGGGCCTCTTCTCGGTTTCCCGCCGCCGCCGCCGCCGCCCTCTTTGGGACTCCGAATACTCGCTTGCTTCTCTCCTGTCGTTGTCGTGATAGAGCTGAATGTCGTTGCGGTCGTCATTGGCGTCCTCTCAACAGAATCTGTCGAGTGTCTATTCCCAAAAGAGATCAATCGCAGGACCTTGAGAAGCAGGAGAAACAAGACGCACCTGTCGATCCAAACTGAGCATATAACTGCCCACCATGTACCTGCCGCTTGTTATGTTCAACACCTATCCTCCTCGTGTATCAATGTGATATCGTAGGCGTGGTCGGATCTGATGCAAAGGCAGCCCCGTTCTTTAGGTATTCAACCTACACAAGAATCGAGGGCGCAGAGAGCGATTCCCAACAACTTTGGGAAATGGGAGTCAGAGCCTCCACGTATGATTATGACTGATATCTATCTGCACAGCTCTATGTAGGGTCTTCTGCCGAGGCAAATACTCTAATGGAAATGACCCTTGCGCCCTGTGTCCTGAGGTCCTCATTTTACTCCACGGTAGCCAATAGGAACAACTACCGTGCACCCATTTTGACAATTCCGGACGCTCTGTTTCCCCGCGTCGAGCTGTTTGTCTAACGTCTTGTCGTCCTCCATAGCAACCCCGCCACACATCATGATCTCTACTGATCTACCGTAGACATCAGGTGCAGATGCCTCCTCATGGCTTTGATACGAAGACACCTCCTATTCAGGACAATCCCTCAAAGCCTCAAGCTTTGAGGCCAACAAATTTTCCGTAGTTAAGTCGACAATCTACAACATCATATGCACTTGGCGACTTCTGGCATGGTGATGCCTACACATTCTCTGTTGGCTTCATGCTGAGCTTGCGGTGTTTAGTATGTCCCTCTTCCCTGGATCCAAAGCGCTCATAATCGACTACCACCTACCTCGATATCAAACACGATCATATCGCCGATACGATGATACTTCTTCTTTCTCGGCAAGGTCTCGAGGGTAGATAGATAGGCGATATGATATGGATGTTACACAAATACAAAGCATGCATGACGACTATAGTAACCAAAAATGACGATATGACGAGAAATGAACACGGTTTGGGGACTGAGGTGTCAGTGTGAAATGTGCAATTAAAGCAGCCCGGGATGTGCGAAGTGAAAGGAATATTACGAATACCATTTAACCTTCACTGGATAAATGTAACTATATGTGCGCTTCTGAAACCTGAGGCTGGGGGCGGCGAGGAGGTAATGGAGGTGCGTTTGGACTAGTGACGATCTTTTTGGGTGTTGTAGGCGACTCTTGAGGAGGAGAATGATCCAAATCTGATACAGATGCCGCAGTGGTGTTACTAGTGACATCTGTATCGGCGTCGTTAACGACGACGACAGGGCCGTTATCACCGAGTCCATTTTTGCTGGTATCTGTTGGATCCATATTTCCGTTCTCATAAGTTCCGTCCTCACAGGATGGAGATGGAATCCGTTTCTGTTCGTCTCTGGCCACGATCGTCTTCAGTTTTTCTTGAGCAGACGAGGAAGATGAGACTTGCGAACGGGCTGTCTGAGGAGAGCGGGGTGGAAGGGGAGGGGGAACACGTGGAGAGATTGGTGATGGAGAAACAATGACATCGGGGGAAAATTCTGGAGGTGCAAGGGTGGACGCATCCCTGGACATTTCATCTGAGCTGACTGAAGTATCCTGAGATGTCGTTTCTTGGGAAGATGACGGCGGTGGCTGAGATGCGTCAGGTATCGACCCAGAGGTAGGGGCCACATCCGACGCTACAGAAGCTGTTGCGTTCTTATTGAATAGTCGGTATATTGACGATTTGCCCTCGGATAAGCTCATAGGCGGCGGTTGAGGTGGCGCAACGTATCCCATTGACATGATCTCGCCACGGTGGCTTGCATGAATACCGGGTATCGTCATGGTTTTGGCAGTAGGCTGCACAACATGTATGGGCTTCGAAAGCTGAATGGGTGCGGTATTTTCCCCTTCGGCCATCGTCCGCGAAATCGGGGGAGATGAGACAGCTGATCTGGAAGAGGCAGATGATGCGGATTTCGCGGAAGTTGACAGAGCAATACTTTCGGGGTAAGAAGATGGTCCAGATGTAACGTTGTCGGAAGGCTCGAGGTTTGGACTCGCCGGGCCACTCACTGAGCGTGCTTTCCCCCCAGAACCTTTGGGAATGGGCACAGGCAACGTCGAAGGTGATGAGGACCGACTGTGATCATCCCCTTCATCATTGACAGCGACAGTCTTTCCTTTCCTCTCCGCCACCGCCGCTCGTACCTCCGCATAACTTGCACGCGCCTTGCTTGCCACACCGAAATTGGCATCGCGAAGCCGCGACCCAATCGCTGATCCAATCGAACTGTGGTCAGAGATATCTTCGTTGGTAGAGTCCTTCCGTGTGCCCCAGTTGACGCCCCACTTCTTCATGGCCTCTTTCGCTGTGTTGCTGAGCGCCTGCTTGTCCCCTGCACGCGACTTCAACGTCGCTAAGAACGAACTAGTACTACTAGCATTGGTAGAGTTGGACATCTTTTCAGAAGCGGCTGTCCCAGAGCCAGGGGCGCTCTTTGAAGACTCTGTCGATAGTGATTTGTTGTGGGATAAGCTTGAGTGCTGAGATGAGGATCTTCGTGCAGATTGAGGCTTGAGATAAGAGTTTAGGAACGATGGACTGTCGTCCTCCGTTGTTGTATCATGGGTTTGAGAATCCGAGCTTTGACTTTGAGGCGTAGACCGCGACCTGGAAGACGCGATGCTACCCTTGTCGGACTCTCTTGAACGCCCACGCTGCATACTCTCGTCAATTTCTTCGTCATCATCAGTGGGAGAGATGCTTTTACGAGCCGTCGATCCCTCGCTCCTGACACTCGAGAACCACGAAGATCGGCGATTTTCCATTAGAGGGGGCTCGGGCCTCTCAGTAGAAGATGTATCATTGGTCATTGGCGATGGCGATGGCAACACGATTGGCTCCGAAGGAAGGGGCAGCTCATCTGCAGAGTGGGAGAGCTTCGAAGATACTTCATTGACAATGGGAGCAGCATTTGAAACTGGAGCAGAAGCCGTAGAGTGAGCGTCATTAACATCATCGGGATGCTCGAGAATGGGGGAAGCCAATTTCTCATGTCGGGAAGCATCTGACCATATTCCACCCCGATGAGAAGAACTCGAGCTGTCGAAAAAGGCAATATCATCCATGTTGGGTAAAACCACCGACTCTTGTATCTATAGCCATACCACCATTTAGCAACCGCATTCAAGAGAGATACTGAACATACAACGTACAATTTCCTTAAGTTTCGACTCTATAGTGCCCAAAATCATACTCCAGGTGATCTGGCGGTCACTGACAATAGGCTCTACTGCCAATACCATCCGCGGCGGCTGTGTGAACGCATACCAGATACGATTGCTAGGCGGTCGCTTGATCTTGATCAGAAGGTTACCCTCAAGTTCCTTCAGAACAGCAGCCAGGGCCAATTTAACGTTATAGGACTTGAATGTTCCTAGACTGATATTCGCTGTTGCCTCGATGGTTATTCGAAACTCTCCCTTGTAATGAAAGTGGACCTCCATTGCCGCGTCGCCTTCTTTTGTGAGCTCTTTCAGCATGGGCTTGCTGAGAGTTGGAGGCCGGTTGCCAACCGAAACCTCGGTGACGACGATATCGGTCAAGAAAGTTGGCTTTTTGATTTTCGACAGCTTCTTCATTAAACGCCCAATGATGTAAGACTCTAGCTTGTGGGTTCGGTAGTAACTAAAGAAAAGTCGGCCAATAAGAGCGTTAAGCCAGCGGGTGGGGATGACATCGGGTTGTTCGTCCAAGTTGGAAACGAGGTGATCCATGTCCGGTGGCAAGAAGACAGGCTGTAAGGGCGCCAATGAGGGTGTTTTGCTAGGCTGAGTAGACGCATGGACAAGAGCGAGATACCAGTCTTCCATTTCCACGATCGAGCGGACGAAGATAAACCAGGGAACAGTGGGGTCAAGGGCCTCCTCACGAGCAACCTGCTTTGCCTTCTCAACTTCTGCTAACCTCTCTCGCTCCTTTTCCTGCCGTTTAGGACTTGAGCTCTTCTTCTGCACCTTTGCCTCAATATCATCGCTGCTCAACTTCATCTCCTTCGTCACACTAGGCATATGTTTCTCGTCCTCTATCTTCTTCGGCTTTAAACATATTGCGTTTCGCTTCGCGAACAGCTCGCCATCTAAAAGGCCTTCGGGATACACAACAGCTTCATGGCCCCCCAGCTCTACTGCCGCCTCGCATTCAGTCATTTCCTCATTCTCGTAAAGGTAAAGCACGGTGCCTTTCAGAACGACAAACCACATGTCTTTTGGCCGCGAGCGCTTGGTATCCTTTGACCGCGTGTCGAGGAACGAACGCATGATATTTACGTAGCTTCCGTCTGAAAGAGGCTCCTCGAAGGTCCGTCGGACAGTAAGCCATCCTTTCCGAGTACGTGGGATGTCGTCTGTATCCACCATAGAAGCCGATGGATCTTCAGTGTCTAACTGCAATGGGCTATCCGACTCGCCATTTCGAGCACCGGGAGGTCCGCTACGCTTCTTCACTTCGTCAGTTTCGACCAAGGGGATCGAGGTATAGATGATGAAGATGACTGAGCCAGCGAGGACCAGAGGAATGAAGGTAAGTCCACCAAGGATATATGCGTAGAACAAAGCCTTGAGCGTCATGGCGATATTAAACGCAACAAGAAGGACTCGTATGCCACTGTTGAGAGTGGAATGTCGGGTGGGAAGGCCTGAGAGAGTGGTGGTGAACAAGTAACTGAGGCAAGACCACGTTGAGCCACAAACGTCACCGCTTTTGGCGCGCACGTGTCAAACCATATCAGGCGACGTGGTCGCGCATTTTGGGTTTTTCAACAAACCACCAAGTGCCTCTTCTGTTAATCCAAATAGCCTCGTTGTCGCACGCATCGACCGGAGGGCAGCTACCTCGTCCTTCTCAGGAAACTGTTACGCTTCCTGTTTAATCAAAGTAATCAAGACAACTCTGGACGAGCTTTGGCAAATGAGAAAGGATCTCATTCCAGTTTAGCCTTCCTGGATGACGACAAAACAGAAGAGGCCATAGTATGCCATCGATGACTTATCTATTGAAGACATGGGAAAGGCGATGATGCTAAAGATTTCTAGCGCCTGTCGGGTGTGCTGACTCCTTGTGCTCTAGTCATATTGGGCCTTTCGGACATGCATTCTCCTGAAAGAAGGACTCGGAGCGCACACTCACAGGCAACGGCGAGAGCCGCAAACGAAACGGCTTTGTAACATTGTTGATGAGGATAGCTGAATCTTCGATCCTCTTCATATACTTAACATAGGATTTTTGAAATTCAATGCCAGGCTAAACAACCCGTTGTTTTCGTCCACTGATCATCTGAATGGCCATGGACGTGATGTCCATGTCTCATCTTTAGATGTGACTAGTTGGTGTTTGCTCAGGCGATCGAGTTGAGCATCGTCCATTTCCTCGGAGTACAAGGAGATCCAGTCCCGCTGAAAAAAAAAACAGGCTCTTTCAGGCAAGAATTGAAAGTCTTCGTTCTTCTCCCTATCCACTCTTCTCTTCTTTGTGTAGATACATGCCGCGGACTATGCCAGAAAATCCTAAAATTTCCTGCCTGACGAATTTACAACAACGAATACTTTAACTGCATGGCTTGGTCATCATCGTATGAAGGAGTCTACGAATCCTCGATATCGAATGTTAACTTGCTTCTCGTGGTCAGTTACCCTTAGGGCTGCAGGATCTTCTCGTGGAGAAGCCAGGTTAGGCAGAGCTTCTATTTCGCCGGGCGGCCAATGGTCTTCGAAGCATGCACCATTTATAATGCGACGACGTGTGAATTCATTTCGCTGCACGACTATGACTCCCCAATACCATTTGTCTTGAGCCGCCTTTGCGCTACAGGTGCACGTCACGTCAGTTTCCGCAAGCCCACTTTCATCCATAACGCTTCATATCCGAGTCGCTTGACCCACCTAGCGAATGATACTTAAGCGTTCATCCTGCAGATGCTTTGGCCTTTACAACGTAGCATGGCTGAAACCAAGATCGTTACTTCCAGGTCGATCCTTATGCACTCCTCACTGGCATATCTTTCGCCAGAACTCCGTACACTCGATTCTATCATCCAAAGCTCATATACGGGGACTCTCTGCACCACACCAACAGACATCACTCTGCCTACAGAAATACTTCTTGAAATCCGCCACCACCTTTTTCCTGCCATTACAACACATCTCTTCAAACGCTCAAATCATGCACTAGTTCGCTACGAGACATCTATACGCACTTTGCTTTGCCAGGACTGCGTTTCATACAATCAAGAAGTTTATGGGATGGATATATGGCAATGGGCCGACTTCACAGGCGCATGCGCTTGTAGAGAGAGAAACAGGACCTGTGAGGATCGACAGGCCTTGGAGTACTGGGACTTCTGGAAACAGAAACTTCAGGCCTTCCCCGATTGTTCCACTTGGCTTGAGCTCTATCTTTCCTTGGAAACTTCGCGGCTTACTGGCCATAATCAGTCCATGAGGTCCATATGGGACGTCGTTAACATGACCTTACATGACCACGGGTGTCGCTTATCTGACAGGATGATACGACCAGCACAGTATTGGCCTCTGGGCATGAGGGTAGGCCTTGATATCTCCACACCCATCGTCATCGTCCCCGATATTACATCAACTTTCAACGCCGAGCCTGGGTCTGGATCACTAGCCTTACATCGCGCTGACCGGGATCTTGCCTTGTCGTTTGCATACGAAAGGGGCCTGCAGATGAGGAATGGCACTCGTCGCCCTAATACACCAGCTGGAGCGCACTCTGATCACATATTACCCTTGGGCTCCTCCATCCCTTCGCAAGCCGTCGAAATCATATCCACCGTGTCTGCTGCTGTTGCAGTTGCAGTATCTCTTCCCGTCACGCTTGCTACTGTGGCGCTAACCATCGTCTGCTTTTATTCACCCAAGTCTCGAGCTTTACGAATCCTTTGATCATGCGACCTCATAGTTGGAGTTCATAATAATATTGCATCACACCCTCATAGTAGATCTTTTCCTGTACATACATGCTTCCAACTCAGTACTCAAGCTTCATACGACGGACTTTAACATTACTTACAGTGATTCACCTCCCTGCATATTCATCACCATAAGCAGACACATTAGCACATTTAGACCTTGCAAGCGCTGACATCAATAACCGAGACTTCCACTAAGGGCAACGCGTTGTTTGTCATAGCTTATCCGCTCGGACCTACCGGCCTACTTGTAATCATAGGAATGTTTTATTGGAGTGGCTTATATAGCCGACCGTCTTGCTCCTACCATCCCATTCTAGCGAAGGAGCTGTTTACTAGTAATGCTTGCTTTACGACAAGCAGGCCTGAAGCCCGCTGGTCTCGTCCACACTATCCGGTCGATGTCTAACGCAGCATCCACCCTCCCCTCTCTCCCCCTCCAATCGCCTTCTGTTGACGAAGAAACTGCTCTATTTGAACAACGAACTAAAGAAATGGAGGAATTCTTTGCTCAGCCTAGGTTCAACTCTATAAAGCGCACTTATTCTGCTGCATCCGTCGCCTCGAAGCAGGGGTCAATGCCTGTTCTGCCTGCCCCTTCAACGCTGCTCGCAAATAAACTATACGCACTTTTCACTCAGGCTTCGAGCCAAGGGAAGCCAGTGCATACTATGGGAGCAATTGATCCTGTACAGATGACTCAAATGGCGCGTCACCAAGAAGTCGTATATATCTCAGGATGGGCCGCGTCCAGCACTCTTACAACTGGAAATAACGAAGTTGGGCCGGATTTTGGGTGAGTTTTAATCCGTCAGAAATCCCTATTGGTGTTATGGATGCTAGTCTACCGTTTCAGTGACTATCCCTACACCACCGTCCCGAATCAGGTACATCGAATCTTCCGTGCCCAACAGCTCCATGACAAGAAACATTATGACGAACGCATGGCTGCTTCTCCTGGAAAACGGGCGAAGATGGAACAAATTGACTATCTCAGGCCAATCATTGCAGATGCCGATACTGGGTGTGCAACATTGTTGTGTATCTTTTGATTCTTTTATTGACATTCTGTTAGACATGGCGGTCTCTCTGCAGTAATGAAGCTCACCAAACTTTTTGTGGAATCGGTAGGTCTTCACATTGCATACAGGCAGAGTTGATAAACCCTCTCTACGATAGGGAGCGGCCGGTATTCATATGGAAGATCAGTTGCATGGTGGAAAGAAGGTTCGCCTCTCTACTAAAGCTCCAAACGGGTTGATCTCATTTTGTTTGGCACAGTGCGGCCATCTTGCAGGCAAAGTTCTTGTGCCGACTTCAACCCACATCTCGCGGCTTATCTCTGCACGCTTCCAAACTGATATTCTCAAATCGACTATGCTCATCATTGCTCGCACCGACGCCGAGTCTGGAAAACTTTTGTCGTCCAATGTTGACACCGCTGACCATGAGTTCATCTTGGGAACAACCTCCAAGGGTTCTCGTTCGCTCGCTGAGGTTTTGTCTGAGGCCGAGGCCAGAGGTGCAACTGGCGCTGAGGTTGATCAACTCGAGAAAGAGTGGACAGCCAGCCATGACATGGTCACCTTCGATCAAGGTTCGTGTTCGATTATGCCACCATCCTCCGTCCGACTCAAGCCTTGTTGTAGCCTTTGAACAAGCCGTCAACAACTCAAGCCTTGTCAACAAAACTGAAGCATATAACTCGTACCTCTCTAAGGTGTCTGGAAAGTCTAATAATCACGCACGTGCCGTCGCAGAAGAAATTCTAGGTTCACCTGTCTTCTGGGATTGTGAACGTGAGTGCTTAATGTATATGTCGTATTCGGCATCTCTGAGACATTTTCAGTCCCTCGTACCAGAGAAGGCTACTACCATTATACCAGTGGCGTTGAGGTACGTCTTTATCGGTCTTGTGGCGGCAAACGTGGCTCATAAGTATCAATAGGCTGCAATCAAACGAGCAACAGCATTCGCCCCCTATGCAGACCTGTTATGGCTCGAAACGAAGACCCCAGACCTAGAGCAGGCTAGATACTTTGCAAGGAAGATCAGAGAGAAATACCCTGGAAAGCAAGTCCCTGTTTACTTGCCCTTCAAGTGACGGTACTCATGTGATTAATATGATATCAGGTGGTTCGTATACAACTTAAGCCCAAGTTTCAACTGGTCGCAGCAAGGATTTTCTGGTAAGTACTATTTGATGGCTAAGCTATATCATTTTATCAAAGGATATTAGATGCGGACCTCAAGAACTTCGTGTGGGAATTGGCGAAGGAAGGGTAGGCGTTACTTTTCAGCCTTTTGTCCTTAACTTATTCGAATGTTCTCACTAGCTTTGTTTTCCAACTCATCTCCCTCGGAGGTCTCCACAGCAATGCCGTTGTGATGGGTATGTATCGTGATCAACATTTACCTCTCGGAACAGGGTACTGATTTTCATCTTTAGCTGAATTGGCGGCACGCTTCAAGGAAGATGGTATGCTAGCATACGTGAAATTGATTCAAGAGAAGGAAAAGGACATTGGTTGCGACGTCTTGACTCACCAGAAATGGTTCGTTTCGTCTGTCTTTTTTCTCAGTTGGCACATCCTGATGCCGCTGCACCCGTTAGGAGCGGTGCAAACTACATTGACGGAATCTTGTCAACTGTCTCGTCAGGGTCCTCGGCTACCTCTGCAGTTGGCCAAGACTCGACAGAGCATGATTTCTAGGCTGGTAGCCGTTGATAATACCATAGCTCGCAGTAGTAGCAATAAATCATATGCCTAACAGTGCGTTCAGAGTGCGGCAAGTGGAAGGTATTCAACATGTTCTGACGTTCTGATCGAGCACAACGTGTGTTGATCAAGTTGATAAATAGATGACGTTTGCCCAATTTACGGCCCGCTGCGCCTTTGCACTGTTACTGTTTCTGGAACTCCATCCTCACTTGCACACCTCCGTTATCTTTCTCCCATCAGCGGTTGTGCAAACGCTTTCTCTGTTCCCTGCACAGAGAAACCATGGACGTCGTAGACGCACTTGAGAGCGGTGATAGGCACCCTCTAGTGTCTCTGGTGTCTGCCTGCTTTTGGGTTATTCGTACGCTCTTCCACTTCATATGCATATCATTCAATGAATCATGGATACTCAGTATGGGTCCTGTCCTGTGCGAAGGCGTTGATCGCCTTTGCCACCATAACCATTCCTCGGTACATATACGCTATCCTTTCGTACTCTATGACCTTGACGGTACGGGTGATGATTAATTTCGACAGTTCATTTCGACTAACTCCTGCACGTATATAGCTCAATTTCTGGAACTTCGCCGTTTTATTTATTGTCTCAGCCATCGCGCTCAACTACTGGATTCGTTTCCGATACCTGAACGACTATACGCAGTTGAAGGAACCTCCACTCGTCAAGCCTGATGTCAATGAACTTCATCCTGATGTAAATTCAGGTGTGCAGTAGTACTTCCTGCCCCGTGGCTTGTTCTAATGCCTTTTATGTTCAAGAACCTCCTCCAACGTTTCACAACTATCTTGACGATTTCCTTCAAGCCGTTCGTGTCTTTGGTTTCGTGAGTCTTGTATTCTACAGCCAATAGACCCTGTCTCATAATTCAACATAGCTAGAAAAACCTGTATGCACAGTATTTTTCTTATATACCACCTTCTATGATTGATCCTCGACTAGGTCTTCCACGAACTGGCAAGGCACCTTCAAACGAGACGACTTATAGCAGGAGATAGCATGTCACTTGATCAGGACAAGAGCTTCTACTGCGTTGTAGATGGTATGGTTCAAGTCTTCGCACAGACGGGCAGTCCGGAGTCGCCGCAAAACCTTTGGGATCACGAAGACATGAACGGTTATCAACTATTGAACGAAGTTGGGAGCGGTGGGACACTGTCAAGTTTGTTCACCATCCTGAGTCTCTTCACTGAGGATGTCAAGATGAGCTGGCAAGACTCGGACGACATTCCCGACATTGACGCTGGATTTCCTGAACCTGACGCGGAGGATCGACCAGCCCTTCGAAGCCGAACGAACTCGGATGTATCCCAATTTGATCTTGAAACGCCAGCGAAAAAGCATTCGCGGAAATCGTCAGTTTCGTCGACGACTTCGACAATTCATGCCGCCGGTGCGACATCGCGAAGAGATTCACTCTCTCCGGAATCCTTTGGCACCTCTAGATCACGTATGCCTTCGTTCTCTGCTTCTCAAAGTCAGGTGGGGCCTACTGCGGCGCGTCGCGGCGGTGTTGTTGCCCGTGCAACGGAAGACACCACTCTTGCAGTCATTCCAGCTGAAGCTTTTCGGCGCCTCACCAAGAACTTCCCTAAGGCTACTGGTCACATCGTTCAAGGTTTGTTCTCCTACTATCTTTGGCCCTTCAGACACGCTTATACGTTATTTTCTAGTCATATTAACACGGTTCTCTCGCGTTACCTTCAACGCCGCACATAAATACCTCGGCTTAACTAGTGAAGTCCTTAGGACTGAGAAAGCCATCAACGATATAGCTTGTCACCCTCTGCCTGCTTCATTCTACGAATCAGGAGGTGTTCAATATCTTCGTCAACGTTTTGACGACAGACAAACCGATGCGGAGAGCGATTACTTCAGTTTCACTAACTCCCCTACCACATATCGATCGAAATCCAGAGAACCTTCAGAGACTTCCTCCAAGGCCTCAGGGAAAGGTTCAGGGAGATCTTCTGCAATGGACGATCTATCAAATGATCTGCTTCAACCTCTCAAAAGGAACGAGTCCTTCCAATCTCCTCTGTTCAAGCGAAATTCAAGGGATGTCGTGCAAGCTGGGGATCTTCTCGTCCCATCTATGTCAGAGAATGATACTTTCAGGAGCACACGATCATACAGCATTTTGAACACTCCTCGCATACAACGTAGCAAAGACACGAATCGTACATCCGGGAGATTACTTGGGGCATCACTGGACGACTTTGATCTTAGGGAGGAGGTGATGTCATGCATTGCAAAGTCCATTGGCCTTCTACAGCCACCATTAAGTGGAAGCGACTCCGTGGAAACATCTCCTCTATCCAGACCCACTGACGTGCGACGTTCTTCTGATCCAATGCTCACCTCGCCATTTGGTTCGCTGTCGTTGCTTGACATAGACGATACCTCCAGCCTTACAGCTAGCTCGGTTAACTCAGCTGGAAATTATATGAGTGGTCTTGACAACGAAGTTGAAATTCTGTTCTTTGCAGCTGGAGCAACGTTGGCGAAGGCAGGAGAACTCAACGCAGGTAAGTCGTGGGGTGTGAACTTTTGAAAGCAAAACTGACTTTTTTTAAGGACTCTTCTACGTCATTGAAGGCTTCCTGGACATCCTCCTCCCTGGCGAAACACCGTCGGTTCCATCGAATCGCACTCAAAATAACTTGCCTAGTCAACAACATCCAAGTGCAAACAGCAAAACTCAACAAAAACTTTTATTCACGGTTAAGCCTGGAGGAATTGCAGGTTATCTTTGTGCGTCTCCACTCCACAACTTGGCTACCGCTTGCTGATTTAACATCAGCCTCGCTTTGTAACACCGCCTCATATGTAGATATAACAGCAAAGACCGATACTTATGTTGGCTTCCTGTCTTCACAAGCCCTAGAGCGCTTACTTGAGAAACGGCCCATCGTTTTGCTTACGCTTGCAAAGCGCCTTATATCGATGCTGTCGCCTCTCGGTAAGTCTTCTTGTTATCGATGATAACGACTATAGTCCTGAACCTTCTGGCAGTTCTCCACATAGACGCCTCACTAGATTGGATGCAGGTTAATGCTGGCCAAGTACTCTGGAGACCCGATGATGCCAGTGACAGCTTTTACATCGTAATCAATGGTCGCCTGCGAGCGATCACCGAATCAGAGACAGGCGCAGTGACCATTGTGGGGGAATATGGTCAAGGTGACACTGTGGGTGAATTGGATGTCATCACAAGCTCTCCTCGACGGAACACAGTTCACGCGATTCGTGACACAGAGCTTATCCGCATGCCGCAGACATTGTTCAATGCCATTTCAGCTCGGTATGATCCCAGTTGCTGTATGTTATAAGCTGGATAATAACGCGGAATGCAGAAACCCACAGACGACTGCTCAGTAAGTTTACCAAGTTGCACACCTCTAAATTTTTGTCTAATATTAGATAGGCTTCTTCGGATGATTGCGTCGCGCGTTCGGGACGAAGTCGATTCTTCCACAACAGCGCAAGCGAGGAACTCTGGACCAGATCTTGGGCATAACAACACGAATCTAAAAACAGTAGCCATTCTTCCCGTGTCCAGAAACGTTCCCATAGATGCCTTTGCCCGCAAATTGCAAACAGCACTTGAGGGTATCGGTGCCTCGACGTCCTTCCTCAACCAAGCCTCCATATCAAGCCATCTGGGACGACATGCTTTCACCCGAATGGGCAAACTTAAAGTGAGTTGGTATTCATGTGACCGTCTTGAGAAAGGTTCGTGCTGAAGTGGGCCACAGTCTGCCGGATGGCTTGCCGACCAGGAACAAAAGTACCGCACGGTGCTTTACGTCGCTGATTCACCCGTCAATAGCTCTTGGACTCAAACATGTATACGGCAGGCCGATTGTGTCATGATCGTCGGCATGGGAGACGACGTAGGGTTGGGAGAATATGAAAGACTGCTCTTATCCATGAAGACGACTGCACGTAAAGAACTTATACTTTTACACCCAGATCGTTCTGTTGCTCCGGGTTCTACCCGTGAATGGCTGAAGGTCAATATCGTGATTACATGCCGTTTCATTCACTCACCGTTTTCTAGAATCGACCTTGGATTCACCGCCACGTTCATGTTGAACTGCCTGTATGTCCCTCATAGCCTCCTTCCCTTACGGCGAAGATTCACTATCTATTTAGGGCCTCGTTCTACCTATCCCGAAGGCGGCATCCACACCCAAAGACCCTGACGCGGTGATAGCCTTAAAAAACCTCAAGGATAAGGTTCAAAGTGGCATTCAAAAGTACCGTGGCACACCAGCAGATCTTAGGCCCCAGCGGTCATCCCATACGAATGATTTCGCCCGTCTTGCACGTAGGATATGTGGCAAGTCTATCGGACTTGTTTTGGGCGGAGGTGGCGCACGTGGAATTGCACATTTGGTAAAGCCCCTTGAGCGCATATTGCCCTGCTCCATGCTAACTGCGATCCAGGGCCTCATTAGAGCACTCGAGGAGTATGAAATTCCAATTGATCATATTGCAGGTGAGAAACTTAATCTGTAAATCACTTTTTCTTACCCGCTCTTGCAGGTACCAGCATTGGTGCACTCATCGGTGGATTATATGCGAAAGAAGGTGACTTAATTTCTGCTGCCGGGCGTGCAAAACAGTTCAGTGGGAGAATGGGTAATATCTGGCGGATGCTTTCTGATGTGACGTACCCCATCGTCGCTTATACCACGGTATGACAATTGTGGGCCTCATTCAGAGTTACTCTGATATATCTAATCCTAAGGGTCATGAATTTAATCGATCGATATACAAGGTATGCCATCATTGACAAGCTCAAAGCCAAACTCGTGTTCTGATGCATTTTCGAAATTCATAGGCGTTCTATGATCTACATATTGAGGATATGTGGCTTCCTTACTTCTGTAATACCACAAACATCATCACGTCTCGAATGGAACTTCATGAGACAGGCTATGCGTGGAGGTTTATCCGTAAGTATCTCGGCTCAGCGTGGGCACTAAATCATTCTAACTATCTTCATGGAATAGGTGCATCCATGACGCTTGTTGGCCTTTTGCCACCGCTCTGCGACAATGGTAGCCTATTGGTTGACGGTGGTTACAGTAAGAGGTCCCAGCTTATGAAAGAAAGCTCAACACTGATTTTCACCCTGCTCAGTCGATAATCTCCCTGTCTCTGCTATGTTTTCGATGGGTGCCTGCGAAGTCTTTGCGTGTGACGTTGGCTCTGTCAGTCTCCAGCATCTTGCTATTCATACGAATTCTGCTAAACCACTTGTTTTCAGCTTGATGATAATTCTCCTCGCAATTTTGGTGATACCATCTCAGGATGGTGGTTACTATTGAATAGATGGAATCCATTTTCAACTGCGAGACATGTGCCAGCCATCACAGAAATCCAAAGTCGGCTCGCTTAGTACGTGTCACCCGCTACAATCGCTCAATGCATTTCAGCCTCGTAACACTATTTTCAGCGTCTCAAGTGTTAAAATGCTAGAGGACACAAAGGTTGCAAAGGGTTGTATCTACATTCAAATGCCCGTGCACGAGGTAGGCTTGGTCTTCCTACCACCTTCATCCTGCTGAACACATTGGGCAGTATGGAACTCTTCAATTTGGTAAATTTGAGGAAATCAACCAGAAGGGTTACTTGGCGGCAACGGAACTTTTGAAGAAACTAGAGGAAGAGGACCGGCTGCCATCCCTATATATCGACGGCAAGTCTTCCAACAGTGGCAGAAAGAAAGGACGCAGTGTTCGAAGAAACTCTGTGTAAATTTATTTCTGTCTTTCATTTTAGTACATTGGGGACTTGGAACGGCATCACATAAATCATACCATTCATTTATCTACTGACTGTGTAGCACTATGTCTGTATCAATATTCATCTTCACATGTTTAAAGCAGTGTGCTTGCTTGAGGCCTTTGAAGTAGTTAGCTCGGCTCTCGGGCCGGAGTTGTAATCAATTAGAGTTCCAATTTGGGTTCACTGTTAACAACCTCCATGACCTCTTTTAACAACCATGCGACATCACAACCTGCGGAGCCCGTCGTCGAAGTAAGTCTACTGAAGGAAATAGCAAGGAAAGCCCTCGTTGATTCATTGAACTCGGTCAGTCACCGTTTAGAATGTAAAGACGATCCTGTAATAACCTTCTATAGGTTAATGGCGCAAAGACACTCGTTCTCGACGCGTCACTGGCAGGTCCGCTTGGGCTAGTAACCGAGGTGTCGCTTCTCAAGGTAATGACAGCCTTCAATCTCTCGATTTGAAGTCCTGGATAGAGAAATGTTCGTGCAGCATCATGGCGTTGACAAGATGTTTTGGTTGGAACCTGGAGACCTCTCCTCAACAACCACCAATATCGTTTACTTGTGCAGACCAATGATAAAGTACGTCAAAATTATCGCCGGTATGTTGAAACCGTGCACGTATATCCTTCTATGTTGATGTTTCAGTAGATCACATTAAACGGCACGCAAAGGAGTCACGCAAGCACACGTACACCATTCTTCTGGTTCCACGAGTATCTACACTTGTAACACAAATACTTGAAGAAGAAGGGGTGCTTGGAGATGTCACGATATCTGCCTATAACCTCCAGTTCATACCTTTGGCGGATGACGTCGTATCACTAGAATACGACAAGGCCTTCAAAGAACTATGGGTGGTACGCGCTTGTCTTTTGTAAGCATATATTTATTAAGAATACCTTAGGATGGAGATGAAACAGCAATCTACGATTCAACTCAGGCCTTGATCACGCTCCAAAAGCTTTATGGACTCTTTCCTCGTATAGTTGGAAAGGGGGATGCTGCTACAGTGCGCATTGCTGTATTATTTCACAGACAACATTCCTCACGATTTTATTAGCGCTTAGCAGCCCTGTTGACCCGCGAAACACCCAAATCTTCCTCAAAGGATACAATTTTGACACCGTCCGACAAGATCGACTCGTTGATTGTCCTAGATCGTCGCGTGGATATGATTACACCCTTTCTCACTCAGCTTACCTATGAAGGCCTTATCGATGAACTGGTTGGTATCAAAAACTGTATGCGATGGTTATTTTGGTGTATGTCTGTCTTCGCTGACAAGCAAGCTAGCACACGTAGAGCTCCCTGCTTCGCTTGTATCCCCTTCACCCCCTGCGCCCGCCAGCACGAGCACGGCATCACCCTCAACATCACCCACGACTTCCAATGTTCCTGTCTCTGCATTAAAGAAAGATGCTAAGAAGAAACTGCACCTTTCGACATCAACTGATCCTCTCCTCGAAGAGCTTAGAGACCTAAACTTTTCTGCCGTCGGACGAAAACTCAATGCTGTTGCCCGCCGACTAGATCAGGACTACAAGGTAAGGGTGAAAGACTGTTAACGTCGCAAAACTTTACGCTGAAAGCCGAATAGACCAATCTTCAATCACAGACCGTTGCGCAGCTACGAGATTTTGTTGGAAAGCTAGGTGGTCTACAATCAGAACATCAGTCTTTGCGACTTCGTACGTGTTTGAGTTCTCGATTTAGCTCAGTACTCATGCCGATTCATCAGATACTGGCATATCTGAGCTGCTTGTACCTTTGACCCGAACGGAGCAATTTAACAAGTGCTTGGAAATTCAACAAAGTGAATAGTTCTGTTTCTTCACAATTT
This sequence comes from Tephrocybe sp. 9980TJB, assembly GCA_018220975.1. Lineage (NCBI taxonomy): Eukaryota > Fungi > Basidiomycota > Agaricomycetes > Agaricales > Lyophyllaceae > Tephrocybe > Tephrocybe sp. 9980TJB. The sequence continues at coordinate 1,979,431 of JABAJU010000001.1, forward strand.
TCTTCTTATCTGTTTGTAGACCTTCTTGCTTCCCATGAAGTCTCCGCACAGATCACTGCCATTGAGGAGATGATCGCGGAGGGCGCCGATATGCAGATCGTTGTGAGATTACTCTGCCTCGCAAGTATCACAGCGGGCGGAATTAAAGCAAAATTACTCGAAAATATCAAGCGAGAAATATTACAAGTATGTTTTCTTATGGGAAGCCTTCTGTAAATAACATTTTATACTCCAGGCGTATGGATACAATCACCTGCCCCTGCTCCTATCCCTTGCATCTCCATCGCTTGGTCTTCTGCTACCGAATCCTCTCCCACCTACAGCGCCTCCTAGCTTGACAGCTTCCTCGAAATACCCATTTACGGCGCTCCGCAAGTCCTTGCGCCTACTGATTGATGATACCCCGGAAGGAATGGACGAAGTGGAAAACGACATCAGTTTTACCTATTCCGGTTATGCACCTATCAGCATACGCCTAGTACAGTGTATTGCTCAGAGGGGAGGTGTTTTGAGTAACCCTGCGGAGAAGACCACCAATGGTACAGACGGGAAGACCGCTGCGCTGTCGGCGGTCCAGGCCCATCCCATCGTGGGTTGGAAGGGATTTGAAGATGTTGTGTCCATGATACCTGGAGAAACTGTCGACATTGTGCAAAAGAGCAAGGGGGCACAACCTCCCACCATCAATTCGTTCCGTGAGTATTTGGCGGATGATATCATGCCCCACTGGCAGTTGACTCTTTTTTATTTCCCTTTCAGTACAAGTCTCGGGAAAATCTATGACTACTGTCGTATTTTTCTTAGGCGGCTGCACCTATACAGAAATTGCTGCTTTGAGATGGATCAGCCGACAAAATCAAGGTAGATTTTCAATCGGCGTTTAGCGATTGTTATTGATAACCCATCTGCAGGCCGAAAAATCTTAATTGCCACGACAGGAATTATCAGCGGGACGAGCATCGTTGACGGTATCTCGAGCGTTGGACCTTCTGCTGGCAGTACCAAGACTGCTGTGATCTAACCTCACCTGCCAGATGCGGATGTGGTGGCGACGTTGATCTAGTTAGCTAGTTGCAATGACAAGGGTTCCCACACTATCACCTCCTAGCCGCTCATATGAACAAAGAGATCGTGCTTCTTTATCCCACTTGACATTTGAACTTTAGGGTCAGACAATACAAACTCGCGGCGACGCGCCTATTGTTACAAGGTTCGGCTCCGTGCGGGACCAGGACCCCTGACACATACGGAGAACGCCACCTTGACAGGCACAATTGACTTATAAGGAAAGTTGAACGTCCCGTTATGTGGCCAAAGGTGCCACCTATAACAGAATTTGGTTCTCAATTGCGCCTCAGAACAGAAGCAGAAACAAGCTTTTCTACTGACTGTTCATGCCCCTACTACTTACAATCCTGTGCTCGAGTTCTGAGCAACGTCCTCGTGTGACTGATCTCATACCATGCTTGCCGTCTCGGTTGACACGAAGACATGTGCAAACCTGAGGATTTTGGCAGTGCAGGCGTCCTTGAGGTACAAGTGTATGTGTTCGCAATGATCTTCTCGAGGATACCCCGCACGCGGGGTGATCGGGGTCAGGTGTCTATTTCCATCGAAGCTACTTCTTACGTTCACGTATAAGGTCCGCGTGAAGCAAAATGAGCTTTCGAACTTTTTTTCGCCATCTGCCCCACACTCTGCCACTAGCTTGCTCCATTTCACCCGACTATAAGAGTTGTAAGTACTGTCCTCTGTTTTTCTTCTTATGAAGTGAGGAGCCATCGTCCTCAGATTAAGCGCGCTGTTGACTTGTGAGTGATAAATTAACATGAAATTAGGTTCAACGGTATTCTAACTATCGTCTTCATTTTGTCCATTTTATATTGCTAGAGAATTCACACAATGGCTCCAACGGCTCCCACAACCAAGGCCCCAGCGGACAAACCGGCAAGAAAATGTATGGCTGTCCAGCACGCCACTGCGCCTCTTCTATGATACTTACATCCATTTGATTTTTCAGCCAGGTCAACTGGGTCTGGAAGGAAGAAGCTTTCCGCTTTCAATAAATTTATGGCAAGTGGTTTGCTTTCTCATAACTTGTGGGTCCATGACCATTTGTTCCCTATTCAGCAAACGGAGATGGCAAGACTTAAGGATGAAGAACCTGAAATCACTCATCAAGAGAGGTTATTACAACTTCACTACATTCTTGTTACTCTCTCATTGAATCCTGCCCGATTAGGTTCAAATTGGCGACGGCGAACTGGAAAACTGCAAGAGAGAATCCCCACAGAGCTACCTAACTTGTTTATCAATTTTCTCTCTCTTTCTTTTGTTTTGCTATCTGGTTCATGTTATTCTTTGCTCTCATTATCACTCTCTACTTGTACATTATCCCGCGCAATTGACGCATTCCCTTCCGACCCTTGCTGATTTATGTGTCCATATTTTATAATATGTTTTTCAGTTGGAATTCAAGCCTCAGCACAAGTATAATGCTCCATTTACGTTCTGACCTTGGCAGCGGTTTGGCAGGCCCTGCCTGAGAATTAGACTCCAATTTAGTTGACTTTGGACCCGGAACCCCGTCGTTCAACCGCCACTATCGGAAGGGTCTGCTACAAGTGCACAAAGGATCAGTTAACTTTGTCCCACAGATTGGCTATGCCTCTAGATAATATGCTGATCATTTTGTACACTGAAGGACCTGCCCTGGGTAGGGATAACTTGGTTTGGCATATCGTTGGCAGTATCTCCCTACTTTCAAGCGATATAAACGGGTATTCTCGACGAATTCCATCATTGCCCTGACCACTCTGAAAAAGGCACTGGAGATAGCGCGTTGCCAGTAGAATCAATGACAAGGTGGCTCCTCAGTGACGCGACCACGCGTGGATCACATGAGAGCCCTGAATCGACCTCGTGACGATGTCGCAGAATGGGAACGGTACTGGGCGGAAGTAATCCTCGTTTGTCCTGTACAATCTTCATAGTTCTTCTTATCTTTCCCTCCTTTCTACCCTTCTACGTCTTCTCTTTTCAACCCCGTACAATTACCTTCTATTTCACCTGCCCCACTTGCTGATATTTGTGACCCATGAGCAATACACATGGGATCGATAACGATGACCCGCAGCTGTTTCATTTCGACTCGGACGATGAATCAGATTTGCTTAATATGCCTCTCTTGATTCCTGTTCCTGCTCAGACATCTTTCAAGGCTCACGATTCTACCCCTCAGATGCCTTCTCACGATGGATCACCTACGTCTGAGGAGGCTTCTACAATGGGAGATGCAGAAATAGTCGGAAAGGGGAAAGGCGTAACGAGGACGCTTCCTATTCCTGTCCCAGTAGCAGCAGCCTATGATTCATACGAGAATTCTGCCTCGACCAGCCGCGGATCTCGCCAATCATCAAGCTTAATACTAACCCCGCTAACCTCTCCCCAATACAACCACTATTCCTTCTATCACGACACACAGCAGCAATTTGACTTTTTATCTATCCACGACAATGAGGGGGACATGAATAGGGAAATCTGGAGCGAGTCGAAAGGAAAGCAGACAGATTTCCCACCTGTCTTGCCTCCATTATCTTTCTCGCCTACGGAACTCAGTTCTCCTTCATTGTCGCCCCCTCATCCTGTATCCTCAGTCGGCTCTTCGTCTTATGGCTCGAGCTTACTATCGTTGTCGCGTATAGCCAGTGATCCCTCGTCTCAGGTGCATGCTTCTTCCAGTCCGTCCACACACGAGGTTTCCCCTCTCGCACAATCCTCACACCGTCCTCGATCACTTTCCAGCATCTCTGTGAAGTCGAATCGCTTCTTAGCATCACGTTCGATGTCTCAGTTGAGGTCAAGGTTGTCATCTTCGCGTACCTCTAACACCCTTGCGCGCAAGCTTCTGCCTAGGAAGCCAATCGATGTCGATACCTCTGTTCCCGGCTTGATCACAGCTCAGACAATACAAGGTGAAACATGTACCAACTTGGACAGTTTCGCGGATATATGGCGTACTGGTCGCAAACTCGACGAACTGTGCCCAACAGCCTCTCAATTGTCAGACCTTCAGTCGAAAGATAACATTTCCAGCGCTACAACATTGAAACACAAGGGACGCTCGCAGTCCTTCCCACTCTCAGCGCTGGACATTGTGCCACTTTCTACCCCGGATGCATTTGTTCCAATCCCACTCGTTGTGAAGAATTACTTTGACGAAGCTCTCCCTCGTGAACTTCGCCTGCATGTTTTGCGATCACTTGTTGATTTACATGAGGCCGACCATTTGCGTACAGTTAGGCAAGGTCGATGGAACGTATCTAAAGCTTCGTCTTCCCGGAATAGATGGGTCGGGCGCGACAAAGGTGTTAGAGAAATTGTCAAGTTTAGCAGGGTGGGTCGTCATGTGGTTGTATATGATGAAGAGGTGTATAAAATGAATTTACAGGTCTCCAAATCTTGGGGAGCACTGGCTTTCGATGGACAATTGTGGGTTTCCCTCGATCTACAGTCATTCCCCAACATGTCTGAATATTCTATCCTTCGCTTTACATCCATCTCGGGCCAGTGTATACGGTCAATAGACGTATCGGGTAACTCTCGACTCACTACAATAACACTTCAAGACATGACTGACCAATTCTGTGTCAAATCTCGGACTTGCTATACCCAGCTGACCGACATCAACCTACAAGGATGCTCCGCCTTGACGACTAGTTCCCTCGATTACCTCTTGCGTCGGTCGCCATCCTTGCAGAAATTATGCCTCAAAGGCCTGAAGGCTGTCACGAACTCGACATGTACTGCTATTTCAGCTTCCAACCCGCAGCTCGTTTCCCTGAACGTCAGCAGATGCATAAACATGGATGCCGAGGGCATCAAAATCATGGCCAAGGCGGCTCTTCTGCGAGAGGATCATCTTCAGCTCAGGGAGCTAAGGATGTCTGGTCTGAAGAATATCACAGACAACATGATGACTACCTTGGGCAAGGCAACACCATGCCTGGAAGTCCTGGACCTTAGCTATGCACGGCAACTCCACAATTCCGCTGTGGACGCATTTGTCGCGTGCAAAATGGAGAATGTGGTGAACGAAACTACCCTTGTCTCGCCAAGAGACCTTGGGCGCACAGATTCAAACGAGTACCGAATACGACGACGAGTGACACGACTCCGCCATCTATCGCTGTCCTACTGCATCCTCCTTACAGACGATGCCTGCTCCAACCTGACGTTTTCTGTCCCCAATCTGGAGTTTTTGGAACTAGGTGGTATCGGGCCTGATATGAGAGACGATGGTCTCATTCGCCTTCTCGGAACGACTCCCTACATACGCCGACTCGACCTGGAGGATGCCGCCAACATCACGGACTCCGTCATCTTCGCCCTTACACCAGATCCTGACATCCCCGAGGCGCCGCTCACTGATTCATCCCCGGCCCCAGAACCCGGTCATGCACTAGAGCAGCTCAACATTTCTTTCGCCACCAATGTCAGCAATGAGGCTATCATTGGGTTGATCAGGGCTTGCACGCGCCTGAAGCACCTCGAGGTCGACAATACGCATGTCAACAGCGCAGTGGTAAAGGAGTTCGTGCGGACGTGTTATTGGCGGAGGATGGTTAACGCTAGGGTGAATGTAGTTGACTGTCGTTGGGTAACAGAGAACACGGTCAAAGATCTCTCGGGATTGACGCGCCCGCGAATGGGCTGGCGCGCGTACGAGGCGAGGAAGCTTGGGTTCCTTGATGCACGGGATGGGAATGCGGACGAGCTGAAGCTTGGGCAAGACGAGTGTGATGAAACGCGTGTAGTGCTGAAGTCATTCTCTTCGTGGCAGACGGTGGATAACGTTCGGAGTGCAAGGGAGAAGAAGCGCAAGTCGAGGCGAGGAGCGGCAGGGGTGGAGGGGGGGGATTCGGAAGGCGATGAGGGCGGGGGACGTTCACTTCGGTGGTGGTCCCCCGGTGGACGAAGGTCGCCGCCCCGCAGCTCTGGCAGAAACTCTCCGCTGAATATCGCCGATATAAACAGCGATGGATGTATAGTGATGTAATCTTTGCTCAATTCTGTCTCAATTCTGTAAGGATATTTCTGTTCAAGTTGTACCTATTTATTTCTGATTTTTCACGTTGTATATACTTGCTAGCATACATTTTTCATTCTCTTACATATCACGACCTTTTTACGGATGACTCTCAGATACTTTGTATTATTAAACTGTACCATTAGCCCAGTCCTGGAATAATAGCATTTTTCAAATTTAACAAGTTGCCTAGTACTTAAGAGCAAACACGGAGAGAACGCCACACCCGACCTCACCTGACAGGCCCGCAGTGACTTGTCAATGGTGCCACATATAACAGATGATTCCTTGCTGTGATATCGACATTTTAAATGCGTTTTTCTGAGTTGGATTAATTATTCAAGCTTCAAAGTCTTGCAAGTACAAAGCTCCATTTACAACTTTGGACCCGGTGGAACCGTCGCCTGTGCTACAACAATGCCCGCTTCAGTCGAAATGGCAAGCGCGTGATGTCCCTCTCATGACTGAACAACGCATAGAGTATTAGTAGCACACATTATGCGATCTACATAGTCATATATATACTAGTTACATATGATAAGATGTCTACTAGTATATATCTAGATCTATATGTCTATCTCAAGCCTCAATGCTCTCTATTCCTACCTCACGTCCTACAAAGTGGCCACATCCAGGCGCATGCCCATGCGCAGAGATATCAGGTCCAGAAAGGCATAAAATCGGAGGGCCACCAGCATTGAGATGAGCCTCTTTATTCCGAAAGAAGATGTCCTTCTGTCCCACCGAAACATCTTCCAGTCCCTCATATTCCTCCCAGTCGTCATCGTCATCGTCGTCGTCATTTACGTTTTTCCCCTTGTCCCTGAACGCAAGAAACTTGGGAGGCAGAGCGTCTTTTCCGTTTCGCTTGCCATTTCCTTTCCCTGCTGCTGATTCGTGATATCTCACGAACGACGTTCCCATACGAGATCTGATTTCCCATACAACACGCAGTCCGTCGTTCCACCCCCTCTCAAACTCGGCCGTAATCGACAGGCGCACGTTGGGGGGTATGAAGCCGACCATGGGCGCCGGGAAGAGCGAGATGGAGCGCAGAATCGGTAGTGGAGGAACGATGTGGAATTTAGGAGGTGCAAGGGGCTTGGTTTGCGCACCTGGAGCCGAAGTAGCTTGTTGACTCGATAACGGAGCAGTTGAGGGAAGGTATCCCGCATGTGAGGATCCTGCAGCCGAACCCGCACGAAGCAGAGGTTCAGGAGCATCTGCCCCGCGCAGCGTAATCGTCGCCGTCGCAAGCCCTCGTCGTCCGCGTTTCAATTTCTTCTCCTTTGGTTCCTCCGCACCTATTGAAAGACTACCAAGTCCTGCCCCTGACGACCAAGCCTCGTCCCACTCCTTGGTCAGCAGCTTCTCCCTGTCGCGGGCGCGCTTCACGCCCGCCATTGCGAGCCGGCGGCCGAGCGCAAACCACCAGTCGAGCTCGGCTCCGGAAGCCTGTGGGGAGCCGGACCGGAGGAGAGACGTGCACCCATCGAGTACGAGGTGGTGCAGGCGGGTGAAGTGTATGAGGAGCTTTTCGACTTCAGATTCCGAGACGGTACATGTGGCGATGTCGAGGAACTCCAAGGGGGGGATGAAGGTGGGATTCGATGGGGCGTTGGGGGATGTGGATAAGTATGGGAGGGTGAGGGGATGGACGACGGCACGGGAGGGGATGCGGATTCTGAAGGAGGTGAGGTCGGTGCGGGAGTGAACGAGGATAGAGAGGTTGAGGTCGAGGCGGAAGAAGACGATGGGCTGGGCGAAGCGGGTAGTGTGATCAGCGGTGAAAGAGTCTTGGACGATGGACAGCGTGGGCAAGCCTTGAGGCCATGCAGAGAGTGCCAGCAATGCCGAGTCAAAGTAGGATCCCTTGAGAAACTGATAGTATGTAGCTTTTTTCACACTGATCTACAATTAATGCTCGACACAATCAGAAGAGATTTACTACTTACTAGGGCCGAAATCGTAACGATAGATACTCGAGCTTGGGCATAGGGTGCCTCAGCAGCTCCTCCAGATGCTCGGGCGTGAAATTGCTAGGGCCAATCCATATGGTCAGAGTCCTCAGATTTGGAAGTAGCTGAAGGAGACCAATAAGAACATCTGCATCGACGTCCCAGGTCTCGATCGAAAAATGGTACACTATATGGGAGGCGTCAAAGGAAGCTGACTTCAAGTTTTCATCGGAATCCTGGGTTGCAAGACCTGCTCGGATGCGTCGGTACAAGCGGGGAACTGTATCACGGTGCTTGATGGATATCGAGCGGAAGAGACGGTCTATGGGGATAGGGGCATAGGGAAGGGTTCTGCTCAAAGCAAGGATAGTCTGCTGGTCATGCACAAACTCCAAAATGCAGCCATACAACTCGGCAGGCAGATCTCCCAACATGCAATCAAGCAAAGAAAAAGTTTATTTCCCATCATTATTTACTAGTACTACTTGATAATGATTTTCTATTCTTTTTCTTTGCCTTTTTCGACGGGCCAGCAGCCACTGTTGAGCCGTCTGCAGTCCGTTTCTTGCTTTTTCGTCCATCCGGAGTCGAGGTCTCACCAGGAGACTCCGATGCTGGTGTGGAAGCTGGAGTATCGTCTCCATATCCTAAAATAGAAGTCAAAGTTAGTAAGAGTCCATTGACTTTAGACCAGCGTAACCTGCCTGCAAAAGGATCAATGGCAGGTCGTCTCCTTTTATTTCCTTTCGCCTGTGTTTCGTTTTCAGAGGGAGGAACCTCTTTCGCCTTGCCCTTCGATTTCTTCTCGGGTTCGGTAGAATCAACGTCCATGTTATCATTATCGTCGTCAAAAACTTCAAGTTCTTCCTCCTCGCTTTCCTTAGCGTCCTGTTTCTTTAGTTTCTTTTCGTATAATTGTCGTTCGAGCATCTTGCTTGTAATTTTTGCCTGCACCTGAACAGAGGGTGTCACTGACAGCTCGGGTGTCTCCTCTCCTGAGGTCTTTGCGTATGTCGCTTGAGTAATTGCATGTTTGATGAACCGTTGTGCAGCGCCCTTGTCTATTTCTGTTCGTTCTGCAACAACCCGAGGTATGAACATCAATTAACATAGGACAGATGCTTCAGGACATACTCTGCGGTGGGTTCTCGGCATTGGATATCTTATTGAAATACTGTTTTACTCGTTCCTAAGCAAGGGACCGAGTTAGTCGAGAAGGGGAATAGGATACTTGGTAACTTGTCGTACTAATTCTTGGACTACAGGGTGTGTTTTTGGATCGATACCCCTCGATTTCAGATAGACTGTAAACCAGATTAGAATAAATGGGCGATGTTCAGGGTGTACATACTGAACACGAGATCATAAACCACGTAGGGTAGCACAGTTTGCAGCTTGGCTTGCTGCATCAGTTCGAGGCCTACTACGGTTTCTGGTAGAGTCTGAGCAAAGAGAGGCTCCAAGACCTCCTCTAGTTCGTCGAATGAAGATGACAGCGCGGCGAGTTTGCCCCTTGCTCGTTCGGTTAGACTTGTCATGGCTGTAGGAGGATCAGAGTTTGTCAATGGGCGCGCGTCGCGCGTCGAGATCAAAAAATAAATTCAGCGGTGCAGATTCCGAAACAAGAGTAAACACACGCCCTTGTCATGGTCCGTCATTTCAACCTGGTCTCTATATTCTAGGCATTGGTCATGGACTAACGGGGTTTTATTTTCGCAGTCTTCAGAGTTGAGATACACAGCTAACACACAGCTGGAGCATCGTGCGTCATCGCTGGTACATAAAATCCTAATTAGCTAACTGGTTGATGCTGAAAAGTTCACGCACGATACACAGGAACTGGTATGATTTCTGGAATTCTTTCACATATTACAGCACAAAGCTTACATGCATTCACAGGACATGCGGATCTAACCAAATAGTACGCTGCTCTTTGCCTCGTGCCCAAGCAGATTGGCTGAATTGTTTACAGCGATTGGGTGACGCACCAGCATCGGGATACCCTGTCGTCGATAGTGGGTCATCCCACACTGCTTTCTTACGTGGCCATCGCAGAAGGCGAATCTATGGCGCGTGTAAAGTTTGAAATGACGGAGGTAGGCCCGTTTGTCCGGTACATGGGGAGTGTGACTGACGAGGTCTTAGCGTATGCTACAACCATGCGGACCACCTCCGCGCAAAGATGACGACTGATGATCCTTACTGTGTACTTACTAGTATAGCAATATGAACGTAACTGAATGTTGTGACATCTGACGCTGACAGAGGCACGCTGTGTAAGATTTGGATTGATCGGGATGAAGTTTTGATGATTACTGCCGTCTCGTCTTGCTACAACTGCCATATGGACCTAGGCGCTTGCAATAACTAGAGTTTACTGTCAGCTTAATACCTCTCATGCTCTCTTCCCAGCCCCCATTGTCCATTGTTCTCCTCAGTAATCCTCGTTAATTACCTGGCCATTGGCCATCGGCGCCCATATATCTAATCAATTGCTACGACAATGGCTTCGACATCTCGCCCACCCTCCGCCTTCCTACCATCATCAGCAGGCCCAATCCAATCCTCATTGTCCGCCGATCATTTGACACCTTTGAGAAGGCAATCTGTTTCCCCGCCAGGGTCAGGCCACTACACTCTAAGGCGTGTCTCTTATATTGCCGAACTCCCCCCACAAGCTCCCTTTGTCACTCCCCCTCGTCCTCGTTCAGTCTTCCGTTCAGCATCCTTTAGCAACATGACTTTTGGTTTTAACATTAAAGATAAAGGGAAGGAAAAGGATAAGGACAAAGAAACCTCGAAACCTGCCACTCCCACTACCCCATCGTCCCCGGCTTCACCAACTCCGCCTCCCACTATAAAAGCCCGCGACAGGCCTTCGACCTCCAGTGGTTTTTTCTCATCTATGCAGAGGGCCAAGAGTCTCAAGAAAAAACGCTCTCTGGCCTCACTTCTTGAAACCGCGGCTTCCGAAGCCGCGGCACCCAGCGCATCCGCACCTCCCGCTTCCCGGGCGCGTTCGTCAGATGCAGCCTCAACTCTCACTGCCATCCCCTTTGTCTCTAAAGAAAAGACCACAGAGGACATCCTTGTAGAGCAGCGGATGAAGGAGTACAAGCGACTATCGCGCTCAGAGCCATACACCCGATGGACAGTACGTCATAAGATGAAGGTCCACTCAGATTACCGCGCTCCTTATATGCAAGCCTATGACCCTATCATGTTGGAAAAGTGCGTTGACTATCACATCCTAAAATCCTTTTCATATATTTACACACACGCGCTTGCATCCGTTTGTTTCAGTGATCGCCAGTCTAACCTCTTGTTGCGCCGCTTAAACCCCCTGGACAGCCCTACGTTCCATAATTTCGGCAACAAGGAGCTCATCCGCATACTTGATTTGGGATGCGGAGCCGGCCACTGGTTATTTGAAGCATCCAGGCGTTGGAAGTACGCGACGCTAACCGGAATCGACCTGATAAACATCTTAATCCCTGAAGTACGGGACTGCAGCCGGGTAGATCTCGTTCAAGGGAACTTGTGCGTATTCAGTCATCTCTGCTATACGCAATGAAGTCATCGCTAACATAATGTCGTATTCATAGTCTGTCTTTCCCATGGCCTGTGGAATCCAGGGCATTCGATCTCGTGCGAATGGCGAATCTCTCTTTATGCATCCCGTATGACAAGTGGGAGTTGGTTCTGGGCGAAGCCCATCGCGTTCTCCGTGTTAACGGCAGGCTCGAGTTGATTGACGATGAAATCATCTTCCCTTATTCCCCAGAGCCCACGTCGAGGCCAACTTCCTTATCTGCTCCCATTCGCAAATTAGTTCCTGTACGAAGGTTGTCGAAGGGCGGAACCCTCTTTGACATAGACAAAATTACTCAGGCGGCCCAACATTATGATGACGAAGAAGGCGGAGACGGAGATGGCGACGGCGATTCAGTGACCACCGACTCCACCTTGGTCAGCGACGTAGACGCATCGTTACGAAGTCGGCGACAGTCGTCAACCTCGACTGCTCCTTCTGATACACTATCCAGTGCTGCACAGCTTGATGCGCCGACGTCACCGGCGGACATCCCTACCACCCCAACCTCCGTAGCCACCATCAAGCCGCCGGAATCGCTATCTTTGCCACCGCCGTCAAATTGGAGCTTGGATGCCAAGGCTTGCAAGGATATCGAGACTGTGTATGTGAGCATGCTGCAGAAGAAATTCGGCATCCACACGAAGACGTCCAAGTTCGTTGCTGATGTCATGCAGCATGTTTTCGGCAATGCGGAGAAGGTGAAGAGCTACCATGTGAAGTTGGCCCCGAAGGATGCTCAGAAGGAGTTTGGGTATAGGAGTGAGAATGAGCTTGTTAGCTCAGGCGCTCTGGTGGAGAAGGAGAAGGAGAAAGAGAAAGTGATGGGGGATTCAAAGAAGGAAAGCCAATGGAGGCCCTGGTTTGGTGGCGATTCTGAGAAGGAGGAGAAGAAGCGGTTGAAGAAGAGCAGCAAGTCGTCGTCGCCGGGAGACTTTGACAACATGACCGCGTCCGACGTGCTCGACATTCGACTTCCAGAAAGTCTCAGTACCAAGGCAGCGGACCGCCTCGGTATTACAGGCGACATCCCGATGTCTGTGTCTCGAGTTCCTGAGAACGTCAGCGCAAAGGCCGCACACAGGCTCGGCATCCCGATGTCCAGTGATCGAGCATTCGAGGCACCCACACGATCCTCAGCCTCACCTCCCGATTTACTAGAGGATTCAGAAGACGATGATGTCGACAATGCGTCCGAAACACCCTCCACTTCTTCGGTTCCTGCCCCCTCAACCTCAATCTCCACCTCCAAGGATACCACCGAGCCTGTTGAACAGGAGTCTTCCACCACGCAAGACGACAAGAGACTCAGCACCATCAGTATGTCGAGCTCTTCAGGCGATAGCAAGCTTAGTGCTAAAGCAGCCCATCGCCTCGGGATATCTTACTCGGCACTGAGTGAGGCAACAGCATCCGCGAAAGCATCGACACGGCGCCCTCTCTCATCCTCATCAACCCTTGTCTCCAGCCACACAACTCCCGCTCAATCTCCCGGTCTAATTGTTTCTAACCGGTTCATACCCATGTCGCCTTCCGAGCTTGAGATGCACGCGCTCAAGACCGTTCACATGCTCATTGGCTGCAAACCTGCACTCGCTGCTTACGTCGCGTGTTTTGTCGACAAGGATGGCAAGAAGATAGAGAGCGATGAGAACTTTGATGGAGCCCTTTGGGAATATGAATGGTGAGCCTCAAACCGCCCGGTCTATTGTTGAGTGCACCTCATTAATTAAATTCTATAGCTTCCGTAGACGTCGTTTCAACTGGCCTGACCTGCCGCCAGGCAGTTGGGACGACACTGATATAGACGCAACAGACTCTGTTGTCACACCTACTTCTGACGCGCCTGTCAGATCAGCAACCCTGCGTAATTCTCTGGTCTTTGACACATCTTTACCACCACCTCCTCTTGACAGCAAGACCAAGACCCGGTCACCGTATAAATCTAATAAACTGACCCATGTGCGGTCAATACGTGTATACGAGTCTGTTAAGACTAGCGAATACACGTTGTCGACGATGAAGAATCCTCGATCACCTGCACCTAGTCCTCCGCACTAGTCGATACTGCGACCTTCTGACTCCAGCATCATCTTCATGACTCACGAATTGCGACGCATCTACCACTGTATCAAATAGGCACCCCCTTGTACTGACTATCTTCTGTTGTTTGTCTGCTCTCTCATAGCTCTGTATACATCTCAATCTATTATAATTTGTTATCATAGGCTTGTTGTTGTAACTCTCCCTTTGTCTTATTATTTGTCCTTGAATAAAATTTTCAATTTACAATCAGGTTAAATGTAACGTTGAATCGGTCGATGACGAGAGGGTTCACGGCAAAGCTGGACTTCTCATAGCTGCAAGTACCCGATATATCAGAATCTCCTGCGTCCAACAGAATCTATTATTATCAGTTGGACTCGCTCGGATTAGAGGTGCCCTTGATTTTGATCAGATATCTCCATTGATGGCCTTTCTTGGCATCAATTCTTGGCATTCCCAGTCGCAGTCGCGTGGCTCAGATCATTTTTTTCACCTTGAGAGTCATTCCATTCCAGCCAACAGGTTGTACAGGCGCGCGCCTTTCCCTTGCGACTTCACCCTGCTCTGCGCACTCTTCAGATATCCAGCTATCTGATATATGGCCAAAGCATTAATGCCTGTGCTGCATCGATATTACATCGAAGCCTCACCATTACTCCTTTGCTGGGAACAACTACTTCAGCATTTGTTTCAGTCATTTTGTGTCAAAGGTTCCTATACCTGCTGCGTGGCCGACTCTCCTAGTTTACACTATGTCCGATGCATTTTCCGACCCAGGAGTCCCGACAAAACACCTCTGTTATCGTCCCTACTGAGGGCTCAACTCGTTGGCTATATTGCAGCCTGTCGTCTGCGTCTGCATGCCACCAACATACTTCGGATCCTACCACAGGCACAGTAGTGATCACCTGCTTTTGACCCGCTACATAGATCTCAGGTAGCTTGGAACGTCTGGTTTTCTGTCATCCTGAGACGAAGGCTGTAAAAATGCAGAGACATTTTTCCGTGGGCTGGCATGACCAAGGCCCCAGGGTAGCATTTGTGCGTTGTATAGACTTTTTTCCAGATCGAAATCGGAGGCTTTGACATAGTTGACAAAATGCGGTAGATTGCTCTCTCTAGAGGTGAATGTGGTTACCTTATGGGAGCCTGTCAGTCAAGGCACAGCTCAAAAATGTGATTATTATTAAGAACGCCACATCATAACATGTTCAGGGAAGTCTATTAATATCCTCTGTCCTGCGATTTGTGGCCTGGAATGGTCTTCAACTGACGCTCGATGTTACCGAAATCCTTCCGCCCTGTCCTTAACAGCCTCGAGAGCCTGGAAAAACACTCTCCTGGTGACTGGAACGCACTCCGGATTTTTACCGTATAGCTCAGTATAAATGACTGCGATGAGCAGACTAAGATCTTCAGGTCGACAACTGAACGTCGTCGAACTACCCCAAGAAACTTCTGAACGATGTTCCGAAAGGCCGCTCTCACCGCTCTATCTTTCCTTGCGATCGTATCTGCTCAGCAGATCGGCACATATACCACCGAGACCCATCCTTCACTTACGTGGTACCAGTGCACCACCGCTGGCGGCTGCACCTCTGTCGCCGGCAGTGTGACCCTCGACGCCAACTGGCGCTGGTTGCACGAAGTCGGCTCGTCCACCAACTGCTACACTGGCAACACCTGGGACACCACCATCTGCCCTGACGATGTCACCTGCGCTGCCAACTGCGCTCTCGATGGTGCCTCGTACTCAAGCACTTATGGTGTCACCACCAGCGGTGATGCTCTTACCCTCCAGTTCGTCACCCAGAGCTCCCAGAAGAACGTTGGATCCCGTCTCTACCTCATGGCCTCCAATACCGAGTACGAGATCTTCAATCTCGTCAACAAGGAGTTCACTTTCGACGTTGATGTCTCCAACCTTCCCTGTGGTCTCAACGGTGCCCTCTACTTCTCCCAGATGGATGCTGATGGTGGTATGGCTAAGTACCCCACCAACAAGGCTGGTGCTCAGTATGGCACTGGTTACTGCGATTCGCAGTGCCCGCGTGACTTGAAGTTTATTGCTGGCCAGGTGCGTACTATTCTTCAGTGATTACAAATGTTATGGCTGATTTTTGCGCCAGGCTAATGCTGCGGGCTGGACCCCTTCCAGCAACAATGCCAACACCGGCCTCGGAAACAACGGTGCCTGCTGCCCGGAGATGGACATCTGGGAAGCCAACTCGATCTCTGCTGCCGTCACCCCCCATCCTTGCACAGTTTCCGGCCTTACCACCTGCACCACCAGCGCATGCGGTGGCACGGACAGCTCCTCGAGCCGCTACGCCTCTGTTTGCGATCCCGATGGTTGCGATTTCAACTCGTACCGCATGGGTAACACTACCTTCTATGGCCCGAGCAAGACTGTCGACACCACCAAGAAATTCACCGTTGTCACTCAGTTCATTTCCTCTGATGGTACTGCCAGCGGTTCCCTTAGCGAGATCCGCCGTATCTACGTTCAGAACGGCGTCGTCATTCAAAACTCGAACACCAACGTTGCCGGCATGTCGACCTACAACTCCATCACTGAGAACTACTGCGACGCTCAGAAGGCCGCCTTCGGTGACACTACCTCCTTCCAGTCCAAGGGTGGTTTGACCCAGATGGGCAAAGCTCTCTCGTCTGGAATGGTCTTGGTTCTCTCGCTCTGGGATGACTACGCCGTCGACATGCTGTGGCTCGACTCTGACTACCCCACGAACTCCAGCACTTCCACCCCCGGTGTTGCACGTGGAACCTGTGCCACCACCTCTGGTGTTCCCGCTACCGTCGAGGCTAACTCCCCTAACGCGTCCGTCATCTACTCCAACATCCGCTTCGGTGACCTCAACTCTACCTACTCCGGCTCGTCTTCTTCATCCTCGTCCTCCACCACCTCGTCCACAAGCAAGACCTCGTCTTCGTCCTCCACTTCGTCTACAAGCAAGACCTCGTCTACGTCCTCCACTTCGTCTTCGACCTCTACGACAAGCACTACCAAGACGACCTCAACTACTTCTACCACCACTTCAAGCGCTTCTACGGCCACGCAGACCCTCTACGGCCAGTGGTAAGTTCCCTTCCATATTGTATTTCAAGGTCTTGACAGTGTATGATTTTTAGCGGCGGTATTAACTGGACTGGTGCCACTGTTTGCGCTTCCGGCAGCACTTGTACCTACAGCAACCCCTACTACAGCCAGTGCCTCGCTTAAACTGAATGAGATACTTACGGGGGATGTTTTGGATTTTTGGGAAAAAGGTCATCACGCGGTTTCAGTACTCTCTGTAAATGCTTTTCATATTTTGAATGGAATGATTTTTGTGTCGAGAAATTTACCAGAGCTTGAAATCGCGACCTCTATGACTATCACTGCTAGTTGGATCAGTTCAGCGCGTACCACGAGTCCACGACGCGTCAAATTATCAAAAGTAAATCCCACGTGACCCCGCTTACGCGTTTCGAGGCATGTTACTTGTCTTCCAGACTCTTCCAGGACTTCCACAACATCGTCTTACTAACAGAGAGAACGAGTATATCACTTTCATAATTTCTCTCTCTTGGACTACTATATCATCATGTCGGAGGTCTTTGTACACACTTACACCCACCTCAAGGACAAACCAAAGGCGGATCGAGCTCTGCCAATGCTGCAGAAGATCGCTTCTCTGGTGAAGCCTATTATGCGAAAACATGGGTGGAAGCTTCCAGTTCTCGCTGAATTCTTTCCGGACAATCCAAGCCTCTTGGGTAAGTCTTTCTTAGAGAGAGATGTCGTTAATAACCTATGGTACTCGACAGGCCTGAGTAAGCGCTGATGTTCAGCAGGTTCTGATAGCATTTTATTAATGTCCAGTTTAAAGACAGTAATGGTGGACAAAAAATTTACATAAGATTGCGTCCAGCACACGCGCCTGATACTTTCTACGACGAAGACGATCTAGTGCAGACGATGTTGCATGAGGTGAGAGACCCGATTCATCTTTGTACATAGATATCTTCATGATGCGCCTGGAAGCTTACTCATAACGTTCATGGTCCCCACGACGACAAATTTTACAAATTTCTCTCGGGACTTCAGGATGAATATGATGCCCTTCAGCGATCAGGCTATGCTGGTGAAGGCTTCTTTTCAGAAGGACGCCGCTTGGGTGCCAATGTATCGCATGATCTCCCACCTCATTTGGCTCGAGCAAAAGCTCTGGAAGCGGCTGAAAAAAGGAGGCAGACTGCTCGCGTGCTTGGCACTGGTGGTCGCCTTGGTGGTAGAATTAATACCAAGGGCCTCACTCCTCGAGAACTTGCCGCTCAGGTATCGGTCCTCTCCTGCTCCTGCAAGCATAAACAAAATAACGCATCTCTTTATCAGGCCGCCGAACGTAGAGCGCAAGACGAAAAATCTTGCGCGTCTGGCGCAATGGCGGATCGAGAAGCTGCTAAAGCCGCGAAGGACAGCATTGAGGATGTCATCGATCTGACTTTGGAAGATTCAGACTCTGATGAAACGGCAGTCAAAGCGCCACTGGCCGGATCGTCGAAGTCGACTGCCAAGACAAAACGAGCAATTTCTGTATCTCCGTTTACACCAAGTTCACCTAATCAACCTGGAAGCACGATCAGCGGCATTTTAGGCTCGTTGAAACGACCTAGGGTCGATTCCAGCGCTCTAACCTCGTCATTGGAGTGGCCCTGTCCAATTTGTACTCTACTGAACAAGCCACTGGCACTGCAGTGCGATGTGTGCCTAACAACGAGGCCAAAACATCAAATTTCGGGCTGGTCGTGTTTGACTTGCGGAGAACTCGATATACCCCATGAACGATGGATGTGCCACAGATGTGGCGCTATTAAGACGAGTAGTTGATATCATGCAATCATATTGACTCCTGTATTATTATAACGTGATTTGGAATATTTTAACATTATCGACACCTGTATCTACATCATGCATGAATGACGTTCTTCCGGAAACGATAGGTAGTTCGTGTACTTGAAGAGGCTCACCTGAACCGTCATTTTAACAACGCAGACGAGGAACGGATGAAGGTGCTTACTTTCTGCGATTTGTATGAACTGATTGAGAGTCGCGGCGTTTCGTACAGTTGCTGCAATGAGCGCCATTTTGGGAGAGCCTCTCATACCAGGTTGTAGGGCTAGGCTCAATACTCTCGTCAAGGATGGAATCAGCGCCGGATCAAATATCTTTGGGTAACCGTCGGTCTTCTGCGCATGGAGAGATGGGGAGACATACGATATCTGCGCCCACGATTAAGTCTGCATCGATTTCCTCGATCAAGAGGGTTTTTAAATTAGCCACACGGCTGGTATCCAGTGCATCGGACCAGTCCAGGAAACGACATTCGATATTAGCAGACGCGATTTTATCTAAAAGAAACAATTCAAACATTAATATTTTCATGAAGTTAGACGAATTTACTGCAGGGCATCTGGAGGTTTTCTCGACATCTTTTCAAAACAGATTCATTGACGTCTGTCAACCAAAGGGCACGATGAGAGGTCTCCTCCGACGCAGATTGTTGCAGTCTCCCAATAATGATTGCTAAGAATCCAATCCCTGATCCTAGTTCAAGTATCCTTCCTTTCTTTGCTAGAGCTTCATATCACTGGATAAGGACGCGAATTCATTCAGGTATGAGAGCTTACCTGAGTGCTGTATGAAGTATTTAGACAACATAAAACTGGCGAGCCATGTACGCATGCCAGTGGTTCCACTCTCGATAGTCGTGCGCGATTCAAGTAGGGTAACAGTCTCGTAGTCATCTAATTGGACACGACTAGCGTCGTACGATGGCTTGACATACGGTGCCCAGTAATATGTGACATAGGACGGCGTCGGAGGTCTCGCTGTAGTACCGGGCACACTGTAAGGTCGTTGAAAAGAGCATTTCAGACTTTGGATGATGGGCGTACAGTCCTGATGATGGCGAGAGGGCTAGATAGTGTTCATAGATGCGAGGGTCAAGTTCATCATCCTGGAGTTGTATTACGACGACAGATCGAGTTCCATTGCAAGATACATGCCTCATCATTAGTTGTCTTCTCTAGGCGATGAATTGCCCACTTCCAGAATGTGCTTTGATATTGCTCGGACGGGGGATAATGAAGAAAATGAGGATTGAGTAGAATATGTTCGACGAAAAATGTATGAATAGCATCAAAGCCGAGATTTTCAGGAAATTTGATCACCTTGAGGGGTGCTAAAGATGCATATGCACGGAGGATATCAAAGAGCTCTGGCTCGAGAGACATCAAATATTTGAAAATTGAAGTTGGGGGAGAGAACTGTGCGTTTCTACTACCACTGGGCCGGCCGTAAAGTTGAAGCACGTGATAGGATCAAATTTAAATTTTTCAAACTTTTTGGTTCGTCACACATGTTCTCTTCCCTTCGTCTCGCCCCCAGATGTGCCCGACCGTGTGCGCGACCATCTCTTCACCGTCAACCTCTGCGTAGTATCTCTTATACCCATTCAAAGCGCGCAGAACTTAGCCCAGAACCTCCGGCAGAGGAAGATGTCGAGGCAGACGCCCTTGTCAACATGATGCAGGAGATGGAGAAGAAGGCTAAAGGAGAGTCGAGAGAGCCTGAGACCTTTAAGGAATTCATGATGTCCGCTGGTGAGACCTTCAGGACGGCCGACAAGCCCAACAAATGGCTTGGTGGTGATGTAGTTGAGTTCGTCTTACTCTTTTATCCTTCTTTCACTAAATGACCTACTCATTTGCCTGTCTAGCCATTCCCCATGAACCCATCCTTTAGGCCGCCTCCACCTGTCTCTGACGCTATTCGCTCCGAGATTTATGAACGCTACATGAAAGACCCCATTGCGAACGATGTTCGTGCACTCTCGCAGAGGTATCATCTCAGTCTGAAACGCGTCGATGCAATACTCAGGCTGAAGGGAATGGAAGCAGATTGGGTCAAGGTTAGTCTTATCGCCGTTTATTTTATTCTGCACTCCAGTCTCGTTCCCAATGATGTTACAAACGATTAGTCTTTAAGACACACACACTCATGGTTACATATACCATATTATGGCTTCCTGATCATTTTTATTTTATTTTTAAAAAAATACTATCTATTGTACAAAGTTACTGACTCTTCCCCTTATAGGTATTTTCAACCTTCAACATGGTTATTCATCCACTCACTGTCATGTGTCTTGTTTTATTTCGTTTTATAGAAGGTTAGTCGTAATTCTTTCATGGGGCTTAATATGGCCTTTGTGATGAGACCTTAAAACATTCATTCGCGAAATGGAAGACACCTGTGGTGCCTTACACACCCGGGCTCTGGTTATAAACTGTTTTGCAACCCCATCTGATCTCTTTCTCTCATTTTCCGGCTTCTTGTATAGTCTAATATTCCCTTTTAGGGTATAACACTTCAAACCGGTTTCCGTAACGGCATGGAGGCCATCCTTGATGTCCCTTCGCGAATTACGTCGACTACGGAGAAGAGGACAGACGCTCACGAAGCAGATATCCTTGAGCAAGACGAAAACCGTGACGCTGCTCGTCAACGGTATCAGCAAATGTACTGGGAGTCTGTTCCCGAGGATGGCCGAGTAAGTTTTCAGCCTGTATTACCAATATCAGTATTATTGAATGTGGATTTAGGAACCGATTGTCCCAGCGTCTTTGGAGCATGCTAAGACTACAGCTAAACGCTTTACAGGATTGCGTGAAGCCTTCAAATCAAACCCCCGGTTTATGCCCCGCGTCGATGACCTCACAACACAATCACCAGAGAAGATTCAGGTTATAACTAAGGATGGGCGACCTTCGCTCAAGTTTGTCGATGTCGGAGGTCACTTCCTTGAGGTGAATGAACGTGTGAAGCGTATGAACGCAGCTGTGCGGAGGAATGAAATTACAGCGAGAAGGGCAGCAGAGAGGGATGAGGCCGATGCTGAGCGACTCGCTGAGAGAAAGAAGAGGACGACAAGGCTTGCGAGACGCAGAGAGCGTAGAGCCTTGACTCAGTGAGAGACCGTTGGACTACTTGGTCTCGATACTTCCACTACATGCAGGTTAATTTTATACAATACACTACATATTCCCTTATCGTCGCTCTATCGTCAGGAATTCTTATAATCAGCGTTTACCAGTTCAGTGTTCCGTCATTCTGAAGAGAAAAGAATCTTTCAGTAAATCTTGTGCCGACTTCCTGGGTTACCGCTTATGTATGCAAACAAATCTCCATACTACTTTGGGCTATTATTATGTCCGTTCTCAATAACAGTACTATATATCATCCATGAGTACAGCAAATATTAATTATGACTAGTGAGAGTCCATTTCGCCAGTGGAACGTTCGGTGGGATTACAAAGTCACTCGCTGACATTCCATTCCACTGCGGGTTGAATAGCATCTGTAGTGTATAGGTTCCAGCTGGCAGCTCGACAATGAGTACCGTCACGCCTATGTTGGGCTGATCCTCTTCGAGTGGTATAGGATCCGATGGCAGCCTCACTGCCTGTGATGTCAAGAATGTAGCGCCACTTGGAGGTGAAAGCATTGTTACAGTTAAGGTTTGCTCATCGAGGGTAAGTGTTGCAGTAGTGCCTGACGAATCAATGACCACCGTTGCGTTGGTGTGCATACGCCACATTGCGGAGGCTTGTGCATTGATTTCGTCTTGAAGAAGTACTTGCTTTCGCCCGTTAAGTAAACGAACCCCCCGATGAACAGAGGTCCTGCCATATGCAAGGTTCAGATTGATGTACCAAACAATAGGATGTTGACTTACGCTGCAAAATAGGCGCTCGACAGATCGCTAGTCCACCACGCCGTAGAATCACTGGGGACATCGAGCACAGTGCTCGAGCCTTGTGTTGTTCCAGAGGTGCCATGTTGCACAGTAGGTGCACATGCAACATTTTGATTCTCCGCATTGATTAAAATTGTGTTTTGCCCCTCCGTCATCTTTCGATAGTATTGCCAGCGCGCGCTATCTTGCGAGTCATTGAAGAAATAGTAAGGTGCGTTATAATCACCAGATCCAAGCTCTCCAGCCCAACGTGTACCCAGTGCATCGAGCACGAAATCGCCAGCATCTAGGTCATTGTGCGTCTGACGGCCCTGATTCTTCCCTGCCTTGATTGCGACATACAAGGCATTAGAATCTGTCCAGCTACTCCTCATCGATCCCCACTGGTCAAGGCTGTTGTCAAAGAATTGATCCAAGGGTAGACCATCCCAGAAAGCACCTGATACAGTGGGGTTGTACCAGAACATGCTCCACGGCTCGGCTGCGTCATACTGTTCCCGCTGGAAGAGCACATACTGAGGAACATTGTATTTGTCGCCGTAAAGGAACATGGCATTTGCGGTGGTGGAGAACTTGTTGGGACCGTGATCACCGTAGTTGAAAAGAGACGTCGCGCCAGCAACAAACATATGGAAGTTGCCAGTGAGGTTGTAATAGTTGGAATTGGACTCAAGGAGGCCATAGTCGGAGCCGGTGGCTGTCAGAAGAGATGATGACATTTCTGCATGTGCAGTGGTACCAAAATACCAGTAGTTGGCAGTCTCAGCCCAGGTGCCGTCGTCGGAAACTGCAAGGACACAGTTCTGTAAAGCATTGGGAATTGTTTGCTCGAGGATCTGCTTTGAGATGCCTGTGGTATCGTCACCTAGGATAGCGAGAGCACCCAGAGTCAGACCACCGTTACAAACGCAATTCCAGTTACCAGTGGTGTTAGACATCCACCAGCCAATGGAGGAGTTTGTCACTGCATTTATTCCATAAGAAAGACCAAATTCAATCATGGTGTACATGATTGATTCTCTCTGTGCGTCTGTCCACTTTGCATACATCCAATCATAAGCGATTGCAAACGCGGCAGTCATCTCGGCAACGTCGAGGAAATGGGCTGAATTCCACCTATCTGCAGCACTGAACCCAAAGTCAGATGTTCCGTTGCCTGCAGCGTTCTAAAGTACAACAGTCACCGAGGTGTCAAACAAGTGCAGGGCAAGAAATAAGCACCTGAAGTTCGGTCCATGTACGATCAACCCATTTCGTATCGTTTGTCATGCGATAAACGTATGCAAAAGCCTTAATTCTCATTTTGATTTCACGAGAGTTGTCGAGCATGCCGCTGGAGTTGTCCAGAAAATATTTCACAGGGGGCAATGAGTAGTACGTGGTTGCGTTACCGAAGATAGTCTCGTTCCAACCTTGAAGGTAAGGGTCGTTCTGTATAAGGCTGGGCAATGTTTCCCATTTATAGGCTGGCGCAATAAGGCGGGGACGGTCTGTACGAGTAGTAGTTGCTGATGGCTGGGAGGGCTGGAAAGGATCCTCTGGCCAGGCTAAAGCGTCGTTGGCAGTGGAAATGAATGTAGGAGAGGTAAATACAGCCGTGTTAGTCTAACAAAGATATATGAAGTTCTGAAGGGAAAAGCATTTGTGGAGGACCTTAACTTACCGTCGATGGGTATACAGGCATCATGAATTCGCTGTTAGTCGCAGTTGCAAATCGACCAACGTCCAGCTTTACGCTAACTGCAGAACTGGCTGCCGCACCACTACTGGAGCTACCTCTTGATCCTGTACTAGAAGAATTCTTGGATGCCCTTGAGCCGAGAACACCTCCAATAACGGCTCCAATAACGACAAGAATCAGAGCAGGGATACCAATTTTGACCCAGTTGCTTGTCCGTTTCTTGACTGGGCGAGTAGTGATGAAAGCAGGCGATTCGTTGTCGTAGTGGTCGCCAGAGCCATGTGGTGAAGGGTCGCTCTCCACTGCATTGTAGTTGGCAGACATGCAACCGGGGGAGGCGTGAAAGAAAGAAAGAAGAAGAGACGGGCGAAGTAGATGAAACTCATGATATTCGAGTAAGATTTAAAAGCGATCATGAACGGAGAGCTTGACCGTGTCGCCCACTGTCAAGTGTGATAATATGGGCTTGGTTACGGGCAAGCTTGTCCAACGTGGGAATCAAGCTCTTATAGACATGATACTTACTTCGTACATATAGACAATCTAATCAAGCACATCGCTCAGATTCAACAGAAGATCTCATGATCGATTTCTTCCTGAGTATTGACTTAAGCCGTAGCAATTCCTTGTGAAAATCTTACAAATGCTCTAGCAGCTGTTGGTTTTTTTTTGTCCTCTTCGTTTTGAGCAGTACCGCAGATGTTGGAATAGATATTACTGAGGCTCTTTGCGCCATTTAATGCATCAGTTACAGGGTAATTACTTCTCTACCGTCCACGTCCTCGCCCCCTGAGTGCTCGTTGAGCAGCTCCAGGCGGTGCTCTTGGTCCGGGATTTTGCTACCGAAAGATGTCAGATATGGTAAATGATCCAGGGTACACGGAACCTACCGCTTCGCTCTGAGGGTTTCTGACCGTCTCGTCGACACTGAGGATCAAGCACGCCGCTTCAGCAGCGCTGCTAATAGCATTTAACTTGATGAGGCTGGGCTCCCAGACGAAGGCGTCCATGTTGTCGCGTATACCAGAGACACCGTCAACATCGACACCGAACCATTTCTCTCCAGCCGCATGTTTCATCCGAAGCTTGTTTAGGATATCAGTAGAGTCTAAACCTGCGTTGTCGCAGATTTGGCGAGGAATAATCTCGAGGGCTTTCGCGAACGCGGTTATGATGAGTTGGAGTTTGCCTGGGATGGACAGCGCATGTTTTCGGATGGATGCAGAAAGTTCCATCTGTGTGCTACTTCAGAATATAATTCTCCGCAACGCGTCAATTACGAACCTCGATAGCTCCACCTCCAGCGACAACCTCGCCGTTCCGAACAGCACGTTTGACAACCATGATCGCGTCATGAAGACTCCTCTCAACCTCTTCGATGAATTGGTCTGCACCACCACGCAGAATCAAGGTGCAAGTCTTTGCCTTGGGGCAATCCTCGAATAGGTTATATCGTTCACCACCAATCTGCCTTTCTTCAAAAGATCCGCAGGTGCCAAGGTGCTCCTTGCCAATGTCGGAGCAAGTGGATTGGACGGCTCCTCCAACAGCCTGAACGACTCTGCGCAAATCAGCAGCAGCAACACGTCCAGCGCAGAAGATATCGCGATCGGCAAACCATTGTGTTGCGAGGTCTCCGATAGGGAGTTTGCTGAGAACGACCTTGGCGCCTGTTTTCTCGATGGCCTCCAATTTCCTGTAGATAATCTCCCATTCTGCATCTACGATGGCCTGGTAGTCAGCAACCGCCTCTACTCGGACCTCAGCGTTGTCCTTTTCTGCTTTCAGCTCCAATTCCACGTTGAGACAGAGAATCAGAGGGTTTTTGAACTGTTTTGGCTGCTGTTCTGCGCCAGCGTAGGTAAAAGTCTTTTTGAAGGCGACTCCTCGCACAAGGAGAGAATCTTGCATGCCGCCTCCAGCGATTTTCTTCACACCGATCAAAGATTCGTCGAGATCGTCTTGGTCAAGACTCTGAACAGCATCAACGACCATGTTCGAGAAGAAAGGTTTTTCGGAATGAATGAGTTTGGAGGACATCGATGTCGAAGCGCACTTCAGAAGGAGGGACCGGAACTTTCTGGAATCTAGTCAATTTGGAAATCAGACTCAGGACACGATGGACGAACTCTGAATCTGTCTTGTCGATCGAGACTTGTAATTCTTTTATTTGATCAATAGCCTGAAGATAATATATATGAAAAGAGGAATTTATGGCAACAAGGATGCACGTACCAGTTGTGAAGCTTTGCGGAAGCCTTTCATAATGATATGTGGGCTGACGCCTTCCTCGATGTAACCACGGACCTCCTTCAGAAGCTGCGCAGCGAGAAGAACGACACTCGTTGTTCCGTCGCCAACTTCGGCGTCCTGTGCTCGGGCAATATCGACAAGTGTTCGCGCAGCGGGATGTACGATATCAAGTAGCTTCAAGATTGTCGCGCCATCGTTGGTGATCTGAGCTTCGCCACGATCATTGACAATCAATTTGTCCATCCCCCTCGGACCGAGAGTGCTGGAAAGAGTCTGTGCTATCGCAAGGCAAGCAGATATGTTTGAAAGCAGTTGAGGGGTTCCCTGCGAAGTATCTGTGCCCTCCTTGAGGAGGACAACAGTCGGTTGCTGTAGGACATATATCTGAGGATGAGTAAAATCGATTGAACGTAAAACTGACCATCGGTAGTCCGCGCTGCATTTTGGATGGTTGAGAGCAGATCAGCTCAAGCCGCGCAATATTTCTCGTCCGAGTTTGTCCTTGTTTGGCGTGCGCGTTTGACGCGTTCCACACGAAATTACGAATCTGACCAGAACGCGTCTCTGCACGCCCACTAGCCCATGACAGACGACGTCCAACCCTCAGATGGGCCACCCCAGGGTCTCTTCTTTGCAGCCTCTGATGATGAAGTTGACGATATTTTCATGGAACGAGCAGACACGCCAGCAGCTACCGCTTCAGGGGCATCTTCCCCTCCAGGCCTCTTTCTTCCTGACAGCGACGATGAAATTTCTCTGAATATACACAACTCGCCTCATTCTGAGAAAAGGAAACTTGTGGTTCCTGACGATGATCACGATTCCGATATAGAGGTCTTGCCTATACTCTCTGTTAAAACCGAGTCAATATCCCCTCTACCTCAGCCTTCGCCGTCACACAAGGATGCACCACCCCCGAAGAAAAGGCGCCTTTTGACCTCGCCATCAAAAAATTCTCCAGTCTTTCCACCGGCTTACCTGGGCGAAATTCTGGTGCCCAACGCGTGGAGCAATGTGTCTGGCAAAGGTTATATTAAGCCTAACGAGCCAATAAAAGTTCATCGTGATGAACAAGAAGAGCCAAAATCAGCACCTAATAAGACCAATAGCGCACAGGGGAAGAAGAAAGGAGATGGCAAGAAGCAAGTGACCCTCAAGGCGATGCTGAAGCCTCAGCCATCGAAGGCCAAGAAGAAGGTAAAGGGAGACAATATAGTTCGTCTGCTAAATCACAAGGGTACTGGTGAGCGGAGCCTTTTATTATAGAGTACAATACGCTCAGCATCTTATATTTATAGAGTTTGGTCGTCTACCCACTGAGGTGTCATGGTGGGTTGCAAACTTGATGGACTTGGGTGCAGTGTTATATCATCTGGACAGTCATAATATCTTACCCTTCATACTAGGTATTATCGAATTCCGCGGCGTGATGACCGACTGTCCAGAGAAACTCACGACTGGCGTAAGCCTTTTCGTCACCTTGCAAGCTTACATGCTTCAATCCGCTTTCAAACCTCCCACCATCTCTTTAAATTCAGATGAGGAACCTGTTCATATGTTCAATGAAGGTCAGGAGACTTTGGATGAAAAGTAAGTCTTTAATTGTATGTTGCCCTTTCAATATTGATCCAATTCGTTGGATAGGCTTCTGCGGGAGAGAAAAGAGGCCATTCTTAAACTGTTCGATGTCATTGGCCTTTCGCCACAAACTGGAGCCAACATCAGGAGACCTCAAGACGAAGCCAAATTTCACGAAGAGGCTATGAATCGTCTCGAAAAACGCAAAACGAAGCGTGTAAAAGAGATTGTAGGAGACAATGAAGAAATAGAAGTCGATGACGCCGAGGATCTCTCCAAGAATGATATTGATGCTATTTATAAAAGGTATCACATTGCTCGAGCCTTTCCTTGTCGAATCCAGTGCACTAACGCTTTGCTCTCAGAGCACAGCACAATGATCGTACCTTGGGTAGGATGGAACCCAACGACACATTCACACTGACTCTGCGAGGTTATCAGAAACAGGCACTCTTGTACGCGAGCCTCTCAGCCCGGAGAATTGTTTCTGAAAGTTGATGATGACAGGTGGATGCATTCCCTCGAGACGGGAAAGATGGATGCTCGTGAATCGTCTTCGATGCATCCACTGTGGTCTCAGTACGCCTTCCCTGCATTGACTTGGGCTTTCAATAATGCTCATACTGCAGATATATCTTCCCCGAGAAGCCAGACATGAATGGAGTGATTGACTTAACTGCCGAAGACAAGCCATTTTACATGAATCCATACTCTGGCGAGATGAGCTTGGAATTTCCCAAGTCTGAGAGAAAGTTCAGAGGCGGAATCCTTGCGTAAGTTTCCCCTCGATTTATTATTGACGCTATGCTCAAATGGCCATAGTGACGGTCTGTGTTCCATATCTGGACAATACCTTTCAAGCTAAACGACTTTGCCTTTCGTTGTTCACACAGAAAGTATGTCTCCATTTCGTGCGGCCTTGTGTTCATTCCTCATCTGTTTCAAGTGGGCATGGGCAAAACTATCATGCTCTCTGCTCTGATCCACACTAGTCCTCCCTTTGAAGAGGACATAAAAGTTCCTCCGGGACCAAAATCGCGTCAAATGAAACTGAACGCTGCGTTTCGTCCTGCAGTCAAACGCAAGCCACAGAAACCAAGCTCGGCGACTCTCATAGTCGCACCTACTTCGTTACTTGCTCAATGGTCCGAGGAACTCCAACGGTCAAGCAAGCCTGGAACTATCAAGACTTTCATATGGCATGGCCAAAACAGACTTGACCTGGAATCCGCGATTGAGGATGAGGAAGACAACGACACATGCCTCAAGGTGGTAATCACCTCTTATGGAGTGTTATCGTCCGAACACGCAAAGTCAGAAAAATCTGCTAACGTCAGATCTCCAGTCTTTGAGAGTTAGTGTGATAAGTTGGATATCCTCAAAGGAAATTGACCTTTCTTTTTAGTCGACTGGTTACGGGTTGTTCTGGATGAGGCTCATGCTTGCAAATCTAGGTCTAGTAAAACAGCGAAGGCTGTCTATAGCCTTCAAGCTAGAAGGCGATGGGCTGTAACAGGTATGTGCCTCAATGTTTGATCGAAGAAGATGATGCCCACTAACCGCGCAAAGGAACACCAATCGTGAATAAACTAGAGGACTTGTATTCTTTATTGTGAGGTCTTCTTCTGAATCGGACGCGTCTGCGACTGACATGAATGTCAGAAAATTCCTTGGGTTCCAACCGTGGGCGGACTTCGCATTCTTCCGTTCGTATGTCACGACTCAATATCTATTGGGTGGACAAGTACTGATGAGGGCCATAGGTTCATCACACTACCTTTCTTGGCACGCGACCCCAAAGCTATTGAAATCGTACAAGTGATTTTGGAGAGCGTCTTGCTCCGGCGTGAAAAGACCATGCGGGACACCAATGGCAACATGATTGCGGAGCTCCCCTCAAAAGAGGTAGGTAATGAGATCAGGATTATTAAAACCTTTATTTATAATCGCTCAGGTCAAGGTGGACTTTCTGGAGTTTTCGCCACTCGAAAGAAAGATTTACGACCAAATTTACCTATCTGCTAAAAGAGATTTCGAACGTTTGGATGCAAAGGGCCTCGTTGGCAGGAACTATACCCACATCCTCGCAATGTTAATGAGGTGAGTGCCTTTTGTTAGCACTTTGACATTTAGATTGACATCTATACTAGGTTACGACGGGCTGTCCTTCACCCAAACCTGGTCTTAACAGCGGACGACGAACGTGCCCTTTCACCTGCAAGCGACGGGGCTGTTGATGTCAACGACTTGATACAGCGCTTCGCGAATGGCGAGAAGGCAGAGGGATCTGATAAGAATACCTTTGCTGAAGAGGTTCTCGCAAAGCTGGCAGACACAGAGGCAGAGGAGTGCCCTATCTGCTTGGACGTTATGGAGACACCTATGATCATTCCTGGATGTATGCACCAATGGTGAGTTCCGTCAAGCTATAGATGTTATATATAATGTATAAAGTACTGATCGTCCGTCCGTATGAAGTTGTAGGGATTGCATTTTAGCTTATCTAGCCACCTGTGAAGATAGGCGTGAGGAAACTCGCTGTCCGACATGTTCACAGGGGCCTATCAAGGTTTAATAATTCTACTACTTTCCCCTTACCTTACTCACCGCCTTTAGTCCAGTGATCTCATTGAAGTCGTGCGTCGGAAGAGGGATCTGGAAATCTCTAGCTCTCAAGCCTCAGAGCCTGAAGTCACGCTCCGTCGCAATGACTTTCAAACTTCTACCAAACTCCAGGCTCTCCTCAAAAGCCTTCGTGCGTCTTGTGACATCCCTTCCATATGCAATTTTGTTATTCTTATGCTGTTTTAGAGCGTCTTAGAGATCAAGACCCATGTTTCCGAGCTGTTGTGTTTTCCCAATTCACCACGTTCATGGACCTTATACAAGCGGCTCTAGAACGCGAAAAATATGACCAATACCGCTTCGATGGTTCTATGGACATCAAGAAAAAGAATACCGCAGTGGCAGAGTTTAAAGCCCCATCAAGAAAGCCGAAGATCCTTGTCATCAGCTTGAAGGCTGGTGGTGTTGGATTGAATGTCGGTATCATCATACATTGCTTGAATCATCCTACTGAATGTGGTCTCCAACTATAGCTCACTACTGCTAATCATGTTTTCATGGTGACTTTGTGTATCCTTTGTCAAGGAAGGAATGGACTTAACTATTCTGCAGATGGACTGCTGGTGGAATGCCGCCACTGAGAATCAAGGTGAGCTAACATGCATAGTAAGGCTAGTATAAATCCGCTCATCTGATACCGTTACAGCAATCGACCGTGTTCATAGGATTGGTCAGGAAAAGACGGTCTATGTAACACACATAATCGTAAGCTCAAGTCTTCGCTCATGATCAGCGCATGAAAGCTGACCGGTAATTAGGTGGCTAATACCATCGAGGCACGAATATTGCAAATCCAAAAGCGCAAAACTGCGATCATCAAAGAAGCATTTCGTGGAAGTGGTGCGCGGGGCCAGGGCGCAGATCCTGAGAGTATTGAGAATTTGAAGATCATGTTTGGCGATGACTAGGACAGGGGAAGCGAGTGAAGTGTCATTCAGACAAATCATAATCTCATACGCTATGTCTACATATATTTCGTTTGTAGTAATTCCACTTTACAAGGACCATAAACGCAAATGTCAACTAAGGTTATCTCTGCAGTGCTTGGGTTGTTGAACCAAGTGATGGTTTGGGCTCTTACTTTGCCAACGGCCCCACGAACGAGGTTGAAATAGATTCTTCGCTCCCATGCGTCGCTGTAACAATGAGTTGTACGCCTTCTTCAACGACACTGCGTGTCTTAGCCTTGTCGTCGGACCAGGGAGAGACGCGAGGGCTCCACACAACAAGATGAGTTCCCCAATGTGCCAAAGCACTTCGAGCCAAATCTATCTCTGCTTTTGTCTCTTCGGCGCACGTACGCAAAAAGGTGTCCAGGATAGTCGATGCGAAGCTTTCTGCAGCCGGTGTAAACCGTCGAACGAGGTGCATTTCAGCACAAAATTGACCGATTTCGACGCCGGGGATACCAGGCTTCGCAAGCTCCCAATCAATGAGATACAACTTCTGAACCGTGTCCTCACCATCTAGAACAACCATGATATTCCCAGGCCAAAAGTCGCCCATGACGAACTGAAACCTGGATGAGCGGGTACCATGCAAGAAATGTAAAGTGTACGCACACAGTCGCGAGCAGCAATTATAGAAGTGCTGACCTCCGATGCAACTTGCTTTACTACCACGAGATCCGTATC
This sequence comes from Tephrocybe sp. 9980TJB, assembly GCA_018220975.1. Taxonomy (NCBI): domain Eukaryota; kingdom Fungi; phylum Basidiomycota; class Agaricomycetes; order Agaricales; family Lyophyllaceae; genus Tephrocybe; species Tephrocybe sp. 9980TJB. The sequence goes on from JABAJU010000001.1 coordinate 2,011,708, forward strand.
CGACACCACGAGCGGAGGGTCTATCAGAGCTGGAAGGGCTGTACTTCCTTCCTCTGGCTTGAGCGTTTCTACCAAGCGACCGTAAGTAGCCCATGTCGACAGCTGCAAAGCTTGCTTGTTCTCCGCAAAAATGTCCAGGATACCATCGGGGTTCGCTCGACTCCATTCATGCATCCCGCGGATAAACCGCCCAAGTGATTCCCCGATCATCGATGCAAGTTTCGTAGATGCATCGCCGCCGGACCGCAGGCAGAAGTCTTTGAGTGTAAGGGCATTCGTTCCACAATCTTCCATGATAAGGACATTCTGCTCTTTATCAAACTTGTAGACAATGGGGACAGTCACAATGGAGTTCGCAGGTAGCCATGCTTTTATACGGGTCAATGCCTCGTATTCGAACGTCTGTGATGGTAAATGAGCCAACTTGATTTTTACGTTTGAATGGCCAGAACAAACCTGGCGCTCTAATGCGAAAGGAAGTGAAACATAATCTTTCACGTATGGCTGGGCATGCTTCAAAACAAGGGTTTCCTGACCATTAACGGGCTTGATGAGATGGAGTCGGTATGTAAAGTTGCCAGAACCACCGCTGAGCGCCGTGATGGTATGGCTCGCATAAATCGTGCCAGAGAGATAGGTTTGGACACCATCGGCTGTAGTCAGGCTGGCGTGGAGAGCGCTCATAATGTTTAATTATCAGGGAAGGAGGGAATTGGGGCGAAACGAATGTGCCTATCGTTCTTGTCTGCAAGATGACCATCCATCGGGTTCACTTATGAGGCAGGAGTCACTTGAGGATCGGAACCGATTGATCAATCTGGAATCTGGATTGGAGGGGAAAGCCAAATTTGATCGTTAGTTCAATGTTGAATGGACATTGGAAACGTACTGTAGCTCATGATCTGTATACCGAAGCAGCCTCCCAGGAGCTCGTAGGAATATTATGAAATGTTATCGGCGATACCTTTTTGAAGGATCGGAGTGTCCGAGAATCCTTCCAAAAGTTGTCTGATTCTTTTCATTCTTCAAACTCGTGGGGGAACTGAGGGCATACTGCACGGGACTAGACTCACTGCGTCATTCGACACGAAAATGAAATATCTTGAAAACTGTTGAGTATTGAACCCTGAGGATGATGTGGAGGAATACAAGGAATTACGGTGCAGCAACGAACAGCAGTTTCTCTGAATCCAAAAAAAGTTCTTGAGCTGAAGCTACTGAATCCGGAAGGGATAGAATCTGGGACCAGAGTGGGAAGAGGTTGAGCACGCCGCCTCGAGTGAATCGACATGGGCCATTTGTTCATTTCTCGGACCTTGATCTTAAACTTGGGGAAGTTGGACTTGCTACATTATTGCTGGCGGCAGGCTACTTCTTCATCCTATCTTGCACTGTACGGAGGGAACCTTGAGGGACGGTTCTATATGTTCATGGAGCTGCGGTGAGCGGCCAACCAGAACTGAACAACTTAATGAGAGTGTTCTTGCAATTATGGGTTTTTATTAAATTCGGATGGACTTGTGGCAACTTGGCATTCTGGGGAGGCGGTGTACTTCCTCGGGGGATTTTTCATGAAGAAAAAAGAGAAATTTGGGTTGTTACAAGGTGTATGAATTTTTGAACAATGAAATTGTCGGAAATCTCGATTGGGGTGGGCGGACTGGGCGGACTTGGGATTCGTTTGTTGTGTTTGCTCCAATTTCACAGTCAGTATTCCAACTACCCACCGTCCAACTCCACTCGCCGTTGTAAACCAAGATCCACACAAATATTCATATATCGACTGGCTGTGGCACCAATGTTTTCCTGAAGGCTGGTAATATCAACCAACTTCACATTGGAGTTCGCTCGAAACTAAGTGCGCCAAACGAAGACCACATTGGGACTCACGAATAACTCGCATGCAGAGTTGCGCTTGAGCGAGGGATGCGGAAGGATTAGTAAAAAATGGGCGACCACATGTGAGTGCATAGTTTCCATACTTCAAAGATGGATTTGACTTGAATGACTGGATAGGCTGGCCCCTCGTTTTCAAATATCTTGTGGTAGAAGAATAGTAGGAAGACGAATACCTTTGCCTGTTGCAGGTTATTAGCCGTCGTGTTCAATCTGTGAGCAATTATTTTAGTCTACATTTTCTTGCCTCGCAAACTCACCAAAACGATGATCAGGATCCGGATTTGCCTGGAGAGGGGATCTCAGAGTTTGATAATTTAGGCAGGCAGTGTTGAAGAACCCATGCTGCAGTAAAAATTGCGATTGTCCCTACGCTGTGAGTTTATGGTTTCTAGTTGTCGGATTGGCTTGAATTGTTGGTAGAGATGGCTTTCCCTTCGGATTTCGTGCGCTTTTAGACGACTATAAAATGTTTCCCCGAACCGCATAGCCTGAAAACGACATTTCAGTGAATATTTATCTGTCTACTGACTCACCAGTTGAGGCGCAGAAATGCGGAATTCAGTCTTCGAATGGTGCTTTCGACTCTCTGAGAGCTTTTTGGCTTCGTGATTTCGTCGACAGCTTGGAATTCAGAGGCGTTCCAGAAACAGTTACAGTGCTCAACGCATAGGCCTTCCATCATCTGAGAAGTGTTCGGTCTGCATCATAGCATTCGAGTACGCGTGTGGCGCACTGCTGAATTCGGGGATATAAAAGGTGTGTACTAGTACCATAATGTCTCATATCCCACAAGTGACCAAAATATTGTTTTATCTTGTCATTCAGCAGCTTGCTGGACACGCTTGTTCTTCAACTTGGGACGTCGGGCTTGACGCTTGAAGTTTGGCTTGAAGTCTTGCATTGTAGGTTTATGGGCCTTGAGGTATTCCAGTTCTTCAGTTCTTGTTGTCGTGACAATAACTAGCCTTATATGCAGACATAGTCATTAGACGCAATCCTGACCATTGAAGGTGGGGGTCGAAGGTCGAAAGCTACGCGGGTATGACTCGACATTTCGAACCTTCGGTGCCGTGACGATCACGTGCATGTGACATGATGCATCCCAAGTCGGCCGCTGAGCGGCTGAGCAGCGAGAGGCATTGGATCTAGGAGATGGGGGACAGACCGAGCAGAAGATGCCAAGAGAGGATACCTGAGCTCTGATAGATGAGATAACATGCAAAAAAAATAAGGTGAGACTCGATCCCTGGCTGCTGCCAATGCGTCGAAGTCTAATTAAGCTCAGCAAGGGATTAGCAAGACGTTTGAGCCAAGCACTGGTCATGGAGCAAGCCTTTTTTCTTCCCTGTTCGGATGGGGACTATTGCGAGGATTGCGTGTTATTCACGTTGAGTCATTGCATCGTGCAGTGTGAACATTTGAACGACTGTACCTGGGAGCACCAAGGATGCCAACCCTTGCAAGGAACATTATGTAGCCTCCAGCACACCCATCTTCTATCCCTATCCATCTCTTGGCCCTCGGAGCCTTTCCTACTTCGGTTTCGAGCCCTTTGGCGGTGGAAAAGAGCTTCATCTCCGTACATTGAACGGAGAAGTTTGGCAGAATGTCAAGCC